>OX459096.1:25871724-26339069 GCA_949775045.1 Metridium senile | reverse complement strand
GTGTGACAATGAGAATAGCTTTGCTGTATGGTCCAGGTCCTTTAACAGTGGACGCCCTGACAGACACGGTATATTGTGCACACAAAGCGAGACCATGGATGACGTACTCTAGTTTCAAGGGTGATTTTCTTAAAAATTGGAATGATCTGTGATTGCTGTATACATTAGTCCCTATTCTTACAAGAGTAAGGTTAACTTCGTATTCTGTGATAATACCATTAGATACGTTTGCATGTACTGATTTCCACGTGACGCGGTACGATGTGATGTTGATGTTAGAAACAGATACTTGTTGAGGAGCACCATCAGGCTCTGTAATATTAATACAAAAACGAGCAATAAGATGTTGCGGTACATTTTAAATTAAAAAAGGATTATCATTCGTATCGTTCATGATTATATTATTGAATTTTTCTAAAACAAATTCGGTGAATATTCAGTGAATATTTTTATATTTAAATTAAAGTTGTCAAACAAAATGATAATTGAACAGCAGAAAAACATCCCAATGCGGTCTAGAAAAGTATAAATAAATTTAAATCCTATGCCCTATATACATGTTCATATTTGTCTAAGTGGTAGTGGTGATCTGCGTACCTTTTAGGGTTGAAAAGATTACCTGTGCGTATCTTTTAGGGTTCTGGCTTAAAAGCACTTATGTAGCATGAATCTGTACCTTTAAGGGTCATCTAAACTCTGCTTTGTTGCTAAAAGTGAGCGTGGCTGGTAAGAACATGCATCGCACATCCGTACATTTTAGGGGTTGAAGTCAGCCGGGAAGAAAAGTACATCAAGGTTTAAAAAAATATGTATATATACTAATAAATAAACCCAAGGCATACTACAGAGGGACATTATCTCCACTTATAGCTTGTTCATGAGAAAAGTGTTTTATTCTTACTGTCTTCTTTAGTCCAGTTCACCATCGCCGTACTCAGTGGACCATCCTTTACTGTGTAGGCCAGAACTTGGAAGCTATACTCAGTGTTTTTATCAAGACCAGTCACAACTGTTGATTTAGCACCACTATCCTTGACATCCTTGTACTTGGATTCATCTCCTTGTATGTACCTATAAAACACTTTGTAACCTTGCAACATACCATTCCAGCACTTGGTATCGGCCTGTGGTGTCCAGGTAACACGGATACTGGTAGACGAGACTGCAGAGGCTGTTTTTAATATTGGAGAACAGCTAGGCGCTAAAACAATCAAGAAAACAAATATATGTTTGATCAATTAACAAAAAGTAGAGTGATGAAAAAACATAATAATACCATCTTCCTTGGTCCTTTGTACTATCGCTGTACTCAGTGGACCGTATTTAACAGTGTAGGCCTGGACTTGGAAGCTGTACTTAGTGTATTTATCAAGACCAGCCACTGTTCTTGTGGTAGCCCCACTCCACCAGGCATACTGGTACATCATCTTGCTTCCATGTCTATTCATCCTGTAAGCCACCCTGTAGCCTCTCAATACACCATTTAGTCTGCACTGTTTACTATCCCTCAATGGTGACCAGGTAATGCGGATACTTTGTGATGACACTGCCTGGACTGATAACACGTTTGGAGAGCAATCTGGAGCTAAGAAATTAGAACATAAATCACCGCTAAATTAATAAAACAATCTCTAGTGTTAACAAGACAGTGATGTTATTGGCTATTTGCCAACCATTTAATTCTTTGATTTTCTGTGTTATTATGAATTAGTTGGTTGTCAAAAGAACTTCACTGTACGTCCACATAATCCTGCGAACAATATGTTGTATATCAATTATATTTAATTTATTCATCAAAATAGTTATCTTCATATCTTGGTTCTTACCATCAGCTAATGTTATTGCATAGCGATTTTCACTCCATGACCCTGTATATTTGTTATTTTTCACAGCTATTTGTATGTAGTATCTTGTGTATTTTTGAAGTGACCGTATAGTATACTTGGTAACCAAACTGACGTCAATTGTCTTTGGTGATCCTCCTATTGGCTGGTATTTTATCTTGTATCCAATCAGTTGTCCATTGACAAGCCTTTGTGAAGGACGCTGTTGACAATAAACAAGATTTGTGGGAAAGCTCATCATAGAAAAAGTTAAAACAAATTTAGTTAGATATAAGGGGAAATACCGTCCACTTCACTTCAATAATTTCTGAGGAAAGTTTCTTCAGATGTAGCCAGTTTTTAGGATAACGCACTGGATCTGAAATATTCAACACATTTATGTTATTTTGGAAGTTATGATGGAAGTGTCAAGTATGTATGAGTAGATCCTAATCTAATATATGCACATTTGTGGCATATTGGTGCCGTAGTGTTTTTTATCTCTCCGCTGTTTTCAAGGTATGAGACCCGGCATGAGCATGAGCATGAGCATGAGCATGAGCATGAGCATGAGCATGAGCATGAGCATGAGCATGAGTTAGTTAGTTTAATGTGTTGTTCGATTTAGTGCGGGGCTATACAGTGTTTCCCCCACCACAAAAATTTAAGCAGTACTGTAAGCTAAAATATTAAATTGCGTAGTGAATGTGAGACTCCTCAACTACCACGTGTTTCTGGCTATAAAGATATATTTACTTTTAATCTATTGCTTCTTCACGTACACTGTTGAACATAATTTTATAGCTTATTTCAGGAAGGTTTACATACTGTCTTCTAGTGTCCTTTTTACTATCACTTTACTCAGTGGACCATCTTTGGTTGTATAGGCCATGACTTGGAATCTATACTCGGTGTATTTATAAAGACCAGTCACAACTGTTGTGGTGGAACCATAATGCTTGACATCCTTGTACTTGGTGGTACCTCTTTGTCGGTACCTATAAGCCACCTTGTAACCTCTCAATCTACCATTTCTGCACCTAGTTTTAGGAAGTGGTGTCCAGGTCACACGGACACTTGTAGACGAGTCTGCAGAAACCGATTGCAATGTTGGAGAACAGGTAGGTGCTGAAACAGTCAAGAAAAGAAATATTATAAACTATTATTAAAACCAGTATTTATGTATTGTAATCAATAATCACCCAATTTCATTTACAGATTTAAGACAAAACAATTACCATCTTCATTGGTGCGTGTATCTTTGGCTTTACTCAGGGGACCATCTTTTACAGTGTAGGCCATGACTTGGAATCTATACTCGGTGTATTTATCAAGACCAGTCACAACTGTTGAGGTAGCACCACTATCCTTGACATCCTTGGACTTGGTGGTACCTCCTTGTCGGTACCTGTACGCCACCTTGTAACCTCTCAATCTACCATTTCTGCACCTAGTATTGGGAAGTGGTGTCCAGGTAACACGGACAGTTGTAGACGAGTCTGCGGAAACCGATTGCAATGTTGGAGAACAGGTAGGTGCTGAATCAGTCAAGAAAAGTAATATTATAATAACAATAATAATAATAATAATAATATGACGTTCTTTTCTCCGAATTTACAATGCTCAATGCGGTTACAAAAACAATTTTAAAATGTTTCTAATTATATGCTAATATATAAATATTATAAACTATTATTAAAACCAGTATTTATGTATCTTGATCAATAATCACCAATTTAATTTACAGCTTTAAGACAAAACAATTACCAGCTTCTTTGGTGCGTTTATCTTTGGCTTTACTCAGTGGACCATCTTTTACAGTGTAGGCCATGACTTGGAATCTATACTCAGTGTATTTATCAAGACCAGTCACAACTGTTGAGGTAGCACCACTATCCTTGACATCCTTGGACTTGGTGGTACCTCCTTGTCGGTACCTGTACGCCACCTTGTAACCTCTCAATCTACCATTTCTGCACCTAGTATTGGGAAGTGGTGTCCAGGTAACACGGACAGTTGTAGACGAGTCTGCGGAAACCGATTGCAATGTTGGAGAACAGGTAGGTGCTGAAGCAGTCAAGAAAAGTAATATTATAAACTATTATTAAAACCAGTATTTATGTATCTTAATCAATAATCACCAATTTAATTTACAGCTTTAAGACAAAACAATTACCATCTTCTTTGGTGCGTGTATCTTTGGCTTTACTCAGTGGACCATTTTTTACAGTGTAGGCCATGACTTGGAATCTATACTCGGTGTATTTATCAAGACCAGTCACAACTGTTGAGGTAGCACCACTATCCTTGACATCCTTGGACTTGGTGGTACCTCCTTGTCGGTACCTGTACGCCACCTTGTAACCTCTCAATCTACCATTTATGCACCTAGTATTGGGAAGTGGTGTCCAGGTAACACGGACACTTGTAGACGAGTCTGCAGAAACCGATTGCAATGTTGGAGAACAGGTAGGTGCTGAATCAGTCAAGAAAAGTAATATTATAATAATAATAATATGACGTTCTTTTCTCGTAATTTACAATGCTCAATGCGGTTACAAAAGAAAAAATTAAAATGTTTCTAATTATATGCTAATATATAAATATTATAAACTATTATTAAAACCAGTATTTATGTATCTCGATCAATAATCACCAATTTAATTTACAGCTTTAAGACAAAACAATTACCATCTTCTTTGGTGCGTTTATCTTTGGCTTTACTCAGTGGACCATCTTTTACAGTGTAGGCCATGACTTGGAATCTATACTCGGTGTATTTATCAAGACCAGTCACAACTGTTGAGGTAGCACCACTATCCTTGACATCCTTGGACTTGGTGGTACCTCCTTGTCGGTACCTGTACGCCACCTTGTAGCCTCTCAATCTACCATTTCTGCACCTAGTATTGGGAAGTGGTGTCCAGGTAACACGGACAGTTGTAGACGAGTCTACGGAAACCGATTGCAATGTTGGAGAACAGGTAGGTGCTGAATCAGTCAAGAAAAGTAATATTATAATAATAATAATAAAATGACGTTCTTTTCTCCGAATTTACAATGCTCAATGCGGTTACAAAAACAATTTTAAAATGTTTCTAATTATATGCTAATATATAAATATTATAAACTATTATTAAAACCAGTATTTATGTATCTTGATCAATAATCACCAATTTAATTTACAGCTTTAAGACAAAACAATTACCATCTTCTTTGGTGCGTTTATCTTTGGCTTTACTCAGTGGACCATCTTTTACAGTGTAGGCCATGACTTGGAATCTATACTCGGTGTATTTATCAAGACCAGTCACAACTGTTGAGGTAGCACCACTATCCTTGACATCCTTGGACTTGGTGGTACCTCCTTGTCGGTACCTGTACGCCACCTTGTAACCTCTCAATCTACCATTTCTGCACCTAGTATTGGGAAGTGGTGTCCAGGTAACACGGACACTTGTAGACGAGTCTGCAGATACCGATTGCAATGTTGGAGAACAGGTAGGTGCTGAAGCAATCAAGAAAAGAAATAATATAAACTATTATTGAAACCAGTATTTATGTATCTTAATCAATAATAATCACCCAATTTTATTTACAGCTTTAAGACAGAACAGTTACCATCTTCATGGGTGCGTGTATCTTTGGCTTTACTCAGTGGACCATTAGTTTTTCTAATAATGTTACAGTCGTAAAGGACAAGAACCGAGTTCTTGACATTCATTTATGCTGATGATGGCAACGCTACTCAATGTGTAAACTTGGATAATTTCCATTTACATGACTAAAGAAATGCCTTTTAAGAAATTACGTTTTAAAAAGGAATCCTGTTTCTTGTCGTGCGTCGTAAGATGGCGAGAACAAAGACGTTATACTTTCATCAACTATAGCCGATACGCAGCTTCAATTGACGTCCTTGTTTTTGGCTATATGTTTCGTTAAACAAGTAAGTAGAGATTGTACGATGCTGAATTTTATATTATTGTCTTTCTCCTGCATAAAATGAGTTATTTCTTGTTCATAACTCGTGGCCAGGCCATTGGCCGGCACGAGTCTTAAAATGCAACGCCGTCTGTGGGCATCGGAAATTTTGAAAGTGAGCACCCAGCATTCTTTGCGACACTTTCACAAGCTGAGTCAATATGAATATAAGAAAAATGGACATATTTTATGAAATCAACACTCTTTTCGTTCGTAAGGAAGCTGTCTTCGCACCAAAAAACGAAGAGATCAGCAAATATATGGTCTCTTGTCTTTCCATTTGTGAGGAAACAGTCATAGCAGCAAAAAACGAAGAGACTACAGCTATGGTCGAGAGGCAAAAAGTTTTCGAAACGCAACGTTCCGCACGTCTGTTAGCATTGATAGCGTTCAAAGCATTGATAGCAAAGTTCTTATCAGTCTTATCAATTCTCACGAGAAAGCAAACAAAGGAGCAAAATATTACTCTTAACTACAATACAATTTACAAAACTATAACCACTGACATGAAAACTAACTGTATGAATGCTGAAATGAAAAATTTAAATGCATATAAAGTCAAGAATCTCCATGAAGACCAATCGATCACGAACAACGAGGACGCCATATTGTATAGTAAGCTTGATCGATTTCCACACACGATGGACTGAACAAAAGTTCAGTTTGGAACATGAATGTTTGAAATCATTTCTGGTAGAGAATATTTGGATCCTTTTATTTGTTTTAACGGTATGCAGTACTAAAAGCCATATTTAGCAAGGTTTTTATAATCTTTGTTGTCAGCTTGAAACTGGTTGTGATGATAATAGCTTGGCTTTGCACATTTGTTTCTATGTATTTGTCAAACTGTTATAAGGTTTCATGGTGCAGCCAGATCCTGTATATCGACTGGTTAAGCTTAAGAATGCGTACTCAAAAAGTCGTTCTTCTAGCCATTAATACAAATCAGCTTTATTTTAATTTCTATTAAATAACAGCATTAATAATATTTTAATACTGTCGCTGCATTTATTATATCATGTAGTAAGTCTTTAGAAACCCCAGTTAAGAAAAGAGCTGCAGTACGTTGTGGATAAATTGTTTTGTAAAGTTGAGGTACTTTTCAATCACATTTTCTCGTTCGTCTCACTACATTTCATTAAACCTCGATAACTTCTCCAAAATTAAATATTTTCTTTTGATATTACACACAATTAATATTTATACTAAAAGACTAATATATTTGCCAAAAATGAAAGAAAGCGGTGATACTCGTTGTCGACACATTTTTTGAATTTGCATGTGGACGGACTAGCTCTTAAAACCAGTATATCTTAATCAATAATCACCAATTTACAGCTTTGTTCGACTTAGGACTCCAAAACATACCGTCAAGTCTTGCATAATATGGATGGTATATAGTGAGGCCAATTGTTCTTGATGATGACGCTGTCATTAAATTCTTCTGTTTGGTATGATAGACCTGTCCTTAACACCAACTGACTGGCTGTTACGGCCGTCTATTTCAGAGATAAACAAAATGCGTCGACAGTTCGGAATTTAGACAAAAGTACTAAAAACGTTTGAAATGATGTAAAAATTGGAAATTTTGATTCATTTTGGTTTATTTAGTTATACAAGCTGACTTCTGCCAGCCCCAAAGCTGTCAGAAATAAAGCAATGATAACACATTCTAATAAAAGTATTATCAAGACTATGCCCTCCAAGACGAAAGCAATTCACTATTAAAGACATATAGAATCAGTTATTTTGTGTTGTTTTGAATTGGGGCTACAATACTCAATACAGGAAGTGCTTTTTTTTTTAAGCCAATTTTCCGAGCCAACTGATAATGAAGTATAGATAATATGATAACTAGACGCTCTATGACCGTGAAGTCGGGATAAAATCAACACAGGAGGCTAAACAATTATACTTTGGGCTTCCTGTGTTCGTTCCCAAAGCATCATGGGGGACTATACGCGACGTGACAGATAGATAAACCCCGACTAATAAAAAAAAATGAAATTTACATCTAGAAATTAAACGTTTGCTCAGCATATTGGCAACTTTCTTTAATCCGAATACATTTCAGTAAAATTGCGGGTGTTTTTTTAAACCATAAACGCAAAAACAAACTGATCAAAACATTAATGCAAAACCAAGTACAAATGCTCAAACGCAACATTTAAAAAAGATAAAAACTTACCTGATTCTGTTTTTCCACTGGTTACATTTGTCAAAAGGAAAAGTCTAACACCAAGCATATACAGTGACCATTTCATGGTGAAGAGAAGTGTTATGTGTATTCTAATAATTCAGAACGAAAGATATCAATTCTACCACAGCTAACACATACAAATTCATCTTGAATTTTATTGGTTTAATGGTTTCACAGACTGAAACGAGATGTCACAAGCTATTTCGATTCTCTGACACCCAATTAATCGAGTGTTTTGTAAACATCCTGAAAAAAAATATCGAAAATCCAGTAGGTAGTCAGTCACGGCTTCTATCTGTTTCCTATCATTGTTAACGTCTGGCTATCCTTATGTTGATGTACAACCACAGCTACTTTTCACCTAATATGGAAGTGAATACATATAGGAAACCTCAGTAAATATATAACTATAAATAAAAATGATGTTTCCAAACTTTGTCATATTTCACGTAAAGATAATTATTTTCTGTAAGCTTGGCTAAAATTACTGAAACGAGATGTCCTAAGCTATTTCGATTCTCTGACACCCAATTAATCGAGTGTTTTGTAAACATTCTGAAAAAAAAAATCAAAATCCAGTAGGTAGTCTCACGGCTTCTATCCGTTTCCTATCAATGTTAACGTCTGGCTATCCTTGTGTTGATGTACAACCACAGCTACTTTTCACCTAATATGGAAGTGAATACATATAGGAAACCTCAGTAAATATATAACTATAAATAAAAATGATGTTTCCAAACTTTGTCATATTTCACGTAAAGATGATTCTTTTCTGTAAGCTTGGCTTAAAATTAAACATAAGCAATTGGCAGAATTATTAGATGATCATTGTATATAATAAACATACTTTTAGATTATTTTGCAACGTTTGGTGTGTGATAACATTTTACATATTTATGATTTATTATCAAAAAAGTGTGCTGATTCATAATTTTGATTTCTTTTGCAAAACACAAACAAGATTGGTATTATATTTTGTTTTTTCATAAGTTGTGTACTAGATGCTGACGTATAATAATAGCGGCTGCCCATTGGTTAGTTCTCTGGATTCCGGGTCGAGATGCCCAGGCTCAAGCCCTAGCCGGGTTTATGGTTTTGTGTTCTTTGGCAAGACATTTAACTCACAATGTATAATGTGTATACTTGGGTATAATTGTGTACACGGAAATTGTCGGGTTGGAAACCTGACAAACTTACAAAGGCATATAATCTTTGTAGATTTGCCGACCCTGCTAACTCATCACTAGGGCCAAGCTATAGCACTAACTGTGCACAGCTGATCCATAAAAAACTACTACCATGTTTTGCTGAGTGATGTCCAGTACTGGCCTATGGGGTCCCCTGTCCTTCCTCCTATGTCCCCTTGTCCCCTAGCAGATATCCCTAAGGGATCCTTTACCTATACCCTGTCCCTTGTATGCGCCCTCAATTACTACGTGTCTCTCCTATCCCCTTGTCCCCTAGGGGATATCCCTCAGGGATTCCTTACATTTCCCCTGTCCCAAATACTACATGTCTCTCCTATCCCCTTGTCCCCTAGGGGATATCCCTGAGGGATTCCTTACATGTCCCCTGTCCCTAGCATGCACCCTCAAATACTACGTGTCTCTCCTATCCCCTTGTCCCTTAGGGGATATCCCTAAGGGATTCCTTAGTTGTTCCGTCTTCCTCAGACTGTACACCAAGTCCTACGTTTTTCTCCCGGCTTGTAGCTTGTTTGTCTTAAAAACAGTACAGACTAGATGAAATCCATCTATAAACGATCAATGTTATTCAATGTAATCATAACGCGATGATGGGGTTTATGTATTGGTTAGCATTCGGAGAAACAGAATTCAATAGAAACAACTGCCGATACGTTTGCTGATGTAACTATATAAACATGCTTATGAAATCCATCTCGAAACGATCGATGTTATTCAATGTAATCAGTCATAACGGGATGATGGGCTTTATGTATTTGTTAGCATTCGGAGAAACAGAATTCAATATATAGAAAAACAACTGCCGATACGTTTGCTGATCGTAACTATATAAACATGCTTATTAAATCCATCTCTAAACGTTAAATGTTATTCAATGTAAACATAACACGATGTTGGGGTTTCCGTTTATGTATTTGTAACACTGACATCGTTATCGTAACTATATCAAGTAACATACTAATGAAATCCATTCATGAACGATCTTTGTTATTCAATGCAAACATACACTGTGATGGGTTCATGCATCAATACGTTTGCTAGTTGTAACCAACAGCAAACAAATGAAATCTATGAACGATCGATGTTATTCAATGTAAAAATAATACCATAAAGGGGTGCATCGATTCGTAAGCATTCGGAGACACAAAACTCAATAGAAACATCCGTCATATTGAATAATTTCTCTCCTTCCCGGCACTCTTGCCCTTCCCTGACATTTGCAGATACTATACAATAGCGTTTTAGAGAACGTCAGCAGAGCCGTCGCATTTGTATTCACTTTTGTCGTCAATGTTATGTTATTCATAGTTTCAAGCATTGACCTCTGGTGGGAAACAAAACGGGAAATTGAAATAGTGGTCGCTTACGAAGAAAGTGGTTGTTCAGATAGAGTCAACTGGTAAGTCTTTTTAATATGTCACTCGAAATTAACCGCTATTATAAATGATGCTGTATAATGTATTTATATATAAAATGATTCGCTACATATTTATTACATATTTTTTATTTAAATTCATAAATTTATATTTGTAGTTGCTTGATTTGATTTGAGTATTGCTCAACTGAAAAATTACTTTTATATTAAAATAATCAACTTGCCCACTCAAGGGCGCTAGGACACTAATAATATGCTAATTTATGCTAGTTTTTGTTAATTTATCCTAGTTTAGATAAATAAAGGTCTACTTAACTGAAAGGTATCCTGATTATGCTGATTTAGCCGCCTAAAAGCCCTGTATTTCCGTAGCGTTCTTGTAGCTTGCTTTCAACGTTCGAACGATCGTTATACAGGTTTCAAATATACAAACGCTTCGCACGAGTACCGCTGTACTAGCTGAATGCTGTCACGCGAAAAGATATGACTCACATATAAGAGAGAGGGGCAGGAAACAAGCGGCGGCCCCTTTGACCACTCGTCTTCCACACTAATTGGATTACGTTGACAACAGCTAGGGACACTGATGAAAGCCTGCTCTTCGCCGATCTAGCTTTCGTAACGCCGAAGGTGGCCTCGTCAACTCGGGGTTTTGAAAAACGACCTCGTCGCGATGACAGGTCGTGCACTAATCTCGGACTGGCCAGTGCCAGCCTCGCCGGTTAGAAAAACATTGTGTCCCCTTCTGATGATGTTGGACACACAAGTTTGGCCTAGATCTAAATTCATTGATCGACAATTAACAAAGATGATGCAACAAAGTTAATTACTTATACTCGACAACGGAATAATTGACGGACGAAACCCTCTATGTTTGATTATCAATAGCCTTTAACTTATTTTGTAAATATTAACTCGCAACTCACAGGACTTGGTCGTTAACAAACAGTTGACATATTTTAAAATTGCTTATTTTATTAAAGAATAAAAATTAATCCAGGAAAACATTTCCAATCATGACCAACAATTGTACAAAACTATAATTTAAGCCGTTGATGCAGAAATGTTTTGAAGAGTGATCGAGTGGGATTAGATGACCTCTCACAGCAGGGTCCGCTAATGGCCAGTCCGAGATTAGTGCACGACCTGTCATCGCGACGAGGTCGTTTTTCAAAACCCCGAGTTGACGAGGCCACCTTCGGCGTTACGAAAGCTAGATCGGCGAAGAGCAGTCTTTCATCAGTGTCCCTAGCTGTTGTCAACGTAATCCAATTAGTGTGGAAGACGAGTGGTCAAAGGGGCCGCCGCTTGTTTCCTGCCCCTCTCTCTTATATGTGAGTCATATCTTTTCGCGTGACAGCATTCAGCTAGTACAGCGGTACTCGTGCGAAGCGTTTGTATATTTGAAACCTGTATAACGATCGTTCGAACGTTGAAAGCAAGCTACAAGAACGCTACGGAAATACAGGGCTTTTAGGCGGCTAAATCAGCATAATCAGGATACCTTTCAGTTAAGTAGACCTTTATTTATCTAAACTAGGATAAATTAACAAAAACTAGCATAAATTAGCATATTATTAGTGTCCTAGCGCCCTTGGCCCACTGTCATGATTTGTGATTATACTAATGAATATTTTATTGAACTATTGCTTGCCTTTTGTACTTTGACAATATTAAAAACTATATGTCATTTATTTGCATGAAAATTTAAACTCAATAATTTTTTTGAGTTTGTTTTTTTGAGACAAATCTCATTTCCAACAAGCAGTTCAAATGTCTGAGTTCATAGAGTACCTGATCTGTCATTCCACCATGCATATACTACATTATAAATCTTATTTTGAAAATCAGCTGAGCTAATATTAAATTAACTAAACTCATACTAGACGTATCACTCAACGGGTATATTTGGAGAAAAACATTATGTGTAAAGCATATACATCAATAATCAATACAAATTATGAACTAATCAAAATCATAACAAATCTTATAATTTTCCTTGGATATATTTGCAACCTTTAGCAAACCTTAAGGTTCATGGTCTGACCTCCAAGCTAAGCAGCTGTACTATGATGAAAAACTAACAATAACGAATATCTGGGTTTTTTTTACTAGAATCTTGGACAACAATATAGTAGACAACGTCAGTTACAAGTCATTATTCTTCGCATAAAAACTACTAAGGTCAGCCCTCATGCCCTCATGCCCTCATCCCCCCCCCCCCCCCCCCCCCTCCCCCGGTCAATGTTGGTATGTTCGGGTTCGCCCATGCTTAAGCCGTCATGCAACATTGATTTAAGGGGAGGGGGACGATTTTGTAGATCCAAATACGTTTTTGTGCGGCTTTTACTAAAAAAATCACATTTGGTCAAAACATGGGCAGCAGAGTATCGTTCGCATTTGTATTCGCTTGTAATCTCCGTGTATTTATACCTACCAACGGTCGTTTATTTGTTTGCTTTGTTATTCCATTGACCCTTCGTCATATTTCTAGCTCCTATTTCAATCTCGTGATGTTAGTCTATCTGGTATTAAAAGCGATCGTATGTCACTCGGTTACTAATCGGTAACTTCTTTAACTGCCCCCGAAGGTATATAAGATACCAGGGTACGCAGCTAGCCCTAATCCTATTGTTCTCTATCTGCTCAAATCCGTACTAGGTAAACGTCACTGCTATGGACAGTGATGATAGATTGGCAAGTTCGGACTCTGTTCGCTTGCTATCCGACTCCGTTTGACTAGGAATAAAGATTGCGTTACCGTATTAGTTTTTGAATAGTCCGGCCGTTATTTTAACACATGGAGAACGCATTCACAAGAATATTTTATTATAAGCCTTGTGCTTTAATAGAAACGAGCAATGCATAAGAATTTTCTAGTCATGTGAATGCAAGGTGCCAAACACTGCTGTCGATAGACCGATTTGGGGAAGTTTATAAAGAAGGTTTTCACCAATGTACCAAAATACAGATTGAGACAAGTTGGTGGTTCCCGAGGATCGGATGGGCAATTCATTACGGTTTGAACGCTAGTAGCGACTTATTTGTTTACTTGAAACTTTTCTTCAGCTTGAAAGTAGCGACTGATTATGAAATAGTAAATCACCGTACGTTAGTTTTTTAAACGTTGCGTTAGTTTTTATTTTAAATACGTTTTCTAAATCTCTTTTACTTAAAATCATGAAACCGTACTCAAATGAATGATTAATTTTATAACGCAGGTTTATTGTTACGAATACCGGTACTTCACTTCGGGTAGTGCTGATTATCGACCGAACGAATAGTTGTGTTTTCGGAAGCAAGCGAACAGAGTCCGAACTTGCCAATCTATCATCACTGTCCATAGCAGTGACGTTTACCTAGTACGGATTTGAGCAGATAGAGAACAATAGGATTAGGGCTAGCTGCGTACCCTGGTATCTTATATACCTTCGGGGGCAGTTAAAGAAGTTACCGATTAGTAACCGAGTGACATACGATCGCTTTTAATACCAGATAGACTAACATCACGAGATTGAAATAGGAGCTAGAAATATGACGAAGGGTCAATGGAATAACAAAGCAAACAAATAAACGACCGTTGGTAGCTATAAATACACGGAGATTACAAGCGAATACAAATGCGAACGATACTCTGCTGCCCATGGTCAAAATTGTTGTCCAAGATTGTAGGTTTTGTACAATTATCACTGTTTCACTGGAGTGATGTGTATATAAGAAAGCAAACAAACTCTATATTGTGAACATGTTTTGGCTGGAACGTGGAAGATTTTTCTGTGATCAATATTTTCTGATTAAATAAACAAATAGTTTGCTCAAAACAGGAAATCAATAGCTATTGCACAAAACACTATATACTTGAAATAAAAATACTATTAAAAAAGCTAGTTTCTTTTCGATTTACACGACTGCACTAAAGGTCTGGTAAAGTTGTAGCAAAGTAGCTCAGTGCTGGCATATCTGAACCCATTAACAATAATTTGTACTTACAATGAAACGGGCAATGAAATAATTCATAATAAATTCTATCGTTGATTAGCATTAATTGGTACTAAAAAGTTATATTTCTTTCATGGGTCTAGTGTATTGAATGTTTGAATGAATAGCCAGTAAATCAAACTAGATTCCGCAAAAATTGGTGGTCATCGGAATTTTTAATTCTAATTGCAGTTAGCCTGAGGGTCAAGCCTCTCACATCCAAAAGCCAGCTGATACTCAGCTGGTAGCCAGCTGCTATATTGCAGTTCAAACTACACATGATTGTGAAAGGGCGTCGGCGGACCAACGGACCAGCGGACCGGCGGACCGACGGACCGGTCCGTCGACGGACCATTTGGGAAAACGCGGACCAAAAAAAAAAAAAAAATTAATTAAATAAATAAAAAAAAAATAAAGATACAAAAAAAAAAAAATAATGAAAAAGTAGATAAAATAGCCTGCGTTACAGACCCTTGTAAGCGCTCGAAACGTCTCCCGCCAACAAGCGTCTGCGCGCCGAGAGCAAAAATTCCATACTGATGACGTTCTTTGACCCAGATCGGGTCAAAAGCTCTGATTGGACAATTTTGTTTAATTGACACCTCATATGCAAATCAAGAGTGGTTTCGCTTCTTTGACTGAAATCTTAACTCAAACAACACTTTTACAGTTATATTCATTCAAAATTAATGATTTCATGGAGCACATTTGTGACATTAATTAGACATTAAAGCGAATTATTACAATCTAAGGGCGAGATTTGAGAAGGATTTAAGATATTCACACGGCGTGTGAACTTTCGCTGGCGGTTCGATATGTCACTGTTGTCATAGTTTTGCTTTTATCACAGACTAATGTGCTTGTATTCATCTCCGATATATGCTCTGAAGATAATTCATTTGGTCTTTCATGATGGCAGCGGAGAAACGACGATAATAATCGCATTTTCCTTCCACAAATTGCTCGAGAAGTTCGAAGCCATCTATTTCGATGAGAGGAACAACCTGAAAAATAATTGAATTGTCTGTGCAAGGCTAACGAATGCACCTTTTCCATTAGAAAAGCTAAATAAAGCATTTAACTGGCTTTCAGTGAGTGAATTAATCCAGAATATAGAAGAAACTTCACGAACGGCATCGCCATTCCTAGTTTATCATGTTTATCGGCGTTACTGCTGCTAACTCGTGTATTGCGTGACTGCATTCCAACGTCATCAGTATGGAATTTTTGCTCTCGGCGCGCAGACGCTTGTTGGCGGGAGACGTTTCGAGTGCTTTCAAGGGTCTGTGACGCAGGCTATAGATAAAACGGTAAAAAAAACTTCCAAATATTTATAAAATGTTTCTTTACCCGAAAAAAATCAATAATTCAGAAGAATTAACCTACTGTGTTTCTCGATGCGACTCGAGGAATCGGGATACGTGAATTATACTGAGAGACTTTTTCTGAGATTTTTTTCTCTTAAACTGCAACAATCGAAACGACAAGCTAGTTCACAAGCTGCCTGCAAACAGAGTACGAATCATCTTGTGATGTCGAATGTGTATAATGTCAGTCATCACTGGGTGTCTGTAAAGCCTGGAACGTGCCCGGAACACCCGGAATACCCGGAACACCCGGAACACCCGGAACACCCGGAACACCCGGAACACCCCGGAACACCCCGGAACACCCCCGGAACACCCCCGGAACACCCCAGAAAAGTTAATATTTATAAAATTAAAAAATAAAAAAGGGAAAAAAGGAAAAAAAAAGAAAGAGAAAGAAAAAAAAGGAAAAACAAATTGAGATTTTTCACGTTGTAGTTTTGCAGAATCTTTACAGCTCTGCACATTTTCACGTAACTATTGTATTCATAATTAGGTCTATAACTATCGCCTTTGGAGAGGAAAACCTTATGTTAATTATAGGTGTATTATATTTGCATTCTGATTATGTTAGTAGTAAGCACCCCCTGGATAGCAACTCATTGATATTCAGTATTTTATAGCAACTTATTAATAATCAGTATTTTATAGTATCCTTTTGAAATATGGGAAAGAACGGAGTTATGGTTGTTTAAAAAATTCCGATCATAACTGTAAACATTGTCTTGACACGCGTGCGGTTCTCGGTATGGTAATCACAATGTGTACAAATAGTAGCGGGTGACCAGGAAATATGTATTGTTAATTCTAGAATAAATGGTTTGGAAATGGTAAGGTCTCCACAATTTTGATTGTTACCTTAGAAAATCATAAACCACTTTACTTATCAAACTTTACGAAATGTCTATGGTCTTAGAGTACGACGAGAATAATCATTTGGTGATCAATCGTTTACACCCATACCAAAGAGAAGACGGTCAATGGATAGATACATGGTATCCAAAAAGAATCCTCAAAGATGGAGATGGCACTAAAGTAGTGATAACATTCCGCGACTATAAAAAAGAACTTGAACGAGTGATAATGAGTAAAAGTCTTGTGGAAAAGATCTTTGAGGGATTGGACGTGCTAAACACTGAAAAGAGGATGGAAAAACTAACTAAGAACAATCGTATGGTATTTGGCGGTAGATATGCGGACGTTGTATTTGACGTTCTGTGTATGAACATTGAAAGTGTTTATCCATTATATCGTAGAAGGTATATCGTTCGCAGTGAATAGAATCTTTATTTGCTCTTATATACTAATTACAATATATTGTACATTATATTATACATTTTACATTTTTTCTTTCTATATTCGTTTGTATATGTTTGTATGAGTGTTTCTATTATGTATGTTTTATAGAATATAGAAATTGAGCATGGAGGCTAAGTAAACTGGGAAGTTATCGAGTTAGCCTCCATTTAGGTTTTTGTTTAATACATAATATTCAGGTATAAAGAGCGGTAAGATTATAAACAATTTAACAAAGAGAGAAAAAACGTTCAGAAAAGAAAAAAGAGAATAGAACAGGAAAACACTAATATATACAAAATAATATTAAATATAGTTTTTGTGAAGTAAGTAATATAAATATAGATTATGTTTCTTCATAAAGGTATATATATACTATGTATCATTGTGAGTTTTGAGTACTCATTAAGTATGCTTTCACTTTTTTATCAAATGAAAGTACACTTAATATTTTAAGTTCATATGGGAGGTCAGCCCATATATTAGAGCCAGTATAAGAGAGTGATTGTTTGCCAATGTTTGTTCTAACTCTAGGTTTATATAAATTTCCTTTGGTTGCATATCGTGTATTATAGGCGTGAACATTTTTTGCTTGTGTAAATATATTATTGAATGTATTTGGCAGTAGTCCTTTGTGCCACTTATGGACGAATTTCAAAATGTGTAATCGATATACATTTTGAACTGTATGTATATTTAGCAGGTTGATGAGCGGTTTGGCACTGTCAGTGTATTTCCCATAGAGAGTAGCAAAAAATATTATTCGTATAATATGGTTTTGTTTGCACTGGACTTTTTGGATGTTTGTTTTATAAGTACTACCCCATGCCTCAATAGCATAAGAGATATAAGGATAAATCAAATTATAATAAATTTGCCTTAGTTGTTTTAGTGACAGATAGTGCCTTAACCTTAAAATTACACCTGAATTACGTGAAATTCGTGAACATATGTAAGATATTTGATGTTTCCACGACAGGGAATCATCAAGTATAACTCCAAGGTACTTGACATAATTTCTCCTTTCAAGACAAAAGAAAGAACCGTCTTTATCAGGGATTTTTATATTGATCGAAACATCCTTTTTCCTTTTAGATTTAACTATCATAAAATTTGTTTTTGTAAAGTTTAAAGAGAGCTTGTTGACATCTAGCCATACTTTGACTTTTGATAGTTCTATGTTCATTTTATTCTCAAGGGAGTTGATATTGCTATCAGACGTAAAGATATTTGTGTCGTCTGCAAAAATTTTAAAATTTAGTTTGTCAGAACAGTTTGGTAAATCATTAATGTATAACAAAAACAATAGAGGTCCCAATGTACTGCCTTGTGGTACTCCACAGGTAATTGTCTGGGAATCAGAGTATGTATCACCTAATGAGACGTATTGCTTTCGATTTTTAAGATAGCTAGAGAACCAATTTAGCGGTAGACCACGTATTCCGTAAGTTCTTAATTTGTTAAGCAATATTGAGTGATTAACGGTGTCGAATGCTTTTGATAGGTCTAAAAATACTCCACAGGTATAAAGATTGCTATCAATTGCCTTTTTTAAGTTGTCGGTGATTTCAGTTATAGCTTGCATGGTTGAATGACCTTTCCGAAAACCAAATTGATATTCATATAAAATGTTGTGTTTGTCAATATAATTGATTATCTGATTATAGACAAGTTTTTCAAATATTTGAGCAAATGTTGGTAGAGTAGAGATTGGTCTGAAATTTGATGGGTCAGTTGAATCTCCTCCTTTGTCAATAGGAGTGACTTTTGCTATTTTAAAGGCATCAGGGACAATTCCCTGATGTAAGGATATGTTAAAAATCGAAGCTAAAGGTTCAGCTATGTTGTTGCATGCTATTTTGATACATCTTCGTGGTACGCCTATCGTGGATTTGTTTTGATTTAAGTTCATGATGATATCTTCTACTTCGTGTGGGAGTATGCTTCGAAACATGAAACTGTTTTGAAAGTTTCTATTGATGTAAGTTGTTGGATCTGTAGTAACTTTCGGTAGTTTTTCTGTTAATTTTCTTCCGACATTAACAAAGTAAGAATTCAATTGATTTGCAATGCTATTTTTATCTGTGTAAGACTTATTATTATATATAAGCTTTGTAATTTTTTGTTGTTGTGTAGCACTCTGTTTTCGATTGAAAAGCAGTCCAATTAACTTCCAGGTCATTTTAAGATTTTGGCTATTAAGTTCAAACTTATCTTGAAAATATTTCTTTTTGGAGGCTTCTTTGATTTTGTTAAGTTTGTTGCTGTATGCTTTGTAAAATTTAGCTTTTCGGGGATCTTTACTTAAAAAGTGGCTACTAAACAACTTATGCCTATTTACAATTGAAGTAAGAATAGCTTTTGTGACCCACGGTTTTTTTGTTTGTTTACGTCTTTTATTTGACATTCGACGTATAGGAGCATGTTTATCAGTTATTATTTGAATAGCGTCATTAAATTTTGTCATGCTTTCATTGACGTTCATGCTAATGAGACTATCGAAATCCGCTTCTTCAATGTCTCGAAGGTATGCTTCATTATTAAATTTGGTAAAGTCTCGATAGTATTTAATGTTATCATTTCTTATAACAGTATTTGTTATTGAACAGAATATAGGTAGATGATCCGTTATGTCTGCCAAACATATCCCAGTTTTAGAAATTTTTTGAGGTACGTTAGTATATATATGATCTATTAAAGTTGATGTATGGTCGGTTATACGAGTTGCTTTGGTTATCATAGGCATATAATTAGCACTAAGTAGCATGTCAAGATAGTCTGAAGTCTTATTATCGGTATTATAGTTGAAAAGATTAACATTTATGTCTCCTAGTATAAATACTTCTTTACTACTATTATCAAGGTCATTTAATTGTTCTTTTAGCTTTTCATTGAATTCAACGCAATCTGAGGAGGGGTGCCGGTAGATACACCCTACAACAATATTCTTTTGTTTTTGCCGTGAAATTTCGATCCAGCACGATTCAAAAGCTGCAGTGGAGCATTCGAGATCATGCCTTCTAATGTAATCAAGATCTTTTGAAATGTACATACCAACTCCCCCAGAGGAGGTTTTTGAGTTGGTGTTTATGAATGAATAATTTGGTATGTTAATATTATAGATATTTTGATCTTTTAATTTGGTTTCCGAAATCGCGATTATTTCTGGTGCAGAATTAAAAGTTTCAAGTAAATCCTCTAGTAATGATAAGTTTTTTTGAAGGCTTCGGATATTGAAGTGAATTATAGAGAAACCTTTTTGATTTTTTGACTTTTGGAAAAAATTTCCTGTTTGCTTAATGTTATAGTATTTTGATTGATCAGAGAAATTATGCGTGTACTCCTGCAAGTCATTCTCATTATCTGGACTTACTATATAATCTTGAAAGAGATCTTTTGAATGGAGTATATTATCGGAGGATGAGAAAACCCAGCTCCCTATTGTTCTTAAGAGCTCCTGATGGTTTAGCTCATAGAAAGGTAGTTCTGAAAGCGTATTTAAGTTATTGCTATCTATACTTGTATTATGTAAGGTAGTTAATTAAGAATATTGAATTTGTAAATTTATAGCTGTAAGATATTGTAAAGAGATTTTAACATTATAGTCTGATCTTACTTTCAGAAGTCCTTTATACTGGTATTTTAGGTTTTTGTTCTTCATCAGTAGTAGTGGTTTTACTTAGCCATCGATTTGCTCGAGGTCTTCCTCTGTATTAAATGAATATGTCACTGAGTTTTCATCCTCCTTCAAGAAGATTCTCCCGTTCTGTGTCCAGATGAATTTCCAGTTTCTTCGCTTTTTGATCCTGTTGACTTCACCAAAGAGTTTCTTTCGTTTGGGTGTTAATGACTCGGAAATATATATCCTGGAGTTTGATGGCGAACCGAGGTCAGCTATGTCGTTCACTTTGGTCTTTTGTAGCATTTTTCTCTTGTTGTAGAATATATTTCTCTTTTTACGAGATATGAACTTTACTATAATTTTTGGAGGTGCTTTGGTGTTTTTTGTCGGCAGCGGGTGCGCTACTGAAATATCTTCAGCAGAGATCGGAGATCCAATGTGATTACCAATCGCTTTCACAATGGCTTCCGACGAAGCTTCATCTTTGGCGTATATGCCTGTAATCTCAACACAGTCCCGTCGTATGTATTGTGCGAGTTCCTCTATCTCATATTGGGCTTCGACTGATCTTTGGTCTGTAATTTTGATGTCTTGTTTAATAAGACTCACTTCTTTGGCTTGATTATGTAACTTCTTGTTGGTTGTTTTGTATTCATCGAGCAAGCTATCGTATTTTTCAGATAGATAACTGGCTGTTTGCTCTATATTATTTAACTTCACTTCTAATTCGTCAACTTTTAGTTTTAAGGGAGTTACTGCTAGAGAGATAAGCTCTTTAACCTGTTCAAGAGTGACCATAGCGTCGGTCGATTTGAGAGCGCGAAAGTACGTCTTCTCTCTTCAACGACATATGCTAATATGGTGAATTAAGAATGGTATGCTTTCTGATTAACAAAGGTGACCAAGAGAGTGATTACGACGATGAATATCCTGATCTGAAGAAAAAAAACTGATCGTGTCTTGTTATTATGAACTTAAAGAACGATCTCTATAAAAGGAACAATTGTTGATCTTTTTTTTTTTTATTGATATAAAATAGACACATTGTAAAAGTACTCATAACTTGTGATCAATATATTCTTAAATGTTTTGTAATGATTTTGACCGGTATAATGGAATAAAAAAACACTTGAAAACTCAACACAACTTGTTGATAAGATATTTGTAACCGTTGAAAAATATAGTTTGTGCGCGCAAAACCTAAACATTTGTTTAACAAAGAATTTGTATCAATGAATGAAAGAATGCATTGTTATAAAATTTGTTTAAGTGAAAAACCTTTTAGAAATCATTACATAACACAATTTGTACAGAATATGAAGAATGCAATGTTCTATATTGAAATTGTTGACAAAGAATTTAAACTATGAAATATGGTCAAATTCTTGATGAACAATTCAAGTAAACATAAACTATATATAGAGAGAGTTGAAATTGGAAATCAAATCACTTTAACTTCTGTTCATACACAGTTTAGTCATCGAAACTACAAAAACATGTCTTCTGAACATCCTGTCGTTCTAGGATCACGAGGTTTTCACTTGTTTGTGAACGAATTTAAAGGTGTGCCAAAAGTTCACATTAGAAAACAGTTTAGAGATCAGCAAACTGGTACAGTGTACCCCACAAAGCAAGGGATTACTTTGTCTCTAGAAGAATGGGGCCAGTTACTGGAGAACAGAAATGAAATTCAGGGTGAACTTGGACGAATGCAATATAGATACAACCAGGCGAAGATGGCAAACAGTTCCCAAAACAGATACCAACCATATCCACGAGTCCAAGAAAGACAACGACATCAGAACTATTACCAAGAAAGACGTCAAGAGCAACCGCAACATCACAGCATTAGCCAAGAAAGGCGCGAAGACCAATCAGTGCGACATCAGAGCGGCTATAAAGTAGAAAAAGAAAGAAACGTAAACCCTGAGAACATTGAAGTTCCTGACTTTGTTTTAAATGACTTTGAACAGAGTGATATAGATGAACTATTTAATGGACCAGTTGAATATTAACTTATACTTTTTTTCAATGCTTATAATGTAACTTTTTATGTATTTCATTTATGGTTTTTTTTTTAAACAATTAAAACAGTTTGAAACCATAAAAAAAAAATCGCTCTTGTTTTGTACCTGTGTGTGTGTGTGTGTATATGTTACATACCGAATTTGTTCGATTTCCAGCTTGGCGCGCAATCCGTTTTAGTCTCTGTAGGTTTGCCTGTAAACGTTTAAGATTTTCATCGTCGATGGTCGAATCAGGCTCGTTTGGTGGTTGGATAGGTAGTCCTACCAAACTTGCCTGATACGCCAATCTTTGAATTCTATCAAAAAGGGTTTCACTTGTTGAATCCGCTTCCATGGTGTTGACCAGCACAGTAATTGTACGCAAACAAAATGATGACTAAATATGCATGTGGTGTAGTTATGTTTGAACTAAAGCACACGTTAAGTTACCCATTATGAAAAGACCTCACTAGCTAAACGTACCCCACTCTAACGATCTCTTCAAAAACATGCAGCGAGGTAAGAAATAAAGCTATCATTTTGTTTTTAGTCTCAATATAAATTGACGACCTTTTGCCTGTCTATATTCAGTTTTAGACTATCAGTGTTCATCTTGTGAAAAAAGAATCGGACAGCCTCATTTGCCGATGAGTATTATTTGGTGTGGACACATTACTTGTCATGAATGTGTTCAAGTGTTTTACAAAACACTGAGATGTCCAGTAAAAGATTGCGTGTACAATAAAAGGTAAGAATAATAAAGTTGAGAACTTTAAAATAATTATTCTGATTAAGGTCCGAGAAAGAGAGATAGAGAAATGAAACTGTGTTGTTCTTTTCACTAGCATGGACAAATGGCCTTCAATTCAGAAAAGCCAGAACCAATCTTGAACGAAGAAGAAGAAAAAAGAAGAAGAAGGACGACAAGTTTTTTTCTATAAACAAATTTTATTACAAGGGAACTGTACAGTTGTTACATTATATTACAGCCGGCTGGGTATTTACATTGTACATTTTTCTTCTTAACTTCAATCTTTACTTTGATCTTGACTTGTCTTGTCATGCAGTAGTAATGATTTCAAAAAGTGTATTTCAACTTCTACTTCAATGTCATACGTGGTAACATGGCACTGGCAGTATTCTGTTTTTGGCGGTTGAACATCGTCCCTATGAGAGCATGTAAAATTAGCCTTAGACATTGATATTTGTAGAATAAAATAGAAAAACAAAATACCAACAAACTAGAATGTATCATTAGAAATACTTACATATTTTTCAAACTTTCAAACGTGTAGTACACTTCTGATTTTGCTCTGTGGTCATTCATGTTGGCGTTAACAGTGTGTAAGTATTGCACTGTGTGACATGCCTTATATAGTTGTGTTGTTTGTGGTCGTTATTTTGAGCGCTAAAACTAACTATTGAATGAAATAAAAGTACAAATAAAACCACGTTGTTTATATAGTGTTGTGACACCTTATGAAACGCCTACTTTTTCCCCGCGCGTTTCGAATTTTTTTGTAACAAAAAGCATTGTACATGCATTGTAATAAATACCACCCAAAAACTAAACTACCCCATTTTAGCTTGCTTTCATCATGGAAGACATTATTCGAGCTTGTCAAAGTGAAGAAGAGTTAGATAGGTTAATGTCTCATTTACCCGAGACGAATTTGTCCCTAACCTTAGCAGCGCTTGAGACAAGAGCGCGCCTTAATTCCGAACACCTATACGAAATAGAAGATATGTGTAATGCCTTACTTGAATACGAACAGTTGAACGAAATTAGCCCAATAGAAGAACAACAAGAAGAACAAGAAGAACAAAAAGAACAACAACAAGAACAAGAAGAACAAAAAGAACAACAAGAAGAACAAGAAAACAATTGGGTAGATGAGTTGTTTAAAGAATTGTTACAAGATGAGCAAAATCAATCAGGGGGTCGTGCAGAAAACATTCGTGAGGAAAACTATCAATTGGAAGATGAATCTAGCTACACTCCACCCATGAAAAAGCAAAAACACAACTGGACTGAACAACCCATGGATAGATCGCCTTCTATTCCAATCGACGAACCAGCAAGTCCTTTCTCTCAGACAAACACATTACAAAATCCACCGTTGTTTGTGATACGCAACGCTAAAGAAGTGAATGTTCGAAAATTCAACACAACAGGTATAGACTATAACATTCAGTTTAATAACAACGCAAACGAAGTTCAAGGTCTACAAAATATACTTCCAATGATTCATCAAGTGTTTGACCAGATTATTGATCGCATTGCGACGGGTATACCACAACATGACAGAGTACGCTTAATTCTACACACCGATCAACTCGATTATCCAATTGCTCTTCCATTCATGCGAAGAGATCAATTGACCAGCGAGCGTTTTTTGAGTAGAGTAGAACAAGTCCTTCAATCGCATGAAAGTTTTAAGCTAGATGATACCGTCTTAATAAATTTCATTCATGTAACCATGCCTCAAGGTGGAACTGGCCTATTAAGAAGAAAGGAAATGAATCTCAACCGGTATTTGATCAAAAAACGTTCTGTCATTGTTATACAAAACAAAGATGACCTGTGTTTAGCACGTGCAATAGTTGTCGCAAAAGCCAAAGTAGACGATGATTCCAGGTTAAAACACATGTCAAACTCAAGTAAGTCTCTCCAAAAACGACTAGCGGAAAAGTTACACGAAGATGCTAACGTACCAGAAAGAATGTGTACAATTGAAGATGTGAAAGCCTTTCAACGATATTTAACAGAATATCAGATTAACATTGTTTCCAAAGATTTATTCAATGCTATTATATATTCCGGCCCCGAATCAGAAAAACGCCTTTATCTATATCATCATGACAACCACTACGATGTAATTACTTCAATGCCCGCCTTTCTTAATCGAAAGAAATACTGTCACCAATGTCAAAAAGGATTTGATAACATGAAAGATCACAAGTGTAAATATCGATGCAATATATGTTTCAAAGGCCCGTGTCAAATAGAAGAGTGGAATTATTGTGCTGATTGTAATCGATATTTCAAAAACAGACAATGTTTTCAGAATCATAAAGAACGAAATAGAGTCGGCTCTTTAATATGTTGGAATACAATCAAATGTAGAACCTGTCTTAAGGTCGTAAAGAGAAAAAACATCGCTCCTGAAGCCCATCATTGTGGACTCACAAAATGCCATACATGTAAAGAATATATGGATATAAACCATTTGTGCTACATGCGCCCTGTCAAAGACGATGCTGTCGCAGAAAACATTGAAATTGATTTAGAAGAAGAAGAAGAAGAAGAAGATGGAGAAAGCGAATCTATAAGTGAAAGTACAAAACAAACAAAATTAATGTTCTTTGATTTTGAAACTAATCAAGAAAGTGGAACACATATCGCTAATTTGGTTGTGATTCAAAACGAGAATGGAGACGAGACAGTGTTTCAAGGGCAGAATTGCTGCGACGAGTTTTGCGATTGGTTGTTTACTGATGAAAACGAAGGCACGACATGGCTCGCTCACAATTTTCAAGGATTTGACGGTTATTTTATTCTATCTTACTTGAACAAACAATGTATTCTACCTACAGTCATCATGAATGGCGCCAAAATTCTATATATGGAAGTCAAAGAAAAGAACATTAGGTTTCTAGACAGTATGTCGTTTTTGCCTATGAAGTTAGCTGCACTACCTAAAACATTCGGGTTGACCGAACTTCGTAAAGGTTATTTTCCTCACAAATTTAATACGAACTCAAATCAAGCCTACGTTGGAGATCTTCCCGAACCCACGTATTACGATGCTGACGGCATGACACCAAACGAACGAACAAAATTCTACACGTGGTATAACGAATTAAAAGTAGCAAATTATGTTTTTGACATGCAAAAAGAGATTTTGGAATACTGCCGCTCAGATGTTGATATACTTAGACAAGCCTGTTTAGAGTTTCGACGATTGTTTTTAGAGATCACAGGAATTAACCCCTTTGATAAATGTATTACGATAGCTTCCGCGTGCAATTTGGTCTTCAGAACAGACTTTTTACAGGAAGAGACTATTGCCATCATTCCTGCATTAGGGTATCGTACACAAGATAAACACTCAATTCAAGCTATTAAGTGGTTGTCGTACCTAGCATCAAAAGAAAACATTACTATCAGACATGCACGCAACGTTGGTGAACAACGAATAGGTCCTTACAAAGTAGATGGCTACGACCCAAACACTAGAATTGTGTATGAGTTTCATGGTTGTTTTTACCATGGTTGTCCTAAATGTTTCTCGCCAGAAACTCGAAACCCTTACAATAACAACACGATGCATGAACTTTACGAACAAACCATTGCCCGTCGTAAGTACCTTGAACAAGAACACCATGTAGTAGAGAAATGGGAATGTGAGTTGAAACAGGAATTGAAAAGTGACGATCAGATGAGAGCATATTTTCAAGACCATCACATTGCCGACCCCTTAGAGCCTCGACACGCCTTATTTGGTGGTCGGACGAATGCCTGTCGATTACTGTATGAGATAAAGGAAAGAGAAAAGATCAAGTATTATGATTTTACAAGGTAAATATCACTTTTGTTTTATTATCATACTTTTTGTGTACATTTACTAACAATTATATTTTGATTCCGTTATAGTTTATATCCGTACGTCAACAAATACTGTGAATATCCCCTACAGCATCCCGAGATCATTACAGAAAACTTTGGCCACGTCGACCAGTACTTTGGGCTAATCAAGTGCACAGTACTCCCACCGCAGCGGTTATACCACCCTGTCTTACCACACCGTTGTAATGGAAAATTAATGTTTCCTCTTTGCCGAACCTGCAGTGAAAATCTTCAGCAAGAACCTTGTGATCACACTGAGAAGGAGCGGGCGCTTAACGGTACTTGGGTCTCTATTGAGCTGATGAAAGCGCTTCAGAAAGGATATCGCGTTTTACGTGACGTGACCATCGAGCCATGGCGAGCGGACGTGTGCACTAAAGCTCAGCCTAAATCCGTTTAAATTTCCTACTCTGTCCTACACTTTCCAGCCAAATAATGAGCAATACTGAAAAGCCAGAAAACCCTCAAGGAAAAGTGAGAACTAGGGACGAATTATCGTCAATATCGTCTAATGAAAGCCCTCAACGGCCGGCAGCCAAAGTTCCAAATATGGCAGCGGATCCGGTTTCAATGGATACGATTCTGTCAATAATAAGTGACATGAAAATGAACATGAAAACCCTAAACGAAACCAACGCTCTGCTAAATAAAGAACTAGAAGAAGTTAAAGCAGGTCTCTCAATGCAAAATTCATTGGTAGAAGAACTCAAGAGAGAGAAAGCTGAAATGCAAACTAAAGTAAACAATTTCGAGTCCGCTTTATCTAAAAACAACGCACACCTCGTCACCGTAGAAAACAATGTGCAAGAAAACGAAATAAAAATCGAGAGTCTTGAAATGTACACAAGAAAAAACAGCCTAGAAATTGTTGGTATACCCGAAGCAAGAGGCGAAGACCTCGAAGAAATAGTGACTAAAGTTGCGGACGCGGTTGGGGTTGAGTTAGACGCAGACGAAATTGATATCGTCCACAGATTACCTGTTAAAATTAGAGGAATACGTCCAGTCATTGTCAAGTTCAAGAGCCACAAAACGAAATCACAGATCTACTTTTCACGACGCAAATTGAGAGGTACCGAGTTTGATGAAGAAGAGTTCTATGCAAAGGATATTTACATCAATGAAAATCTCACCGCCTACAGAAGAAGACTCTATGCTGAAGCAAGGAAAAGGGCAAAGATAAATAAATGGTTCAAAACGTGGACCACAGACGGTAAAATATTCATCACCAAGACCAAAGGTGACCCGGCATTTAAGATCAACAATTATAGTGACTTAGAAAGTATGTATGTTTGACTTCTTCTACAAACTATAAAATACCAGCTAATTAATGTTTTTCATTTCTGCCAGTAATGATTATCTGTTTCAATCCTGAATATAATCATATTTATACGATCATCTTTATATTTTTTGTCACTATGGTGACTTAAAATGTACTAATAATTTGTTAGTTTTCTTAAAATACAAGAATAATTATGTACATTTCTGACTCAAAAAGTCATTACCTCATATACAAATTAATTTACATATACTGTTTAATATTCTATACTAACTCGAATCGCTTTTTCCAAGTACATCATTTCAATCCGCTTGTGCTGGTAAAGCTTTTGTTTAATAACCTTTTCTTTCGACTCTGGGGAATACGGATATTTTTTAGCTCAATTCATATCTATTGTTGTTAAAAAAATGTTTTTGTATTTAATGTTTTCATTGTATGTTGTTCAATATTGTCGTTTCTGTGTTTTACTTATATTGTCTGTTATTTTCCTGTCCTTATTTCATTTTATTTATAAGGAATGGTTACAAACAATTTTAGCCACTGTTTTTGACATCTATTTATGGCTAACAACAAAAAGGATAATAATAATTTTAATTTTCAAGTAATGACTATAAATGTCAGAGGTATGCGAAGCTATAAAAAACGTAGAAAAGTGTTACACTGGATTTCTAAGCATAACGCTTCTAGAGGGATAACTTTTCTGCAAGAAACACATACAACCTCAGAATGTGAAAAAGAATTGGAAAAGCTTTTCAAAGGAAAAATGATCATGTCTCATGGTAATTTTAACAGTAGAGGTACTGCTATACTTATCGGTGATAAACTAGAACATGTAATTCATGACTCTTATGTTGACACTCATGGTAGATATGTTATTTTGATAGCCTCAATTCAAGGTACTGAATTTATTCTTGTCAATGTGTACCAGCCTAACGATGAAAAAGGTCAGATAGAAACTTTGAAAGAAATCTTGCAAAAAGTTAACTCTTTAAGTCCGTCATTAGATGATCCAATTATCTGGGGTGGTGACTTCAATGTTATATTTGACACTCTCCTTGATGCTTCAGGGGGTAGCCCCTCTCTTAAAACTAGAACATTAGAGGTTTTACAAACAATTTTTGAAGAAATGGATCTGTGCGACATCTGGAGGATTCGGAATCCTTCTTTAAAACGTTTTACATGGAATGGAGTAGCACAGGGACGAAAAACAAATAGAGAAAGTAGACTTTTTAGACGCCTAGATTATATTTTTACTTCGAACTCGCTACAACCTTACATAGAAAGTTCAAAAATTATACCTGCCCCATCTACAGACCATTCTGCTGTAGTTATAGATCTTAAATCGTTTGATGAAGGTAGACACGGACCTTCATTTTGGAAAATGAACAACTCCCTTTTAAAAGAAGAAAAGTATGTTAACACTACTAAACAATTGATTGATAGAATGCTGCATGAAAACCAAAATACTTTTAGTAGTCCCGTAACGATATGGGAACTATTAAAGTACGAAATTCGTAAGCATACTATTAGTTATTCAAAGGTGCGAGCTAAAGAACGCCGACTGAAATATGCACAATTAGAGAAAGAATTAGATGAAATTGAGAAGAAAAAGGACTGGGATAAAGACCCAACACTGTTGGAAAGGTTCGACGCGCTTAAGGGTGAACTCAACGAATATAATAATTATGTAACTGAAGGCATTATCCTACGATCAAAATGTAAATGGTATGAGGAGGGAGAAAAGAGTACAAAATATTTTTTAGGTTTGGAACGTAGGAATAAGAAAAAGTCTAGTATCAGAAAAGTGATCAGTAATAATTTAGAAGTGACAAACCAAAATGAGATCCTGAAACACATTTCAAATTTTTACGGCGATTTATACTCATCAAAATGCGATTTATCGGAAGAGGAATGTGCTAACTTCTTATCTAATCATATAAGAGACAACCCAAAGCTTGCATCGGAAAAGTCTAAGAAATGTGACGGGTATCTTACCAAAAGTGAATGTTTCACGGCTCTGCAAAAAATGGGCAATTCAAAAAGTCCAGGAATAGACGGTCTAACCAAAGAGTTCTATTTGACGTTCTGGGATAATATTGGAGATTTGTTAGTGGACAGTCTCAACGAGAGTTACGACAAGGGTAGTTTATCTACAACACAACGCCAAGCTGTAATAACTTTAATAGAAAAACCAGGAAAAGATTTGAGGTATCTTAAAAATTGGCGTCCAATAAGTCTAATTAATGTCGACGTTAAAATCTGTAGTAAGGCATTATCGAATAGGCTGGTCAATGTTTTACCTTGCATTATTCACCCCAATCAAGTTGCATATGTCAAAGACCGCACTATAGACGAGCCGATTAGGTTCATTGACGACCTCTTTGAATACACATCAATTGAAAAGGAGTCGCTTTTACTTTTCGCAGCTGATTTTGAGAAAGCGTTTGATAGTATCCACCATAATTTTATCTGGACTGTTCTTAGATTTTTTGGTTTTGGAGAGAATTTTGTTAAATGGATTCACCTTCTTCTCCATAATACTAAGAGCTGTGCTTTAAATAATGGTATCGCTACGGATTTTTTTAACATAGAGAGAGGAACTAAGCAAGGAGACCCAATTTCTCCTTATATATTTATCATTATCATGGAATGTCTAGCTCTGTTAATTAGACAGAATACTGATATTCGAGGGGTGTCCTTTGATACAGAGGGAGCAATTATGACTAAAGTGCTACTTTTTGCTGACGATACCACCTTTTTTCTGAAAGATCTTAACTCGCTTAACGCTACTTTACAGGAATTGGATAACTTCCAACAATTCTCAGGCCTCAAGATTAATCGCGAAAAATCTGAGATCGGATGGCTAGGTCCCAAAGAGATCAAGCACCAAATTAACGAAGAACATAAAATTATAAAATGGATCGATATGCATGAGTCAGGTATTAAGATCTTAGGAATTTATTTTTCCCACAATAAAATTTTTTGTAATGCTAATAATTTTGAAAGAGTATTTGAAAATTTTAAAACGACCTTGTCTATATGGAAAGGAAGGCAGTTAACACCTATTGGTAAAGTACAGATTGTTAAATCTTTAGGTCTTTCCAAGCTTATCTATGTTTGCACAAAGTTAGGAGCAAACAAAGAATTCTTAAAACGAGTCAAAGACACGACCGTTGACTTTATTTGGAACGGGAAGAAACCCAAAATTAAATATAACACTTTAATTGGTACATATGAAAAAGGCGGTCTTCAACTCACCGACTTTGAAAGTCTCATAAAAGCCAGTATGTGCAAATGGGCTGTGAAATTATTACATGGGGAAACAAAAACTTGGAAAATCCTACCACGCTTAAAGTTAAAAAAGATAGGTGGCTCTGAATGTATCCGTTGTAATTTTGAAGTGGCTAATATTCCTAACGATATACCCAATTTTTATAAAGAAGTCCTCAAGATCTGGGGTCAAGTAAGTTTCTCTGACGTAGATAATTTAGAAACAGTTCTTATACAAAGTCTGTGGAATAATTCTTTTATTAAGTTTAAATGTGATGTCAAGTATATGTGTCGTTTTTTGGATTGTAACATTTATTGTGTTAAAGACTTGTGGGATGTCAAGTGTGGTTTTTCATGGGAAATTGTAATGAAAAGAGGTCTTTCACAAATAGACTGGTTTACTTGGTTTTCCTTAATAAAAGCTTTGCCAGCGAAGTGGAAAAAAATTTTACACAATAACCTCAATAATAATAGTGTTGAAAAAATCAATTGCATAAGAAGAATCCGCCTTATAACAGGAAGTGAGATTGACTTTGTTAAGGTCAAAACAAAACAAATTTATAATATTATAGTATCAAAGAAATTTGAGCGTCCTACAGCCCAATGTAGGTGGCAAAAATATCTACACCAAGGTAAAGGCTGCTTTGATTGGGATAAAGTTTATATGTTAGCTCGGGCCACTACAATTGATACATATCTAAGATGGTTTCAATACAGAATTTTGATGAATTGTTTATACCTTAACAAAGACCTATTTCGTTTTAGACTTAAAGATAATCAATTATGTTCCTTTTGTTTAAAAGACGCTGAAACTATCGATCATATTTTTGTTAAATGTGAATTTTCTAGTAATCTTTATAGTGAAATTTCGTCTTGGTTAAATACTCATAAAATTAATTTACCCCCTCTTAATCTAACCTCGATTGTAGCAGGGCCCTGTTTATGTTTTAATTTTTCGCTGCTTATCAATTTTATTTTGCTTGCTTATAAATCTTATATTTATAGAGCAAGAACAAAGGGTTGTTTTTTGAGTCTTAATGGTTTTAAAGTTTATTTAAGCTGTTACGTACAAATTGAATATAATATTGCTTCAAAAAACAACACAATGCATAGCCATCTGACTAAATTCTCGAGTTTAAGAGATGCCCTCGTTTTATGATCTAAACACTAACATTCCTTAATTTCCTTTTTTGTCTTATTTCTAGTACAATTAACAATATATTATTAACATTATTATATTTATTTATATGTATATATATTTCTTTTTGTTCTTTAATTATGTTACATTATCTTGTAATTGTAAATGTGTGTTTGAAATAAAAACAATTAAAAAAAAAAAAAAAAAAATCGCGTTTTACGGATTGATGAAGTCTGGCATTTCCCTCAAAGATCAGATGAACTCTTTCGCTTGTATATTGATCGTTTTCTCAAAATCAAGCAAGAGAGCAGTGGATATCCGTCATGGTGCACTTCAAACGACGACCGACAACAGTACGTACAAGAGTATGAAGACAACGAAGGCATCAAACTAAATCACGAGAAGATTACATCTAACCCAGGACTGCGCGCTTTGGCTAAACTCATGTTAAACAGGTAATTTTCATTCATTTACAATAAATCAAATGCATAGAATTATAGAAAACTAATAATTTTTTTTTATTAAATTTCAGCTTCTGGGGCAAGTTTGCGCAAAGAAGCAACATGACGCAAGTTGAGTTGATAAAAGATGTAGACCGATACTTTGACCTTCTAACAGATGATTCAGTAGAAGTACAAAACTTGCGTTTTGTAAACGATGAAGTTTTAGAAGCTCATTATATTTATCATAACAACTTCATTCCTCCAAATGGGAGAACCAATGCTGTAATAGCAGCCTTCACCACGGCTCATGCGCGTCTTAAACTTTATGATGTATTAGATAGTTTAGGGGATAGGGTTTTATACTATGACACTGATTCAATTATTTTTGTAAGCCGTGAAGGAGAGTGGGAACCATCATTAGGGGATTATCTAGGGCAACTGACTTCAGAAACCGGCAACCAATACATCACTACGTTTGTGTCAGGGGGTCCGAAAAATTATGCCTATAAATTATGTGATGAAACTACTCATTGTAAAGTGCGTGGAATCACATTAAATTATAGAAACTCCCTGATCATCAATTTTGATTTATTAAAAGAAATGGTTCGCACTGAGTCAGATGCCCTAGTACCAGTCTATAATCCCTGTAAAATAGTGCGCGATGTCAAAAATAAACAAATTCTTTCGCGCGCAGAATCCAAAGATTATCGAATCGTTTGCAACAAGAGAGTCATTAAGGACGATTATAATACCATACCTTATGGATACAAGTTTAGATAATAGCTGTTCAATATCTGTAAGTATCACTTTATTAATAAAAGCATGTTGATTTCATTTACCACCTTAGTTTTCATTATGGACCCAAGACTGAAACACCCATTTCCGATGATGTGCGCGGGCCCCACGATGAGCGGGAAAACGTCATTCGTTAGGCAGTTACTTGCGTCGGGGGAAGATATGATACAAAATGCGCCTGAGAATATTGTTTGGTGCTATGGTGAATATCAACCACAGTTTGCAGAAATGAAAACACAAATTCCAAACATTGAATTTGTCGAGGGACTACCATCCAATTTAAACGATCTTATTGATCCTACACAAAGAAACCTTTTAGTTTTAGATGATTTGATGAGCGAAACAGGAAACAGCAAAGAACTGACGAATCTCGTGACACGTGGCTGTCATCATAAAAACCTAAGTTTGATTCATATCCAACAAAATTTGTTTGCGCCGGGAAAAGAAAACCGGACAATTAGTCTCAATTGCCACTATCTTTGTCTCTTTTCGAACCCTAGAGATCGTGCTCAGATAAATTATATTGCACGTCAAATGTATCCTGGAAATACTAAGTTTCTTCAAGAAGCTTACGCTGATGCGTGTTCAAAACCATATGGTTATTTATTTTTTGACTTAAAACAAGAGACTCCAGAACAGTTTCGCGTCAGAACGAATATCTTTCCCGATCAAACACATTACGCTTACGTCAAAAAGATATAAAAGGCAAAACAAGAGCTTCATCCATCATTCAGAATGTCTCAATGTCTGAGGAAGAACATTGATTTTCTTCGCGTGCTTAAGAACTGTAACTCAAAACAACGTCGCGCAATTCTTCAAACAGCCGACAATCAACTTTTGAAGGCCATCTGTGAGTGTATACTGAACGTTTTAAGAGGTGTAGTAAAAATAAATCCACAACAAAAACGAAAATTGACCCATCACAAGAACACTCTTAGAAAACTAGCCGATAAAAAGGTGTCGTGGACTGCTAAGAAAAAAGCTATTGTACAAAAAGGAGACGGATTTTTGAGTATCATTCTTCCTCCAGTATTGCAAACAGTTGCAAGTTTATTGACACCTTAAGATGGCTCGGAAAATGGTACTTGTTCCTGAAAACTTTATATCAAATATGCAACAGTCACAAAAGATTCAAACCACGCCAGTTTTTAAAACCATGACTGAGTTGGATGCAGAAATGAGTCGCATTCTTACACGAAATGATATTCGTGATGATGAAAAATTAAAATTGTACAACGAAGCCATGCACAAGTACTTAGAGTATGAGAAGCAGCGGAAATACGTAGAACCTGTTCCTGTAAAAATTCAAACAATCAGAGAGAATGATGACGCTGGAGTTCAACTCAAACAACAACAACAACAACAACAACAACCGCAACAACATCCACAAATGGAACAAGAAATCGTTGACAGCGTTCCAAAAACTAGCAAAGCAAAAGCCCAACGGTTATTGAATAAACTCAAACAAAATAGAGATATCATGTATTGGAATGAACGCGGTGAGATAATGTACGATGGGAAATCTGTTCCTGGCACAAACATCGTGGATTTAGTAAGAGATGTTATGAGTGACCGGAAAAACTTTCAACCGACGAATCGTGAACTGTTTTCTCGAGGCTTAGCGCGCGTTAACACTCCTCTCGATTGGATTGGTAACGAGAACAGGAAAAGCGCAGTCCAGCGGTACACTACATTAATAGATGATTCCCCACCTTCCGACATCGTTTCAATCTCATCGCCTCCCTCACCACCTCCCTCTGGGAAAAAACAATCGAAAATCATGCGGAAGAAGAAATCATCATCATCATCATCATCATCACCTTCAGGGGTTGTTCGTTGGCTAAATTATTAAACTTATTTGTATATCGTATCAAAAATTACATTAAAGAATAGATAAACACAAACATTTCTTTTATCGTTTTAATTTCATTTTGGTTTAATCAAATAATCACTTAATGACGTGACTTGGACATCTGAGTGTTTACAAGTGATTTAGACTGACTACTGTATAAATAATGACGATGCACAAACTCGAATACAATTGCATCGTTCAGTCTGGTATTTTTTTTATCAAATCGACTAACAATACTATTCATGCTAAAACCACGACATCTATGTACAAGATAATAAATGCAAAACTGCCCACAAACATTAGAATCTAAACTCTGTAACATGCGATTGTTCTTAGTCCAACGCTTTGAGTTATTATTTAAAAAGTCCACAATATCTGAACTGTATATTTCTGGAGGTTGTCCATAAGAATCCCAAAACTCGCCTTGTTGTTTACCATCAAAGTAAAATGCTATCCAGTGACTACCTGGTTGAGAACTGGGATCTACATTAGCCACAAATGCGCTAGGGTAATGTGTCAAACGATGCGGAAGTCTGTCTGATGGGAAAACACCTCTAAACTGTAGTCTTGTTATTTTGTCGGTGCTTAAAATAGTTTCCAACTGTGCAGTGTCCATTTAGTTTGAATAGTCATATAGAACGTTTCTTTGATGGTCAATTTCAATCAGGTTCTCAAATTCTGCTAGGATAACAACGTTGATACTTTGTGCTATTGGTTGCTTAAATTGAAGCTCGACGCGTAAATTTCCTTGCTTTACTAAATTGAAATGCGCACTGTTGCTTAAATCAGGCGTCAAGTCAAAACAGAATATGGCATAGCCTTGGTTAAATTCATCTCTACTTATACCATTGCCTCGATCGTGAAACATGAGACCTGTTCCACTAAACAAACTCTGGTATGACATTATAAAGGATAAAGCAGAATCCGGAGTGAATTTGGGTTGTAGAGCTTTACCCGGTAGTGATTCTCCATCAACATACACCCCAAGAAAAGTAAGATTGTTGTTTTTAAAAGTAAATGGGTTTTTCTTGTAATTTCCAGAAAATGCGTCATTGTCTACCATAGCCATGATAACTCTTTTAGGGATATTGCCATTAAAGCAGTTATCCTGTGAGAAATTCAAAGCTCCTCGAGAGATCGAAAACACTTTCATATCCACTCTTCGAAGCGGATACTTAGCATTTGATTTTCGCAGGGATTCGGCATGAGCTATTAACACCGAAGGACTGATTTTTTCTTTTCGAATGTAAAGAATTGCATCTTCGAGAACTAATTTAAAATTAGCTGCTGTAGTAGGCGAAAGCAAGCAAAACTCATTCTTGGATCGCGTCAACTTTAGTCGTAACTCTACACCGTTGATCATATTTCGGTCAAGATTGAAAATATCTTCATGAATGCGACCAACCATTTCAATGCTTTTAGACTGTTTACTATGGTTGTAACGTGCTTTAAGGCCTGTATTGAGAGTATCGTCATCTTTGCTAGGGTCTGTTTCATCTAAGCACCCTGCCTTATCTTTGTAAAACAAAGCAGCAGTCAGCTGTGAAGTCTTTGCTGCAGGACCGTAGCTTAACAACGTTTCCAGCATGGCTCGGTAAGGATATAGATTAGTAGAAGATGAGACTAATTTTCCGTTCAATGATACATCGACTTGACTGAACATGGATTGGAGAAGTAAGTTTGCAGGGCCCACTTTAGCATCATCTACAATATCCTGACCGTTTCCTTGCGTGATTTTTACTTTTACGTAAAGCAGAGTTTGAGCAAGATGCATGTACTCGTTTCCTGCTCCACTCACTAAAAATTCTATCGGACCACTGTCACTAATGTTAGAAATGGGGTGATAGTCCACCCATCGTCCTCCTTCTAGACTAGTTTGAGTGGGAGGCAAAGAAAATAGATCCAATTCTGATTTTGTACATTCAGCAGATTCGTGGTGTACAAACGCCATGATTAGTTGCCAAAAATGTCACGTAAAGCTTTTTTCTTTTTCCGTGCCTTAGTTTTTTTATAAGAAACTCCCTTTTTCTTGCTACTGTTTGATTGTCTTACTTTTCCGGAAGATTTCTTCTTTCTACTGCTTGACTGTCTTGCTTTTTTGGTAGATGTTTTCTTTTTCTTAGCTCGAGAGGAACTGACTGCTTTAGAGGACGCACGTCGTTTTATACCCTTTCCTTTCTGATTTATGAGAGATCTTGCTCTGTTTACTGCTTGAGATGTTAACGAATTTGCGGCTTCTAAAGCACGTGACCTGCTAGCAGACTTCAATTCTTTTCCATCCATGTAATCTTGAGCCAGATTCATACCGCTAGCTAATGCGGTTTTCCCTATACTTTTTGCTCCGGCCTTTAATACAGGCACGGCAGATCGAAATAGACCTTTCAAAAACGATCCTATACCATAACCGCGCTGTCTCTGTATGCCATGAAATGCAGGTAACGTTCCACCGTATTGCCCTTTTGCTTGGTTTGTATAATAAGTCCTATATAGTCCCGGATTAGGTTTGTAATACTTTTTCATTATGCTTCGTTACAAGTATAATGGCCTACGCTGTCTAAAGTGTAGTTGCACGATCAACTTACCAGACTCAAATGGAATGTTTTTTCCCGTGTGGTCCTTAATATTCACTTCAATACACACTATCATTTTACGACTTATTGGAAAATAAGGTGGATCTTGAAATGTTTTCGAAATAGTCTCTCCATATGTTCCTTCAACATTTACTATTCGAAGAAGGGGAACCATAGTATCCCCAACGACTTGAGCTTGAATGACGTCACTATATACGAATAGAGAGTGTAAAGCTCCCTCGAGATTAACTGTGTTTAAGGATACACCGGAGAAAATTTTTCTCAAAACCCTCCAAATTTTTAAATCACCCTGAGTGAAAAGTAAGACAATTATCTCCAATTCTATGAAAAAAAATAGTCGAAAATTTTTTTCGCAAGGGAGATATTGAAGAAAAACTAGTTCGAACGCTCTTCGAAAGGTGTTGGACTGTCGACAGGAGATGTCAGAGGAGATCTTAGGCGGGTCACGCACAGTACTTTAGTGTGACTGTCACACTACATTACAAAGACTACAAACACATCACCAATTGAAGCTATAAACACGTACACGTGAAATTTGTATCACAAGAAAAAGATATCCAAGTATTTTATACAGTCATTTAGTTAGATTTTTAAAGTTCGTTTTTATATCGTTGTATTTTTGTATCTGTGGTTGGGATGTCTTGTCGAAGACAGAAAGTAAAGAGCCCTTTCTGTCGCAATCGAAGAAAGAGGCGCCGAAGCCGTGAGGAATTTTGCACTCAAAAGGCAGAGTCGCTCGCGTGGAGCGACTGAGGCTAGGGTCGTACTATGACCAAAAAGAACTATTTGAGGAGCAGCACGGGGAACTATAAACCGTAAGTTCTAGTGCCATGCATAGCAAGAGACAACCGCCACAACATGCTATGATCAATGATGGTGGTCACAACCTCACTGAGAAAGAATGATCAGCTAACGGTTGTGGACCCTCTGATATTAGAAGAAGGACTAACTAAGCAACGTAAAATACCAAGTTATAAAGACAAGTGATGATGATTTACTGAAAAATTACAAAGTTTTGTGATAATATGCTAAAAAACTGCTAAGTTTTCATTATAAATTACGGCGGTGATTCTAAAGTCTGTAAATTGTCAATTGTATCGAAACGACTCTACTTGTAATTATCGTCTTTATTGCTTGCAATGATTTTTTCTCAATAAACCTATAAATTAAAGCACAACTATATTTTCAGAATAACTACATTTAAGTCCAAAATGTTTACTTTCAAAATGAAAACTGGTTTATTATAATATACGCGGTAGACATTCACTCCGTCGTTCACTCGGTTAAAGTTTGACACGCATAACTTTTGTGTATCGAAACGACTCTACTTGTAATTATATACTTTTATACACTATTATAACTCTATTCTTAGAATAACTACATTTTAATCCAAAATATTTACTTTCAAAATAAAAACGGGTCTATAATATGCGAGGTTATATAACATACTCAATATATTCACTACGATTATTGTGCTTGTATCTGACGTTGTTGTATTTCTGCCTCTTTCGGATCCCCTGCCTCTTCCTCTAGTTCTCCCTCTGCCGTTCCCTTGTCCTCCTCTCTTGCTTAATTCTTCTGTATTCATTACTGTCGATTTTTTTGCGCGAAAACACAACAACCGGACAAATGCAAGGTCAAACTATGAACTCACTCAACAACGTTGCTGTCCAGGTCAGTCCAGGATCGTATTTCGTTCCTATTGCTTATTGGTTCACAGCGCCTGGGCTTGGTTTGAGCTTGTCAGCACCGAGTAAATAATCCTTTAATCCTATTTAACTTCAACTCGCTGTTTCTCGAAAGCAAAATTTGACAAAATACTCAAAATCAAATGGTTAACATGCAAAAGTTTTTTAATGAATTTCAGCGAAAATTTTCATGATGACTCCGACACTATTCAAGTTTCAAAGTGTGTTGGCATTTGTATTTATTCACATTGTTTCGACAGATATCAACCATTCTCTGGAGGATGCGCTAAAAAAAGCATAGGTCTGACTTTGAAATAAAATAAAAAAATAACCACGAGTTAAAAAACAAAATGCCAACACACTTTGAAACTACAATGTGTCTGAAGTAGGATGCCGAAAAAAATGTTTCTCTTTAGGTTAAAACTACTGCAGGTTAACCTTCCGCGCTAGGACACCATGTTCCTGTTTAATGTCGGATTACATTAAATTGAATCGGTTTTGTCAAAATTATGCTTCATATCTATACAGTTTGTCCTTTTAGCTTTAAAAAAATGTATACTTTGTCGGGGTTTGCGTATAAATTGAGCGCGCTATTAGCTTTTTAAAAACACGTCTCTGTTTTGTCCGGTGTATCCTTAAAGCTGTCGTTTTTTTAGATATGGTAGTATCTTCTTTAAAACCTAAAATATTTGCCAATCCTTTAACAAGTGAAATTTGGTAACCATTTTTAATCTCAATGGTCACTCGTCTTGATATAGTGTTGTAGGTGAGGCTAATACTATCACGAGCTGATTTATTTCTGATAGTATTTTTGATTCCCTGTAGGAGCTCCTTGACGCTGGAATAATATTCTGGTTCTAATATATACACTGTTGGCAATCCAGAAGAATCGTATATGTAAAAATGATTGTTTTGATCTTGAGACCGTACATTGTTCCAAGTGTGAGGGTATTGAATCTCTTTTAAACCCACCTCCCATTCACCCGATAAATCGAGTGGTTGAGGGAGATTCACTGTGAATTCAGACACTGTATTGTTAGGGTAGATGTTCATTGATGAATCACTAGGCAAAGTAAGAAAAAAGTGAGACCCTTCCATGTTGCGGCGAAAGACTCAACTAAAGACAAAACGTATGTGTATCAGTGTTTTTATTTTAATTTGACAAGTGTGTAATTACAATAAATCCTTTTCAGGGATCCAACTATTGAATTTGTTTGGCCATCCCTGCCATTTTACTAAAACCTCTGTTATATCGTTTCGTTTTCGTTTTCGTAACACTTTCTCAATACGATAAACGTCATCCTTCTTTTCAACTTTTTGTAGCTCTAGTTCATAAAATCGACCTTGAATATCTTCATCTTCGAGATCTTTAATGCGGTACGTTGGTGGTCGTGATGATTGGCGGCTAATTATTTTAAATATTTCTTCAGACCAACCAGGCAAATAAGACTTCTCAAAAGTCATCCGCGTTTTACTGATACGCACTTTATCTCCAACTTGAAATTTGAATTTTATTTTAGCACGATTAGTTCTCTTGTTTTTCTTATTAGAATACAAATTCTCCCAAACTTGTTTTTCATTTCGCTCATTGACATTTACAGGTTTCATTTTTATGCTACGATGTACTGTGTTATTGTATGAGTGTACAAAGTTCGCCAACACGTCAATGTACTTCATATTTCTCTTCCAAGTAAAGTATTTATACATTTTAGTTTTTAATGTCCTATTAAAACGTTCAACTACGGAAGCTTTGGTTTCATTTTGTGAAGTGATAAATTGAACGTTCTTCCTCTCTAAGAGTTTATTGACTAGTTTGTTTTTAAATTCACTCCCTTTGTCTGTATAAAAAATCTCTGGTTTACGTCCCAATTCCAAAATACTATTGAGCGCTTTCTCTAATGAAGTAGCACTTTTTGATTTAAGAGGAACAACCCATGCGTATTTTGAAAACACGTCCAAACACGTCAACAGGAATTTAACTCCATTATTGTATTCACTAAGCGAAGACATGTCGACGAGATCCGCTTGCCATTCGTAGTCAATACCATCCACTAAAACTCTATTGCGATTAATGTGTTTCCTGACTGGTTTGTGCAGTGTGTAAGCGTCTTGAGTTATCAACCATTTTCGAATCTTATTGCGGGATATTTTATATTTCCCTTCTTCGTTTACAGCACGATATACAGCATCGACACCAGAAAAACCTCCAGCACGATTTGGGTTGTAATACAGGTTCTGAAGGTATTGTTCCATCTGTTTGGTTAGAATTCTCAATAACAATTTTTCCGCCACAACAAGCAAAAATGCACTTTGACTTTCTTAAAAGATTAGAAACGCTAAGTTTAAACACACCCGAATTAGGGAGACAGGAACTCATCCTAACAAGAGCCAAAAGACAACTGATTCAAATACAAATTAAACACATCATTATATAGTCTAAAACAAATGATCGTTTGTTGTTTATTTTATTTTATCATTCAAATACACATACACACTTTGTTATGTTAATTTTACAACAGTCTGCTATAGTAATCATAAAGAAGGGAAATAAAATATTTTTTACATACATCTATAAGTAGAAATTATAGAGAAAATAAGTGTCTTATGTATATCTCATACAAATTAATACTCTTCTTTCATTTTCTTAAGTAACGAGGCTTTTATGCTTTTCTGACCATAATTACACCCACACGTTTCTTCAATCCATTCAAATGAATGGTATTTAAGTACTTCTAACCCATTTAATGGAGGGTTAATGTCATTCCCTTCTCGCCAATATTGGATGACCTTAGTACCATCCACTCTAGTTAGAGCAAGGTCACTATAATAGGCTACATCATATTCGCTTATGTTCATACAGAGATCATGGTCTCTTTGACTTGGACAAATGTTCACGCAGCCGAAGCAATTCTTCGCCAATAGTTCCCTCATTCTTTTCCATGCTTCGACTGCAAATAATCCAAAGAGCTTATCCTCGATGTTTTTTTCTCTTTCTGTCTTTGGCGGCTCTTCATTACAGTCGACGTTCGAAAGAGGTAAATTAAGCCTCAACTGCGGGTGTTTTTTTGTCATATAGCTTGGCTTTGTTAAATGACTCACGTTTGGTCCGTCAGTGCGCTGTTTCTTTGTGGCTCTGTCGTTGTCGTCTTCGTCTTCTTCATTTTCTGCTTGTTTTTCTTTGACTTCTTCTTCTTCTTCTTCTTCTTCTTCTTCTTCTGCGATTAAACCTTGCTGCCTATTCTCTCTGATGAAAGGTAACACTTCATTCTGTATCTTGTTGCAAAGTTCTGCTAAACTTTCAATGTTACAAATGTGTATACTTAAATCTTCCCTTGGAAGAGTATTACAGTCATTGTCCTTGTATTCTAAAATCTCTATTTTAGATGAACCATTACTGTTGTCTTTGACAGACACATAAAAGGAATCGTATAGAAAAAGTTGTTCTTCAGCCATGGCGTTATAAATTTTAAACTGACTTGTAGTACTCTGTGCAATAAAGACGAGAAAGTGAGTGACTAACTTAGTTTTCTTCTCGTTTATATCATATTTAACCATGTGACCATTACACTCTCAAAAATTTCAAACATGCATTCTATTCATTCTTATTTTACTTTTATACAGTTTATAAACAAACTTACAAATTCTATTGAATTCACATGCATGAGTTGACCGTTACAATGGAATGTTCAGTTCAATATGAACAATGCATTCTTCATTTACCGCCAAAAATCAAATATACTATACATCGGGGTTTTTTTCAAATAAAAAAACATAACAATTGTACATCATTTGTACACCTTCCTGTTTTAAATCAAACTAAAAGATGACATGCAATTCGATACTTGCGTTTTTATTAATTAAACGTGCTCTTACTGTACTAGTAAATGTGACAACTTGCAAAATGTTAAGCCTTGCTTTTTTGCTGATATTTTGGAGCGTAAATGGACGAGCAGAGTCAAACACCTATCAATGTTGCCCAATGCAACAATGTAGGTGTTTTAGAGATTTGATCGATTGTGCTGATCAAACTCTAATCAATATTCCAGTCATAAGTGTCAGTTGCAGTGCCAGGTACAAATTTCTATCTTTGAGAAGTAACCATCTAGTCTGTCCTAACTATACTACACCAACTACCAAATATAACTGATGTTGATCTTTATGACAACCCTATGATGAACTGTTCCTGTATATCATCTACCTACTCCTTTGCATTACGCAGTGAATGTGCAACCATCATCACAGTCGTCACAACACCCGCGAAAACTACAAGACCACCCGTAAAAGTATCCACGTCTAAAATGATTACACACAATGATTACACGATTACACAATCTATGAACTTGACTACTGAACTACCAAAACTGATGACCACTAGTACACAGAATACTTCCACAGCTATCCACAGAATAAAATCATCACTGTCTAACAAACTTATTATTCAATGGGTACTACAAACATCGATTCCAGTTATTGTACTATTTATTGTCATATGGATTATCATCTGTGTTTATAAAAAAAAGCGCCGAGCAGTACAGACATCTATTCAAATGCAACGACTATACCGAAGTCACAGTCCACCTTCAAGCGATTCTGATGAGGAAGTTATATATTTAGCAGTTGGACAAGCAACGACAACTGTTTGATCATCATTAAAACACACAATATGACTATATCAAGTTACGGTTTTTATTTCCAATATAAACAACAATAGATATATACAATCAAGTTTAATATGTTCAATTATATGGTTAAATGATATCCTTAATCATGTTTTAGTACAATATATATCCTAAATGTTGATTCTAAAATGTCATTGTTATCTTCGTTCTTGCTTTGTTTTGTTTCGATCACTTTGTACAAAGTCTTTTGTGTAGTAAAAAAGCTGTACGAATGTTGCTTTCTGGACTTGTAAATGTTTCACCGCTGTTCAGGATCTCATAATGGTAGGATGGCTTCGATCCCATACCAAAATTGCAAATACTAATCGGTGATCTTAAAAGCACTTGTCCACCGTCGAACTCAGGAAGGAATGAACAATGTTCTCTAGAAAACTTTAAAAAATTGTCCCATGGTAATTCGATCTTTCTGATACGTTGATCATGAAACAGAGGATTTGTTGCTTGACGTGCGATGCTCGAAGCTAGTTTGTCGAGATAAATTTTCTTGGCGGAACTTTTTACTTGGTTGTGTTCTGTCATCAGTTTTAACATCTTGTGAACTTTATTTTCATCGTAGAGCTCGTAGAGGTAACTTCTCAGGGTAAACTTTATCTTGATATACTCGGGGTCGCCAGGCTGTAGATTATACTCAGTTTTGATGAAGCTTTTGATTGCATTCATCAATGATACCATTGGCATTTCATTGATCATGCACGCCCAAGCTTGCTGGAAATTTATTTTCCAGAAGAATTCATCTGCTTCACCGTTTGCCAGATCATGTTGAGCAAGTTTACCTCCAATAAACCGCTCAACGTCCTCTATCCAAACTCTATGTCCTAACTCTTTACAGCAATGATAGAAGATCATTCTTGTAAACATCTCTAACTCTTTTATCATCTCATCCTTAAGTTTGTTCTCCTCTTCGATGTGTATTTTCTCGAATACTTGAGAGAGATTTACAACAATCCTAGGGTTGATTGTACGTTGGTGCCTTACAGGTTTAAGAACTCGACCGCTTCGTAATTTCATGTTTTGACAGTTGTTACTAGGTCACCACAGAACTCTCCCTACTTCTTCCCGGTAAGTTATTGTTTTGTTATTTGTTTTATTCTCGATTTGTGATAATGTAAATTGTAATAATGTAAATCGATTTGTGAAAAATATCGGCCACCGATAATCAAACCAAACAATCTTCTAACGCACTAAAGTAAAGTAAAGTAAATGTTATTGAGCAAAACCGCGATTTGTAGTACAATGCAGTTGGCCCGCAAATCGGAGGTGACAAATCGGGTTACTGAGAAAACGCGTTTTCTATTTTAATCAACGCTTTAGGCCTGTTGCTTTTAAAGCAAAGTTTCTGCGTTTTTTCAACTTAATATTTTGTCAGCCCACTATTTTTGGAATAAAAAGACTAATGTGGACGCACACGTGGAAGATATGATATTCGATACTCTGCCTCTAATCAATATTTATTCCTTTTTTATTAAAGATTAGAACCCATACTTTGGCATTCTTAATTGCAAATAATCAAACATCATATGGAATCATGGATAGAAAAGGTAGGTTGATATAAAATTTGTGTATTTAAACTGTCTCCCTGTGTATTCAGTTTTCGGGATACCTGTGGTGATTTTGAATTATCATGGAATTATCGAGTGTGCAGTCAAAGATTGCTATTCTGTAGCGAATAATTAACGCCGTTAAAAATATGCTCTCAAAGAGACATGCGACTACTGCTAGTTTTGAGAATGTGAATTAAAAAGAAAGAAAGAAAGAAAGAAAGAAAGAAAGAAAGAAAGAAAGAAAGAAAGAAAGAAAGAAAGAAAGAAAGAAAGAAAGAAAGAAAGAAAGAAGGAAAGAAAGAAAGAAGGAAAGAAAGAAAGAAAGAAAGAAAGAAAGAAAGAAAGAAAGAGAGAGAGAAAGAGAGAAAGAAAGAAAGAAAGAGAGAAAGAAAGAGAGAAAGAAAGAAAGAAAGAAAGAAAGAAAGAAAGAAAGAAAGAAAGAAAGAAAGAAAGAAAGAAGGAAAGAAAGAAAGAAGGAAAGAAAGAAAGAAAGAACGAAAGAAAGAAAGAAAGAAAGAGAGAGAGAAAGAGAGAAAGAAAGAAAGAAAGAGAGAAAGAAAGAAAGAAAGAAAGAGAGAAAGAAAGAAAGAAAGAAAGAAAGAAAGAAAGAAAGAAAGAAAGAAAGAAAGAAAGAAAGAAAGAAAGAAAGAAAGAAAGAAAGAAAGAAAGAAAGAAAGAAAGAAAGAAAAAAAGAAACTGTCTAGGGTAGACTTTATCCAAACAATAGCGATGTCTGTTAAAACAACATATTCAATTCAATGATTAATCAATTTCATAATTTGTAAAATTCATGAATAATTAATGAGGCGCAAAACCAATGAAGACACTGCAATTGAGTCACATGTAGACCTTTGTAAATACCAATACACATGAAGTAGCTAAAAGCACGGGAAGGGTTTGAAAAGTCATCAGGGAAAAGTTGGGGTTGATGAATTATTAATCAGTAAATTAACTTGTAATACAGATCCCATGCTGTCCTAATTAGTATTCATAACTTTTGATACAGGTCATCTTATTTGAGAATGCACATTTTGTTTCGGTGAAAAAAAATTGTGTTAATAAAAGACACGAAACAGATTATTATCCACACTTTGTTTAATGAACTTTCTTCATTGTGAAATATTACAATACAGTTTTTTTGTTCGTAAAGGCAATATTAATATTGCAGTTATTGAAAACTAAATTAAAGAACACCTTACTTTCATTATCATTGCTTTGCCACTTCCCCAATAAACTTGGATAACCAGAAGTTAAGAGTTTTCGCAGACATTTTTTCAAATGGGTCTGTTAAATCTTCCACGTTCGTCATATTGAAGCCATCCCAACCACACGTCTCCAATTGTACTCGTTTATTTGTTCTTGTTTGCTGCCATTCAGTAAAGACTTTTACACACCATTTGGTATTGTATGTTGTATTCTTGGGAACCACTTTTGAAAGTAAAATTCTCTCTTCGTTTTTGCTTTTAGGTTCTCGAAAATGAGCCGCCATCTTCGACCTTAACTCTATACTAACAAACGGCTTACAAATAATTCAATAATAAATTAATTCAAAGCAATAAGTGAGGCAAATGAATACTAATCTCTTGAGACCTAGATGCTCACGATTTCACTTTTCTACACAATTTTGAATGACAATAAGGAAACTCACTTGATTGCCCTTCATTGTCTTAGCGGTTTAATCCATTCTACAAGGAATATAAACATTCACATGCAATCTCAATGCACTCTATATTGATTGGTTTTTGCGCCTTATTCATTATTCTTTGATTTCACAAGTAATGTACAATATTCGCGTCCGATCTGTATGGGCTTTACAATGGCTCGCCTGCGGCTTGCCATTGTAAATGCCCATACAGATCTCCCGCTCATATTGTATATATTACATAAGAAGGGACAAGGGGACGGACGTTTTGCCAGGCTTTGACATATTTGACATATACCTGAGAAGCGGCAACCACATATATTTTACAAATTGATTGCATTGAACTTGTACTAAAACATTTTATAATTAGTTAGAGTACAAATTGTTACTGTTAAAAATTGTTAGTAATTTTTGATTGAAAGTAGGGAATTGCCCTAAAAACAATATAGTGCAAACTAAACAGAATGCATTTAATAATAACTTCAATAAAGAGCAAAAGAAAACAATGTTTGCTAATAGTAAGTGTAAGAATGGTTTTCATTAACGGCGCAAAAAGGTCGAGAAACAGTGCTGTGATGCGGGAAAACACGGCGTCCCTTCATAGTATACTAGCGGTATGAATAGGCCACATTTTACATGTTTTAATGCATTAACTGAAAATGCATTTTTAAAACTATATACGGGCTATTTGTCACAGCGACGTATCCCCGCGTTCGTACTTGAAGTTTTACGTCCTTGAAACGGACCGAACATAATATAATTGTGCTTTTTTAATTTTTTCGGTCTTCAAACGATTGATTGTTATCATAGTTAATAGATATTAACTATGTTGTTATCTAGAAGCTTCAAGATGAATCATAAATGTAAACCAATGTGTATAACGAATATTATACTTTATTGTGATCTATTTCTAATCCAAAAAAAACGCTTGTTGTAGTTGTTCAGTATTGTATTTATTAGGTGGGAATGTCTTACTGTGTTGGGATCGTTGTTTATTCGCTGATCAAGAAGTCAACTCTATTTAAAAAAACGCTTATTGCACGAATTTTATCATTTAAATTTCCTCGAAAATCATAGATTTGCCTTTGTGTGCCATTCTCGCATCACTTGAGGTCAATGTGTGACAAGGCGAGCGATAAATATTTTTATTAAATATTTTTTTTAATATTTTTGTCAAATATTATTAATTAAGTTTTAACCTGTAATCCTTGCGTTACGTTGCGTTATGTGTACGTGACTCTATCATGTTACTAATCTGATAATTAATTATTATCATTTAGGGCCTGGATGAAAATAACTTATGTAACTCTAGTTAGAGTAGAAGCACTAAATCCGTGACATATAATTAGTACCAATTAGTACTATTTCATAAAAACATCCTTTGTTTTCTATTGTTTTATTATCACTATTTAGTACTACAAATTAGTATTTGTTTCACGGATTAAGTGCGTCTACTCTACCCTACTAAAATAAAGGGCTTTATTGTTATTATGATTATAATTATGATTAAATGTCAAGTTTGTAATTCTCAGACTAAGACCTTGATCAGTAGGTAAAAAGAAAAGAGAAAACACCTGTGGTATTGTTATTGCTTTTTGAAATATACATTCCTTATTGGTTTGGTACTACTTAAATGATACAAACTATTACATCACATTCTATTGTGGCTGCAGTATGAACCCAGTACAATGAAGAACTCAAATATTCAGTTCAGATTAAAACCCAACTGTAACTGTACTGTAAAAACAAGATGTCATGGAACATGATGTAATATTTTACCCTTATTGATATCATCACTAGAGTGCAATAATTTTATTCAACACAGCAAATATTTCAACAGTACTTCTAATTACAGCACAAAGCCCGAAAGTATGACCGGCGATAATTTATTGATATTTTCTCTACATTTTTTTAATTAACTCCTCTAGATTAAATGTCAACATTTCTGACTGTGAATCACAAGACGAGAATGATGTCAATCTTCAGATGAATTTTGAGGTTAAAATAGCTAGAATGAAGTCCATTTGAATCCAAAGCACCTACAGACAAACATGTCAAAAGAATGTGAATAAATTATCTGCGTTCACACTTTTGGGCTTTGCACTGTAAAAAGATGCTGTGGGTTTGTGATAATAATTTAGTTAAATACACATGAAATGAGGAATGGAAATGAGAAGTAGAATAGACTTTTACTGCATTCCTTTCATCCTATTATTTTATTTGAATAATGCAGAGCTCCATTTCATGTATATTGAAATACTGGAAGTAGCTTTGATACCATCCACCATACTGCAGAGCCACATTTTTCAAACAAACTACATTGAAGAAATGCAAATGTACAACAAAGTGAAGGACATCAACCTGAAAAGCTGGCAACCAATTATCATGCAGTCTGTGATCAGCAAAGGGATGGCAGGCAAGGCCGCTGACAGTGGGTTAACATTACAGCATGCCCAAATAGCATTCAACAGATCAGGGACAGAGGGCCTTGAGTCTATTTTCACTGAAACTACAGAGGGAGGAAAGCCAAGAGTTACATAAAGCAAAAAAAAAGTCATTGAAAAATTAGTTATTTATCTTACAGACAGAAAAATGAAGTCTTTGTTGATAGAATCTCAACTAATTCTTCAATACTCAATCATTAGTCTCATTATTAATTGTAATCCTGTGTATAGATTAAAACCAAATAAATAAAAACAAGAATTGAAAATATAAACAACACACACAAGACGAATATTAAAAACTCGTACTCGTACTCAAATCAGGCTATTATCATGACCGTATATGTAAGCTCTACTATAAACAACATTATTCCATAAATAAGCTATCTAGCACAAGCTTTTTAAAAACAAAATAGCATTTATGATGCATGCATGCACATGCAGCTATAAGCTAATTAATAGACCTTAATAGTATTACTTGCTTACCTTTCATGTTGTTCATCATAATTCATCATGATCCTGTAGCAACAAAAACTAATAGCGCCCATCCAAGTAGACCTTAAATATGCTAAGTCACTATCAGAAAGGAATCTGTAGGTTTTTACATAAATAAAAGTGACTTTGTAGGTGTTTTCTGACGAGTTTTCTCCGTTACCTGCAGAGCTGATAAATTGATTCGATCCCTTACGAAAATTTGTTATACAAAATGTATACATATTTCATACAAAATGTATACATCGGAGAGGGTCTATTTGTATACATTTAGTATACATTATAATATAGCTAAGATAGTACGCACGCTCTGATTGGCCGATAGCCGTGATCTATTTCACCGATAAACTCACATTTTCGAAGGAACAACGAAAAAGTTGTTGTTTGCAGCTCCCTGTTCACTATTCAAAATGGCGTCCAAAATTCCGAGTAAATATTTTCTTGTTGTTAAAAAGCTGATATAAACAAATTAAAAACAACAAAAATACTCAATGCATAACATTAACAGAACAGGTAGTTCTAAAAGTCACTTTTATTGTTGAATAAGAGCGAAAAAAGATCAAAACGTTTGACATTTCACTGTTTTGTTTTTGAATAAAAAGAAAGAGTACACTACGCAACGCTGGAGGCCTAAAAAAGGCATACACGTTACAAAACAGCAAGAAAAATGTACAAAAGAGCAGCCAAATTAGGTTATTGATGTCAACGAATAAAGTAAGATAGATGCTCAATGAAGAAAGTGAAGTTCTCATCGAAAGTTCAAGTTCACATTTCCAAACAAAGCAAACCACGGCATCCAACGGACTTAGTTTAGCACAAAAATTATCCACTTGAATAAATCAGCTTACAAAAACAGATGCTTTACGATATAACTAGTCAATATTGTAAGTATTCATCAATGCATTCATTTAATAAGAACGGGGAATACATCTTTTTTGTTCAAAGCTGGATTACCTGAATATCGACACTATCATGACGATTAATTCTGTTCGTCCGAAATTAGCGTTGAATCTAACTTGATTAATAAATGTCCAAGCCGATCCTCAACTCAAACCAGCCACATTATGTTGATATCAGTAGTGAGTAAATATCATCTGCTTGAGGTTAGGCGATGTCTAGATTTGTTTGATAGTCAATAAATCCTTCATTATTACGACAAAAATCACCGGGGATTTCCCAACAAGAACCGGCCAACAATCATGTTATTGAAAACAAACTCGATCATTTCATCAGCTTGCAAGCTACATTAATCCATAGAGCTTTGATTTGAGGCATTCTCCACTTGTATTTACCATATTCTCCACAAAATGTTTTAAAGAAGTAATATTTTGATGAAAACATTTCCCAGAATATAATTTTGTAGTTTTTAAAGTTGTGAAAGCTTTGCACATTTTTGCTTATAACAAGTGATTTGATTGGATGGCTGATGATTGTAAGGAGAATTAAAATGTTCATCAGCAAAACTCGTCTTTTTTATCTTTTTCTCCCTCTTTTTACTCAAGCTTTCAAAGACTGGCTATATAATAAAAGCAGTAAACAACAACTTTCCGTGATCCCTTGGCGAAATAGATCACTTGGGATGTTGGGAGAACACTCAGAAAGGCTGAAAATCTCTCGCCCGGAGGCTCGAGATTTTCTACGCCTTTTTTCGTGTTCTCCCAACATCCCGCGTGATCTATTTCGCCAAGGGATCACGGAAAGTTGTTGTTTATTGCTTAACTGTAACCTCAGAATGTATACTTTTAGTATGCACAATTTCGGACATATTCAGATACTAAAAGTATACAATACATTGGCCAGTAGGTGTATACAAAATGTATACAATTTGCATCCTCTGGATGTATACTTTTAGTATACATCTTAGAGTGGATATATATACAAAAAGTATACAAATTTATAAATGAATTGCATTAACAAATTTGAAACATAAATAGAAATTAGTCTTGTTTTATTATGGCACATAACGACTATTACATTAACAGAGATCACTTATCTGTGATGTTACATTTTGTTATGTAATTATTATTTGAAAGATTGGTTTGGTCTGTATAACTTTTCTTAATATAAAGTATTTAACCAGACCAGACACACACTCATCACACTACGGCCTACATTACATTAAAAATTGTATATATCTAGCTAAGCAAACTCTGCTCTATTTAACAATTAGACCCGCAGCCCGAATGGTCTACGAGTCAATAGCCCACGAGGCCGAGTCTTCGAGGCCAAAGGGGCTATTGACTCGTGGACCATGAGGGCGAGAGGTCTAATTGTTTTAGTATAAACCAACTAGTAGGTCAAACTTTGCCACATTTTGAAAGAAAAATAACATTTCAATCGTTTTATTTTGACAAAATGACAGATAATCGAAAGTGAAAATACCGAGCGCGCGCTCAATAACGCGTGACGGCAAGTGAAAATGTATTCAAAACACATCGAAATTCTCCACAGTTTTAGTCATTTTCTTCATCAAGACTTTTGTTTTAACGGCTGAAAATAGCATATTTTTACTGCTAAAACTTCTATACATATTTGAACAACGGAGGAATAAAAAAAAGGCCAAGAAAAGTTTTTTAATCTGGCTTTCTCAATCAAACTGAAGAATTGTGTGATGGCGTCAGTAGCGCGCGCTCTTCAAGTCAAAATTCATTCACAAAACATCAAAATTATGTGCTTTTTTGTCATTTTCTTGCTCGTATTTGCAATTTACGATTTAAGGAAAAGCATTCCATTTAGTACTAAGCTATTACAAGAAATATAAGAAACAAGAAACGTTTTCAAAGTTTACAAAACCGGCCCTTTTCGCTACTAGTGGTCTATCACTCAATAGACCATTAGTAGAGTAGCCAATCAGAATGCAGGATACGTGATAGACCACTAGTAGGTTTATACTAAATCCCATTAGTTAAGTCGGATAAAATACCAGTTCCATATAGTCTTCTTGAATTCAACCATGTTGTTGATCTATATAAGCAAAGAATAGGTAGATGAATATGAACTTAATTGTACTTTGCAGTGGCTATTCGTATTTCACCCGTACCCGGACTTATATTTGCTCGAAGACTCGGCCTCGTGGGCTATTGACTCGTAGACCATTCGGGCTGCGGGTCTAATTGTTAATTGGTACGCGAGTCAAAATTATTTAGATTTTCACAGTGATTCTGTATTATTTCAGTAAAGAAGATACGATATATTCGTTTAGATGGAGTAAGCGATTATCGTGAGCCATATTAAACTGATTCAGAGTAATTCTATACAATACTATTAAAGTTGTAAGATCGAGTAAATGAGTCGTTTGCCTACTATGTACAGGCTCGTAGCATTACTCTGAATCAGTTTAATATAGCTTACGATAATCGCTTACTCCATCTAAACAAATATATTGTATCTTCTTTACTGAAATAATACAGAATCACTGTGAAAATCTAAATAATTTTGACTCAAATACAAGTCCGAGTACTTATAAGAAAGTTACAGCAATGTCCGTTTCTTACCTCTTCAAAGACAATAATTTCACCAAATCATTCAATTAAACCACATCAAATAGTTCCATCTACAGTTATAAAGTTCCCATAAGTGTTTTGTAGTCCTTTTCAACAGTTTTTAGGAAGAAAAAGCGCATTTCTTGATAAGAACTTCAGTTGCAACTTCACGTATCAACCGCCAAAAACTGAACTAGATTCTATTCCTCTCTCGGCTGAACTAACCACAGGGAGCCCAAACTATTGATTCAAGGTCATTTTAAAAACAAGGAGTGTTTGGGAGATTATAAATTTTGTTAAAAATAAAATAAAATAAGTCCTCTCTTGTATGTGTTTGATATTATAAGATCAGGACATCAAATATATTCTTCAAATTGATGTTTTTTTATGAAATCATAAAACATTACTCTATTTAATAATAATAAATATGGAATATTTTACAGAAAAACCATTATGGTTTATTATATAATACCATGAATGGTTTTTTCCTTTTTTTTTCCTGTGATATATTTATCAAGTTTTATTTTTGTATATTTTTTGTATACAAAAAGTGTACACAGAGCACTTGCTATTTGTACCCATATTGATTGAATAGACATTTGTATATTTTGTGTATACAAAAAATGTACAAATGCAACTGGCTGTTTTTAATGTATAGTTCTTGTATAGAAACTCTTAATATATGTATACAAAAAGTATACATCCGATTTTCCCTAAATGTGCCATTTTGATGTTTGTATATTTGATGTATACAAAAATCATACAAACAAGAGTGGTTGTACATTTGATGTATACAATCTGACCCATAATGTATACATTTTGTATAACACTTTTTCGTAAGGGATTGCAAGATATTTTACTTTACTACGGCTCGTTTCATTGGCAGAATTTGAACCAATCAATGCTCGCGTTAAAAAAACCGGAAGTGCAAAAGCAAACGGTTGGCGGAAACTGACTTTCAAATCAAAATAAACCAGTAATTTTGCGCGGGACTCTATATTTTTCTTAACCTCATCTGAAAGATCAGGTGAAAATCTTTCTTTTGACGAAGTTTGGAAAAATCGTGATGACTTTTTGATATAAAAAAGCAATGCTAAGTGGTTTTGGCTTTCGCTTTGGTAAGCAATTTTAAGTCAATGGAGAGAACAAAACCGTAAATTTTTAATAAATATGTAAACTGTACATGTTTTATTTTCTCATATTTGTGTAGAGTAATGTCTTTTTCAGTTTTTTTTGCGAAAATGATATTCATAGCTTGATTGGTTTTCGAATATTGATTTTTTTGTGCAAAATGCATTTTTCGACATTTTTTCTTCAAAAACGTCTAAACATGGTTCTATTCAAAATTCATTATCTCGAAAACGGGCTCGGGACTATACACTTTTCTCTCTTTTTTTCTATTCAGCGATAAATTGTCTATAACATATCTTAGCAAGAAAAAATCCTGATGACTTTTTGCTTAAGTAGTCAGGACCCTTAAGCCGCCAAAAAGCTATGAAAACAAATCTGCTCTTCATGAAACAATCATAATTTGACAAAATTGAAATTACGACGACTCATAGTTTGCTATAGAAGCTTAGTTGCCTTTACGTTTGGTTGTTTTTGTGGTTTTGAACATATTGCACTTGACTTTTTTCACATCAAAATACGCTTGCTCGGCCTATTTGAAGCTATTATTTGTGCAAAGATTAAGTACAGCGACAGAGGGGTGTACACTTCAGATTAGCTTTAGCACATTTGCAACGACTGCAGGTACGCTTGCAGGAGCACTTGATCAGCTCTTGACACGACTTTGATACTTCTGGTATTGTTATCCATGTTGGCTTCCATATTTCATCATGTTTGTGCCATTTAAAACTTGCAGGGGAAGGAACATCCTGGTTTGGTGTATCACTTGTTGTCCAGATGCCTGCTTGGAAAATAGCCTTTTCGATGTTTTTTCATTAAAAAAAGAGTCATGTGCAACATGTCTACTGCTTCCCCTGTCTTTCCTCCTGTGTCCCTTATCCCCTAAGAATCCCCTCGAGATCCCTTGACTGTCCCATGTCCTCAAGTAAACATACCCCTTGTTCCAACGTGTCTCTCATATCCTTGTACCCTAGGGGATGTTCTTAAGGGATCCCTTACCTTTCCCCTTGTCCCCTAGGGGATATCTCTAAGGGATCCTTTAACTGTCCCCTGTCCTTAGCATCACCCTCAAATACTACGTGTCTCTCCTATCCCCTTGTCCCCTAGGGGATATCCCTAAGGGATCCCTTACATGCCCCCTGTCCCTTGTATGCACCCTCAAATACTACGTGTCTTTCCTATCCCCTTGTCCCCTAGGGGATATCCCTAAGGGATTCCTTACATGTCCCCTGTCCCTAGCATCACCCTCAAATACTACGTGTCTCTCCTATCCCCTTTTCCCCTAGGGATATCCCTAAGGGATTCCTTACATGTCTCCTGTCCCTAGCATGCACCCTCAAATACAGCGTGTGTCTCCTATCCCCTTGTCCCCTAGGGGATATCCCTAAGGGATTCCGTACATGTCCCCTTTCCCTTGTATGCACCCTCAAATACTACGTGTCTCTCCTATCCCCTTGTCCCCTAGGGGATATCCCTAAGGGATCCCTTAACTGTCCCCTGTCCTTAGCATCACCCTCAAATACTACGTGTCTCTCCTATCCCCTTGTCCCCTAGGGGATATCCCTAAGGGATCCCTTACATGTCCCCTGTCCCTTGTATGCACCCTCAAATACTACGTGTCTCTACTATCCCCTTGTCCCCTAGGGATGTCCTTAAGGGATCCCTTACCTGTTCCCTGTCCCTTGCATGCACCAAGTGTCTTTGCTAATTTCTTGTCCCCTAGGGATGTCCTTAAGGGATCCCTTACCTGTTCCCTGTCCCAAACATGCACCAAGTGTCTTTACTATCCCCTTGTTCCCTAGGGGAAATCCCTAAGGGATCCCTTACATGTCCCCTGTCCCTTGTATGCACCCTCAAATACTACGTGTCTCTCCTATCCCCTTTGTCCCCTAGGGGATATCCCTAAGGGATCCCTTACCTGTCCCCTGTCCCTAGCATCACCCTCAAATACTACGTGTCTCTACTATCCCCTTGTCCCCTAGGGATGTCCTTAAGGGATCCCTTACCTGTTCCCTGTCCCTTGCATGCACCAAGTGTCTTTGCTATCTTCTTGTCCCCTAGGGATGTCCTTAAGGGATCCCTTACCTGTTCCCTGTCCCAAACATGCACCAAGTGTCTTTACTATCCCCTTGTTCCCTAGGGGAAATCCCTAAGGGATCCCTTACATGTCCCCTGTCCCTTGTATGCACCCTCAAATACTACGTAACTATTCGAAAATTCGTACTTTTGATCGCCTAGCGCGCAGTACAAACTAGAGACATTAATTTTTGTTGTTATTAGCTCTTTAGAAAGCAAGTCTGATTACAATACGTTTCCAGTACAAAACTAGCATTCATTTCTGTCTTGGATTTTTCGTTATTGCTTTAGCTGAGCTGACGTTTTTTCATCGTATTTTTACAGTTCACTGTAGACATTTTTTTTCTTCTCGGCATAGCAACCATTATCGACTTTATATAATTTATTAATTATGCAGAAATACACTTTTATAAAGTGTGACATCCCCGATGATGAAACTGAGAAGGTAGAGTTAATCAAGACGTTGACTGAAGTAGGCAGTTCAGCCCATCTTTAGAACAGCCTGAGATTGCTGCTATCGAGTAAGTAAGATTACAATCGAGTGTCACATGTGATTCTAAATGTATATAATATATTTATCATTGCAATAACGTTTCACAATCGGGTGTCGGGAAAAGTCGGATACGGACCGTCCGTCGGCGGACCAACGGACCAGCGGACCGGCGGACCGACGGACCGACGGACCGGTCCGTCGACGGACCATTTGGGAAAACGCGGACCAAAAAAAAAAATTAATTAAATAAATAAAAAAATAAATAAATAAATAAATAAAAAGATTAAAAAAAAAAAAATGAAAAAGTAGATAAAACGGTAAAAAAAACTTCCAAATATTTATAAAATGTTTCTTTACCCGAAAAAAATCAATAATTCAGAAGAATTAACCTATTAGTGAGTGTCCCACTGTGTTTCTCGATGCGACTCGAGGAATCGGGATACGTGAATTATACTGAGAGACTTTTTCTGAGATTTTTTTCTCTTAAACTGCAACAATCGAAACGACAAGCTAGTTCACAAGCTGCCTGCAAACAGAGTACGAATCATCTTGTGATGTCGAATGTGTATAATGTCAGTCATCACTTGATAAGACACGCACGTCCCTCTCTCAGTACATAAGCCTTAAAGTGCTTATAACCCCTGGAACTTCCAGTTTACAGTAAAATATTTGAGTCATAAATAACATTTTTTTGAAGAAAATAGGCCGAAAAAATAATTTGTGATTTTTTTATAAGCGTTCAAAAGTTGGTGATCGGGAGAAAATTCCGCGCACCCCGAGGAGACTGGCACTACATTGCTGTGACGTAGCTTAAGGGGCCCTTCTTGCTTCTTGCTGACTTCGCGCCTGTATTTCAACATTGTTCTAGTAATAGTTTTGTCAACGAAAGTGACTCAAAACAACTAAAACCAACTAAGACAAACTCAATACAAAGTCAAATAGTAGTTCGATTCAGAAAATAGTCAAAACGACTCTGCATATGATTTATTTTCTGGATTTTTTGACATTAAATCAAACCGCTCAACAGCAGAACAGCGACCGAGCATCGATAATGTAGATGGCTATGTTTAACCGTGCCATACGGCTTGAGAAATAAAATATTGTCTATTCCTATTTGAAAGTCGATAACATTTGAACATTGATGTGAAATTGTATGTGTAGTAAATGTCACGTCTGAATCGAAAGGAACGTGAATTACTAACAATAACAATACCGTACTCCCACTCGTATCGCACAACAAGCTTATAAATCATTGTTTATTACTACGTCTAAATCTATCTTGTAAGTTGCTATTCTTACCATGAAAGATGATAAATAAAAGCAATTAAACAATTAGGGTCACTTTATTTTTTATTATTAGCATTCACGTAAGTAAAGCTAAATTATTTTCAAAATTATCATTCAGTAAGTACTGCAGAATGGCGATTTACCGCTACAAAAGTAATGTCAACGCCGTTTATTACAACACAATGCAATTCTCTATATCATAATAGCCGTTAGTAAATGTATATTATATCAGTTATTCTTATGATAAAGATAAGTAATAAAAGTATTTCATAATCAGTAAACAGAGCATCACTTACAGAGAAATGATAGCCTAAACTTGTGCACTTGAGTGTCTAAAGTCTGTTCTTGTCGTTGCATTGAATACCGGTAAATTCATCTTCGTTCTTGGCTCTGAGACTTTCATCATGCATTTCCAAGAGAATGTATAATATCTCTGTCTGCTCTTTCCCGTGATAAATATATCGGATATATGCATAAATGTTAAGCTAACGTCAAATGTGATTGCGAAGCTGGCCGAAGCTGGCCGTCAAAGTTTTTATGAAACCGGCTATTGACAACTGAAAGTGTAAAAAATTATGTATTATAGTCTTTTTCGTATCAAGTAAAAATTTGAACATCAAGATAGCAAGTTGTAGGTATTTCTCAATTATAATACTCTGTTTTTACACTGTTTTTGAGTCTGTCACGAAGACTACATGCACAAGTCCTTTTTGTCACGTTCGACATATTGAAATTCAGTCGTACCCATCGTTCAATGTACACGACACATTCGTGTAAATTCGAAAACATTTACTTCACTTTATACACAAAATTACTTTTGAATTTGACTTATATGTATATACCTAACTGCTTTGGATTACGGGCGAAAATCCGATGGCTTTTTGTTATGATTCGTGAAGATTTTTCTCCATTTCTAGCCTGCTAGCCGGTCTGTGCTCGTATATATTGTTTTCTTTCTTGTTCCGTAAGTAGCGTAAAATGACTTAAAATTATCTTGATGTCATAAATTTATGCTTTTGATTTTTCAGAATCACAACATCGTTTTAGGCAATTTTTTACTTCAAAACCTGGTAAAGTTGTTCGTATCGATGCCAGTTTGACGACCCGGTTCGAGCAAAGGCAAGTGTGCGATGATGCACCATATGGTGGTCTTTTCGTAGGTATTAATTTCGACACAGTTGGGAATACAACGAGTCCTATTTTCACATTTTTCTTTAACCTTGTGTACGATCATAAACCAAGAATATCGACTGCATATCTCTGATTGTCATCGTGCCAAAAACGATAAGATATAGCTCATAGTTTGTAGGTAGGTCGTGCTTAGCTTTCTATAGTGATACTGCATTGCGAAACCTGAAGTCGGTCCACCGGTATCGTCTTTTGTTTCCTTCTGAACAATTCATCGGAAATGAAATACCTAATTCCTAGTTCCTTGATACTTCAGAGCATCCGTACACTACGAATTTATCCGGCATTTTGCAGAATTATAGAATATCAAAGCTTGACAAAAATATAGAACCACCACAAAGCACACACAAGATTTCAAGGGTCAACTCACTTAAGCTACGTCACGAAAAGTTGGAACTAGTTTTTTGATGGACGCGGCTTTTTTTACACAGGAAGCCCAAATAACGCTTTTTCGCAAACTTTAAAGCGCTATAAAAAAATCACAATTTATTTTTTCGGCCTAATTCTTTCAAAAATATATTATTTATGTTTCAAATATTATACTGTAAATTGGAAATTCTAGGGGTTATAAGCACTTTAAAATAAGAATATTGATCGATTGAATATTGATTACTCAACGAATTTGATAACACATTCAAGATGCTGAGATCAATGGATTTTAACAAGCGATCATTATATATAGTAGCCCATTCATTGCCCAAAGTGAAGCTGGCCTGAGATTCGTAGCCTGAGATTAACAGTCATTTCATGGTGGGAGGTCAACAAGGTCAGTTTATAAAAGCTTTTGATGACACAACTGATAAATGTAAAGTAATTGCAAAACAGATATGTCGTTATTAATACTTGAGTTCAATTTATTAAATCCATTTAGGGATGATAATAAGTCACATTATTTATACATTGGGTTTAGATACTTTTTATCAAAGTCAAACAAAGTATGCACATATTTGATGGTACCTTAACTTTAGTAAATGCCACAATATATATATATATGAATTCAACTGGGAATAATTCTAGATTTGTAATTCGTTTCGGTGATGCAAACGGCATCCTGTTAACCACGGACTGGACTGGACCCAGAAAACACGGACTGGACTGAGTCTGTGTTTTACAAATCGTTGTAAAACACGGACTCAGTCCGTGTTTTACAACGATTTGTAAAACACGGACTGATTATCAGATTATCAGATTAGTAATATGAACTAGGCCCCATTCGCACTAGACCAAATTTTGTTTGTTTTACCAAAAAAATCTGTCATCGACGAGGTAGGAACAGTGCGAATGATATTTTTGTGTTGGGACAAAATTTGTCGCTGTCAACCAAACTTCAAATACGCCGCTGTCCTGCTCTAAAGGCCTCCAAACTTTGTAAAAATGTCAATTTTGACAGGTTTGGTAATTATCACTTCAACGTGTGTTTTCAAAGTCAACAAAAACCACACACTCGATCAATCGAACAGAGATTAATCCGTGGTATTATCGTGATTTGTACGGGGAAATGTTCAATTTTTCAATAACAATTAATACTGTAGTCAAATAGCTGAATGTGCTCCAAAATGAGACGCTTAAATGTACCTATCAAGTGACACTTGGTTGACCTTTGCGATCGGCCTAATATTATAGTGCGAATACAGTTTCCAAACCAAAATTTGGTTGAGACAAACTTTGGTATGAATTTTGGTTGAGCCAAACAAACTTTGGCAGGCTAGTGCGAATGGGGCCCTACTGAGTCCGTGTTTTACAAATCGTTGTAAAACACGGACTCACTCCGTGTTTTACAACGATTTGTAAAACACGGACTGACACATAAATAACATTATAGGATGTACCGCGAGATTAATAAACAAATTACTCTTTTCCTGCAACTTCCAAATATGGGCAGTAGGAAAACTGTAGGATTCCTACCGTGACGTCAAATTCCTACGGAATATCAAATGAGTTAACGTACGTAACCAAGTCTCAGGTGAGAAGACTTGTAAACACAAACTTAATTAATTTTTACACGCTGAAATCCGAGAAAAGTTTACTTCGAGAAGACTCTGCAGTTTTTGAATAGGATGGATGCCTCAAACGTTGATGATGTAAGTATTTTAAATCTTTGATGTAAGTACTATAGAATACAGTACATATAGAATATAAATCAAGACAACATATAAGAGTTGAAGAAACCTCGAACATGTCATAGCAGAGCGCCATTTTGTTGTAGCCATATAAGCGTGCCGTTTGTTTAATATAAGGATTCATTTGTATATTTTCATTTGAATCTTATGGGCTTATTAACAGCCATAAAAGTTCAGATTGCGCGTTTATAGATTCGAAATTGCGGAATTAAGAATTCATGAAGTAGTCAGAATACGAATACAAAAAAACACACCGATTTAAGTCGATGCATTGTCTAGTTTCTGATCAAAACGTAGAAATAGCGCTAATATTAGCAATTTTTCTTTCATAGGATGAAGCAACAAGCAACTTTTCTTCTGATTCTGACATGGAGGTCCAACAGGAGGTACGTGTCATTAAACCATGTAATTATAAACTTGAGTTGTTTTCTCACTTGATAGGGTATGAAGTTGGTGCAAATAACCATGTCTTGACAATGTGATAGCTCACTAAAAAAAAACTCTAAAAAAATCAACAAATTTTCTTCTACCATAGTTTCAAAATTCAATTCCTTTAATACATAGAGGATATTAATAACATGGGCGTACGGAGATACGCATTTTATCTTCGCGTGAAAAAATAAAACTAAACTAAACTATAGCGTGTTCGCGTGATATCATTTGAGATAGCATTTGAACACGAGAAGATAAAGTCCGTATCTCCAAGCGACCATGTAATGTTCTGTTTATTATATAAACTCATGACAAATGAAATAGCAAAAGATTTTATCAAGGTATGCATCAAAAATTGTTAAAAATCTTAAATTAAATCTTAAAATAGATGTTATTTTCACAGTGTGAAGATATCACTTTTTCGCGCCGGAGATCACCTGATATTTCACTGAAGTTTATATAATGAAAGAGAGTTCGACTTCGACTTAAGCAATCTAACTGTCTAACTGCTCTAACGTACATTTAATAGATTGCAAATAATATACCCGTGAAATAGTTAGCTAGCTAACTAATGACTAATTATGTCCTAAGTAATTGTGCCTAAATTTGATTAGTTGAGACGTGACGGGTCTTAATTTTGCAAGCAAGTGTAATATTAGTCAAATGATCACCACTACGCTGCGGTTTTGTGCTGTGTTTTTAGACTCTTTTTTAGCTTCCTTAGATGTGTCTTGGGTCTTAGTTTTTCGACCATAGAACAATAAAGTGGTAGCAAACAAATTTAATTGTGTCTTTTATCGTTATTTTAGTTCGTTTAAAGTTGGACTATAGAAAAAGCCCTCGTTCATTTCATGGTTCACTGAATTCTTGTCATGGCTCACTAAATTCCTATGTCTTGTCTAATTAAGCACTAATTAAGTTCTATTTTATTTCACGGTTATAGTATTTGCTTTCTAAACAAACTCGTAAAATTAAACTTTTGAAATTACAGCGCAAAGCCCCCCCAAAAAGACCGGCGATAATTAAATCATATTTTCTCTACATCTTTTCATTCAATTCCTCTAGATTAAATGTCAACATTTCTCACTGTCAATCACAAGACAAGAATGATGTCAATCTTCAAATGAATTTTGAGGTTAAAATAGCTAGAATGATTTGAGTTAATCCAAAGCAGCTACAGACAAACATGTCAAAAGAATGTGAATAAATTATCTGCGGTCACACTTTTAATTTGGGCTTTGCGCTGTAAATTTAAGAGCACCTCATAAATATTAGAATTAAGGAATTGGGGTACCTATTCTCGGGCACCACGAAAAAATAATATTTAGACACAAGCAAAAACATGACATACATGTTTATTTTTTTTGATGTTTGCATGTTTTCATTTAACGTTTGTGTTCGCACTTATTTTATGTAATAATATTTGCTTTGGTGCCAGAGGATAAGTACCTTCAACATATTTATTATAACAAGTTAAATGCATGTTTAAATGCATGAGTCAGAGAAGGCACATAATAAATCTTGAGTTCATTTTTATATCAATCTGTAATATCATTGGGTTTTTTTTTCAATTCTACTTGATTCAAAGAGTGTAATTCATCTATCAAATTTAAAAAAAACAGATCACAAGGCCAAAATTCATACTTAATTCTAGTATTCAAGCCTGGAGCTCAGTTCACAACAGTTATTTTAATTACTTACTTAACATTATAAAACTTTTTAACTGGTATGCACCTTCAAGCATATTTAATTACTAGATATCTTACTCAATAAATTTCACACATCAATCCAAGTTGTCTAAAAAATCCTTTTTAAAACAATACTAACAAATTTTGATCAAAGTAACACATGATAAACTGTAGTTTCAATTTTTTTTAAGAATTCTCCTCTTTCATTTTGTCACATCAAAACAATCAATTGTTTAAAATAATAATGAAAGCAAATGCGGCGGGATACTGCTGAGTAGAAATATGTTTAATATTCATCTGAGCTTTCACCATACTACAGCAAGCAAAGGATTGATCTATGGTTTATAAACACTAAGGATTGTGTTATGTAATTCAAAAGTTAATCAAGCACAGTTCCACACATATCTTAATTAGTGTAAATAAATATTGAAATTCTTTATTAATTTTTGTATCTCTCATTGATATAATAGGAATCAGAATCAGACACTAACAGCCAAGGAGATGAGGTAAGGATCAGCTTTCTGGATAACTGATTTTAACTTCTCAAGTCAAAAAAGGTCACTTTAGTAACAATTAAATATGTACCCTATTTCAAGACAAATTGGTAAAATGTACACCCTATCCAAGACTCAAGGGGGAAATCGTATACCCTAAGTAAGACAATTTAAGATGCCAAGGCAAAAAAACATACCATATTTGGCGGAACGTCCCCGTATAGTAAATATAAGGGAGTGCCCCCCCCCCCCCCCGGGTATATTTGTCTATGTATTTGTTGTTTCCTTGTTATATATGGATGTAACATCCTTGCTTGTAAAAATCTCTCTAAATTAGAAGAACAATGTGTTTATTCAGTAATTAATCTATTATATGGTTTTTGTCTTTTAGGAAAATACTTTCACAAGTCTAATTTCAATACTACAAGAGACCTATGCTAACTCAAAAGAAGAAAATAGTACACCCACTATAATGTCTGATTATGAAAAATTAATCTCTTCGCTGGCATCTGATTATGAACCTGCTCCTCACCCACCTTTACCGTCATCAGCATCAGCATCATCAACTTCATCACCATCATCCGACATTTTACTCGCTCTCCAAAATATTACTGAAAAACTTGAAAATTATGGAACCCAAGCACTGAGTTTACCCACAGACTCTACTAGCCATTCTTCCATCCAACATGCAGCTCGGCAAATTTCTTACTGGTCTTCTCTATTTATCAACATGTGTCCACAATCATCCTCACTGCCGCCATCTATTCCACAATCATCCTCACTGCCGCCATCTATTCCACAATCATCCTCACTGCCATCACCCATTCCACAATCATCCTCACTGCCGCCATCTATTCCACAATCATCCTCACTGCCGCCATCTATTCCACAATCATCCTCACTGCCGTCATCCATTCCACAATCATCCTCACAGCCGTCATCCATTCCACAATCATCCTCGCTGCCATCATCCATTCCACAATCATCCTCACTGCCGCCATCCATTCCACAATCATCCACACTGCCGCCATCTATTCCACAATCATCCTTACCACCATTGCTAAATGTTGATTCCACCACACTTTCTATATACCACGAGTACAACTCTGGAACTCCATTGCCAGAGTGGCTGGACAGCCTCCGCATTCCAAGAAAGGTTGAAACCTTGGAGGATGTAAAAAATGTTTGGGAATGTGGAGGCCCAAACTGTCCACCTCTCTCCAAGTGGACAGCTATGATGCGAAGAAAGCACTCTTCAATTTTCAACCAACGAAAAAAAATTTATTATATTTATCAAACTTATAACTTCAACATTGAAGAAGTTAAGGGACATTATGGTGAAACCAAGCCAGGAAAATTATATAAACTGGTTTCATCCAAGTCAAGACAATGACATGGTTTGTTAATTTTCACCAATTTTTTTTTTTTTGAAAGTTTTAGGGTGTTACAAGAGAGTATAAAGTTTATGACCAAAAACAAAACAATAATTAGAAATATTCAGGAAGAAACATAGTGTAAATGAAGTTTATACTCAGATATTACAATTTCCACAACTTTTTAGTCTTAAATTACGTTTCAATCTGACAGTAGGTTTAATAAGCTAATTCAATTAACCTTGCCGCTGAAACAAGCCAAAGCCTAATCTTGATAGCGAAAGTGGTCATGGGATTTTAAAATTTCATGAGTTTTCAAGATTCCTAAACCGTAATTTGTGTTTTTGTTTCCACTGAGAAACACTTGCAAATACACGTTGAATGTTTTACACGCTTTGCACGCCTCATTCGCATCGATAAAAGATATCCCACGATCCCTTTCGGTCTGACGATTAGGCTTTAGGCATTATAAATCAGCGACAAAGTTAATTGAATTAGCTATATACACATTAAAGAAATACTTAGTAGTATCAACAAAGGGTTATTTGTTATAAGAAATCTTAGAAGAGAAGGTGCAACACCTGAAGAAGTAGATTATTTATTCAAATCTATTATCATGCCTAAGTTAAGTTATGGGCTTACATTATATGGTTCTTCAGCTCCAGAATTAACAACAGTTCAAAACTTTTTAGATAGGTGTCATAAGCGTTGATATATTCTAGCACATATGAATATTCAAAGTTTAATTAATGATATGGATACAAAAATTAACAGATTAGTGTCAACATTCAGCTAGGCTAGATTCACGAAAACATGCGATCTTTAGCTCGCTGTTTGGATGTCACACGTTTCAACATATGATAAAAAATTTCATATTTGCACATTACATTGCACCAATAAATATTACCTCCAAAAACTAATAGAAGTGATCTATTTTTGCCGGTGCGCATACTACAAGCTTCGATGTGGCAATTATATAATCAACAATTTAACTACTGGAATCGTGGTATCGATAAACTATGAGTACTATGGCATTTTCACTTACTCTGATCGAAATGTGTTGACAAATCCAAATTTCTTTATCTTGCAATAACGGCAAGTTTTCTGGCATCGCCAACACCTTGGTCGAAGTCGTGTGCTGACTCGATCCAATGCCTCGTCATAGCTTTGACGACATTCATGAAGTGTGTCAGGAATTCGTGGACCATAATTTTCCCTTATATGATCTTTGGACTTCCATAGTTGTATTCTTGAAAAGACCATCTGCAACAACTCTTTTGTTGGATCTCTTCCTGGCTGCCAATTGCCCAAACGCACCTCTGTCAGAGAATCAAACAGGTCCTTTGTTTCCTGCTTAGCGCAGTTCAGCAAGTCACCGAAAAAAGCACAGACCCCTTCGACTACGGGATCTCCACGAACTTTGTCTCTGGCCCTGAGCCTCGACTGTGAAGAGAACAAAAACACAGCGAGGTCCACCAATTCCATTATAGATTTTGGAAGACGTTTGGATGACGTTTTCACGGATGAAGCTTCAGCCATTGTTTATATAATAAAACCAGTACTATGATCGCGGGAACGTTTGATGCCGTAGCAATGACCGAGGTGCTCTGGGTACGAAATGCCGCTGGATGACATAATTCCTTCGAATACCGTATATCTAACACGTGGACTTTGCTTTTACGCAAAAGCCGAATTAGATTATACCACGAACGTTATGCCCGCGAATAATCCGCTTGCTTTTTTACGGCCGCTGTACGACATTGCAGTATGGCAATTTTTGTTGATGCTGGGAGCTCGTCAAAGGACTGATGGTCGTCGAGTTCCATTCACTCTTAGGATGCACGAAGTCGTGGCAAGCTTCATGTGCAAATTGCTTGAAGCTAGGGCTTTCAGCCACTTAATGGAGAAGATGGCCACCGAAGACATCAAAAGAATCACTGGTCATTGGGAAAAGGGCGAGAATCCAACTACGAATATAGTGGAATGGTGCCAAGATCAATGGCGACGAAAAAACCCTTCCCTGCCAGATAGCAATGTAAAGTTTGATTCTGCCAACCCGATGTCCATAGTACCTCTCTTCACGGAGAAACCTATGCCACTGTGCCATAATTGCGGTATACCCTGCCCAAACTGTAGGGATGAACTTGGGTTAACTATCCCAGTGGAGTTGCTGACAGCCCACTCTATACAAGAAAGCTCGAGGCTAACAGAAACTGGCGAAAACGACAATAGAGTAACAATGCGTCTGAGAAACAGAGACACCTAAGAATAACAAAGAACTATATACTGTTGCTGAAACGCGACCTTTTTATTTTAAATTTCGCATGTTGCTGTTTGCTGCCGGTCATATTAGAAAACTCTATTGTGTATATATTCGTGTGATTCCGTGGAAAACAAAACACATTTTGAGTTGTAGCGAACTACGTGGTTCGTTACAAAGACATATTTTGAGTTGTCGCGAACTGTGTGTTTCAAAGCATGGACTATAGGCCATATTTTTAAACACACAGTTCGCGTCAACTCAAAATGTGTCTTTTTAACAAACACCACAGTTTGCGTTAACTAAGAATGTGTTTTACAATACCATTGAGATAATAATAATAATTGGATCCGCATCGAGTTGGATTCATATTCATATATATTGTCGAGGAGTAAAATTAAGCATTTTTACAGTATTATTTTAGCATTTAATGATAACAAACGCACGCAACATTGTTGCTTCAACATGTCGGACCCGTTTGAACACCCTGTTGGATGATGTTGGATGAAACTCATCCAACATTTCTTTTGTTTTCGTGTTCAACAAACCGTATAGCAACAATGTTGATGTTGATGTTGGCCAACAATGTTGCGTGCGTTTGCTCGGGCCTTTAAAGTCACGTTACAACGGTATTGATAGTGTCATTCGTCACATTCAATAACAAGATTAGAGATAACAATTAGCATTTTAATATATCGGAGAGTATACAACACTAGTCACAGAACAAGCATTTAAAAACGCAAGAGAAATTATTGTAAACCTAGGTATGAATGGCTGTAAACTTAGGTATGTTTTTCCTGTTAGAGTTATGATATAAATATAGGTAAAAAATCGATGTATAGGCAGTTGAATTGCGAATTGTAAGAGGAGTAAAATTAAGCATTTTTACAATATTATTTTAGTCAATTATTTAGCATTTAATGATAACATAACTTAAGGCCTGAGCAAACGCACGCAACATTGTTGGCCAACATTGCTGCGATACGGTTTGTTGAACACGAGAACAAAAGAAATGTTGGATGACTTTCATCCAACATCATCCAACAGGGTGTTTAAACGGGCCCAACATGTTGGAGCAACCATGTTGGTCCAACAATGTTGCGTGCGTTTGCACGGGCCTTAAATTGTTCTTGTGCTCAACAAACCTTATCGCAACAATGTTGGCCAACAATGTTGCGTGCGTTTGCTCGGGCCTTAATTAGATGTATTAGTCACGTTATACCGGTATTGGTAATGTCATTCGTCATATGTCGGGTGAGATATTCAATAACAAGATTAAAGATAACAATAAGCATTTTAATATATCGGAGAGTATACAACTTTATTATATAAACTTCAGTAAAATATCAGGCGATCTCCCGCGCGAAAAAAGTTATATCTTCACACTGTGAAAATAACATGTTAGCAGTCACATGTGAAATAACACGTTACCATCTATTTGTTAAGATTTTTATATCTTTTATGCACATCTTGATAAAACTTTTGCTATTTCATTTGTCAAGAGTTTATATAATAAACAGAACATTACATGGAGATATGCACTTTATCTTCTCGTGTTCAAATCATATCTCACTCGTTCGATCACCGGCGCTCACTCGTGAGATATATATTGAACACTGGAAGATAAAATCCGTATCTCCGCGCGCCCATGTAATACCCTCTATATTATAGTCACAGAACAAGTATTTAAAAACGCAAGAGAAATGATTGTAAACCTAGGTATGAATGACTGTAAACTTAGGTATGTTGTTCCTGTACGTTAGAGGTTTGATGAATATATTCATATTTCTGATAAGAATAATGTTATATTTGACATTAAATTGGTATTGCTTTTTTTTAAATATCGAAAAATTTCAATACTTTACACTTATGCAAATGTATCAGCTGTATAGTCAGAACTAGGGCATGATCGATTCACTTTGTATAATTGTAAGAATTAAACAGTTATTTAGCAGCAAAAACATAATGGAAATTGGCTTTATTATATAACTTTTGAAGTAAAACTACAGTTTTAAATGGGTTTAAGGCAATATTCCTTAATTTGAATTGTGTTACATTTTTGATGTTTTCAAATATCCTTTGTCTGGATAACATAATATAACATGGAACTGGAATTACATCAATAATCAAACATAGTTGATGGCTAAATGCAATAAAGCGCTAAATATTTTTGGCATGCATTCTATATATATATTACGTTACAATTATTATAACAATTTACATTGAACATGTTTTTATTGGAAACTTTCCGAAAACAAACGTGATAACAACTCATGAATATATAAGGTAATAAACTTTTAACAGTTCATCAACGAGCACAGCAGAATGCTTACAAATAGAAAGATTCAAAGGCACCATATGGCTAACTCGGTGATCAGTTCAAATTGTCCTGGACTAGCATTGCTTATTAAGTCAAATGAAAACATTTCTTAAATTTATAATTTTTTCATGATTGCTATAATTAAGGCTCGAGTATATAAACGGTCTGATATTTATGTTTTAGAAAAACTCTTACAGTAAAAACGTTAGAAAATAACAGCTATGAATTTGTATATTGTCTTGAGCAAACCATATACCCAAAGCCAACGCTGATTTGGAAGAGTAAATCGATGTAGAAGTACGAGAAATCCAAATATATTTGGCTTCAAATCCAAGATAGCGAATTTGTCAAGCCTAGGGTGATTGTCTCAGCTATCAAGCCTTAATTAGGTCAGGATTAGATTAATTAATCATATTAATGATAATTAATAATAATACTAAATATAAAGAGATCTTTAAGGTATCAGCGCAGTGGCTTAAACATCCAGGTTAAGTGATCATGCACCGGAGTGCCATCATGATGGTCTTTTATCATTTGAGCCCTCGCATCTTGCGTGTACAGCTCAAAGCTGCCTGACTTCCTGTAAAATGTAGGAAAACAATCAAAAATATTAATTTTTGCTAAGTACTTGCCCTACTGCAGTATGACATCATATCAAAACAAGCTAAGGATCATGGTCATTAAGAAAAGAAAATTGCATGTACAAGATGGAGAAGAGATATAAATGACAACAAAATTCCATAAATGTATCAAGGGATATAAATTGGCTCATAAAATACATAAAAAAGATCATATATGAAAGTTCGAGTATATACCTGTGACCATTTTACCGAAAATCCTCTACCAAACCCCCCTTTCTATTTAAAGCCACCTCTCCAATAAGCCCCCTACACCCCCCCCCCCCCCCCCCCAAATGTGCCTGAAATAAATAAGCCTCAGGGGGCTTAATAGAGGATTTACTATAGGAATATCAATATTAAAGCATGTCTGTCAAAGTTAAAGTTCAGACCTACCATCTGCCTGCCCGTTTGATGGTGCTATCATCTGCACCACATCGTGCAGCCCACTTAGCAGCCGACCTTCTTATGCTGTGTGTGGTGTATTTTTTCCCAAAAAGATTTTTACACATCTAAAATAACAAACATCATTAAATTCATTGATTGTTAACATTGAAATACAAACTATATCAACAATCAAATAAATACATTACCTAAAGTCTAAAAAGGATAGATAATCTTAAATAATACAATACAATAACTGAATTAACACCCATTATATACCAAAAAATAGCAAATGAATTAGAAATCAACCATGATGCAAACCTCAGAAAACTGTTTGCGATAGGAGGTAACTCCTCTTGCTGACCCTGCAATAACTTTAAGGTTATTCTTAGCAACCCTTGGAAAGATGAAGCCTTTTTTGATATCTAATAAAAAGCAGAAAATCAATTTTTAAAAGTCATTTTGATATGATTTATATAATATAAATGTTAAGTTAGGATTCATGCTGTGGGTTTTACAGAACAGAAACAATAACGTCATGAAAAATTGCAAAAATTAAGATGCAATTTGCAATCTTTTTATTTCCTAAGTAATGGTCATTTAGCCACAGTGCCTTTCAATTCCAATAACTTTGTTAACTAATGTAATAGCATTATGATATCTAGCTGGGTAAAGGTTTAAGAAACTTAATTCTTCAGAATTAATAGCAATTTCTAAATAATTAGAGTTTGTTTACAGCTTATTGTTGTTAGTTACTGAGTTTATTAGGCTTTACAATGCAAGGTGAAAACGAACCTATAATAACTATCCAAGCAAATAAAGCAGTTACTGGACATAACTCGGGGTTTAACGGATTGGACCACAATGTCAATGTCACACCTGCAACAGAAAATAATGTTATGTTATGATATGATCATATAATTATTAAAAAGTGTGTTGGGCCTGGGTTGGGGGGGGGGGGGGGGGGGGGGATTTGCTAATTGTTTAATTGAATTTAAATTTTTTTTTTTTGGCTAAAACAACAGACAAAATGTCCAAAAAATACCCTATTCCAGACATTACCCTAACCCAGACCTAAAAGCCGAAAATATTGAAACAAAATTGAAAGGATGAATCCTGTATGCAGGAATTTTTAAAAACAAGTGAAAGTCTGGAAAATTATGAAGTTCATTTTGCACTTTTGATATGTGCATATATTAACAACTTATCATTTGCAAAATATCCCAGCAATATATGCATGTGTTAACTTTAGGAAACCTGCATGAACGTCTTTTCATACACCATAGTTTTTGATGACATTACCTTTGGCCTTTCTGTCTGCTTTGGACCAAGGGATGCGTACCTCTACTCTTCGAGGCAGTTTACCAGATTGAACTAAAGAAAAAAAAAGAACATACAAATTCAACTAAAACTATACAATAAAATTTGTCATAATCATGTATGTATATAGTGTAGCCATGTAGAGCAAAACAAAGTGAACACACTAAGACTTCACTTCACTTCACTAGGAATTAAAGGGAAAAAATGGTATGTATATGCAATTGACATGCACTATTTTCTTGTAACAGAAGACAACATTCACACATATACATATTAAATTTACCTGAAAAATTATTTGGTAAATTTAGATGCTCTACTTTCAAGCGTAAAGGTTCCTCACTTCTCAGAAACAGAGCAAATGAAAATAAGCTGATGGTCCACATCCATAACCCTCTTATGCCCTAGAAAAAAAATGTTATATTATATCACTTTCATGTGCATTTTAACTTCTGTATGCTGAATTAATATTTTTTTTATGTCAGAAGAAACATATATGTATATACCTCAACTGTTTTAAGACAATAGGTCCTAATCCTTTTCAGCTCTTCCAGGTTAAGAGGAGGGGCCCTTTTTGGTTCATAAGGAACCCTTCCTTTCTTGGTTTCTTTTGTTGTTGGCCTTTTAGCCCTTTTGACCAATTGTTTAATGGTCTCTTTGACAGCTATAATTTAAAAAAAATAAAACTTACTAGATACTTCATTCACTCTTTACAGTGTGGACACACTAACTGGTCCAACCTTAACAAAACTGCAATACAATGATACCAAAACTAGGAACATTTGATTTATTAAAAAGTACCAAAACCGTTTTATATAGCGTCAATTGGCATGGGCTTCCTGTGTACAACATTTTGTTGCGTGGTTCAAAGGCTTAAGGACATACATGTACATTTTAAGTTATTTTGATGTGTTTTGATTAGAACTAAAAATATATATATATATAAAACTATCTGTTTGTTTTTGATAAAATAAAACTGTTTCCCATGATAATTTGTTTACTTGAATATATCTGAAAGGCTTTGTTTTCTATATTACAACCACTAGCAGCAATTATAAACTAGTTCAAGTGAAACTTGGAGATCTTTTGCTTTCGTTTAAAATCGTTGGAGCGTACTTTGTTCAACATGTTTTTTTTTTCTCAATTCAAAACGTACTATCTAACCCTGTATCTATATGCAAAAATGTGAAAATATATCCATTGCCTTAAAATATACATTACCAGGAGCATTCATAGGATTGCCACTTGGAATGATCGTTCTCTTGTTGCCGTGTGTTTGAATGGTCTCCTTGTAAGAATCACAGTGACCAAAGACCGGGAACCAATACCTAAAGGCTGCTGTATGGCCTTTAATCACTGGAGGCTTCAAACCACGGCAACTTAGTGAGCCAATTCTTTTGCCCTTAACTTCTCCCAACATTTCTATAATTAATAAAAAAGGCATAAAAGAGATGCATTTTAGCATTATACGTGGTTTACCTATAAGTTAAAACACATTCTGAGTTAACGCAAACTGTGGTGTTTGTTAAAAAGACACACTTTGAGTTGACGCGTACTGTGTGTTTAAAAATATGGGCTATAGTCCATGCTTTGAAACACACAGTTCGCGACAACTCAAAGTATGTCTTTGTAACGAACCACGTAGTTCGCGTCAACTCAAAATGTGTTTTTCGTTTCCACGGAATCACACGTGCACGAAGCGTTAACTCAAATTTTTTTATAAAAACAATAAGAAGGATAAATCTGTATTTGTCGTTTCCATTGAACAATTTATAATTACTGTATTTTACTAAAATTTGATTATTAAATAAGTATGGTGGCTATGTTTTGAGGTTGTTATAATATAAAGCCCTCTTTAATAAGACTAGCTTGTCTTTGTCGATTATACAAAAGAAAACAATATGTCGCTGTTGACCTCATTATCTTTTATTGTAGAGCACTTTATGATACTTATGGTACTTACGCAAATACGTCTGTATTGTTGCTGCAAGAAATGGTCTTTTTTTGGGTCCAAAAAGAACAGCATCATCACCATTTTCACACGCAAACTTTTCGAGAGCCATGAGGCGGCACTCGTAGATTCTTGATGTCTTTTCATCAAGAACCTGGCTACGGTTCTTTGCCGCTAACTTCGCTCCTGCAGCGAGGTTTTTGTTCAAAAGCCCGCTTACGTCTTCGTCCCTGCCACATGAATCTTCGAATCTTTGGACGTTGGGACTTTTTCCCTTAAAGTTTATACGTTTCGGCATTGTTAAAGGAGAAAAAAAACTTTTAATAGCGTGATCTAGAACTCTAGAACGGATAAAATGTCACGTCACACATTTTCACGTGAACTCTCGTCTGATTGGTCAATAATTGTAGGAATTGTCACGCCCCCGTAGGATTCGTACGAGATTACTACGGCAGGATAATCACTCATGATGCAGAAATGATATTTTGAATAGTTTTTGTGTCCCTAAAATAGCCTAAATCATCTAAAACAGATTAATATGAGAAAAGTGAGATGACAAATGAATTGCATAAATGATTTTTGATATCTAACCAGAATAAAATTTACTTGATATACATCTGAAATAAGACAACTTCAACTATTGTAAGTGTAGTTATCTGATTGCCATTGTTATCATTATCACATGTTATCATATCTACAAATAGTGCTTCTGCATTAATTGACCCCTTGTACATCATGTACATTATAACCTGGGAAATTATAAACACCTTACATTTAAGAAAACCCTTCAATTCAGTATTAGATTATTTTGAAAAGCCAAGGCAAATATAATAGCTTTATAATAGTCAAAATTACAGTGTAAAAGCTCACAATATCCACTACAGAATGCATTGAAATCATTTTTATTAATATATCATTTTTATTAAGGCTAGGTATATGAATGTTTTACAATCATATATTCATGATATAAATGTGGGAATGATTTACAATAATTTATAAACCTTAATTAGTTTCAATCACATGTTGGGAGATTCCTTGCTTCAAACAACAGATCAGATAATAATAATAATAATAATAATAATAATAATAATAATAATAATAATAATAATAATAATAATAATAATAATAATAATAATAATAATAATAATAATAATAATAAAGCTTTATTAATTCTTGAATGGCAAATGAAATTTGAAAAACTCAAGATTACAAGAAATAAGATTTAAATATAGATACACTTCATTAAAGTCTCAATGTCAGTAAAATTTTACTTGCCTCAACAGCAGGAAAGAAGTAAAGAATTCGAGAAGAAAGTTTTAAATACAGCAATTCAATTCTGGTACTGAATTTATCGATAACAAACAATGCCTATAATCGTCTCAAAATGCGCTTCACGAAAAACAAAACATACCTTCATACATTCCTCATAGTCCTAAATATGCATAAAATAAGTTATAGCAGTTCAAGGTGGAGTTAGAACACAATTCCCTAACGCTTTTTTCGATGTTTTCATATCTACTCCGTTTATCCGCCATTTTGAGATGAACGACCGAGTTAGTCTGGGTACGAGAATGATGCACGTAGTGACGTCAATGCTTTGAGCGTGCGCAATGGCTCTTTTTCTTTAGTAGTCAGGACCCTTAAAAGTGTAGCGATAAGGCAATTATATGGAAAAACCGTGCGGGGGCCTGGGTACTAGACTTATAACTGGTCGTTTAAATATGATAGCAAAACATTTTTCCACATTATTATTATCAAACATTATTAAAGATACTTCAACTAAGTGACTACAGTCAAAAAAAGTCTACTTTTCTTATATTTGTAAGATTCAAAATTAAATTTAAGGAATTCTCACCACAGGTAGCCCAATCGGTGTTTTTTACGATTTTTTAACCCTTAAAACTCGTTTCCAAGAAAGAGTTTCATTGGGCACCGGTCTTAATATTGATAAACACATCATAGACAGCCTTCATGCAAATTTTGGTGCTTTTGTACGCTCTGTATAGATCTGGCTAAAATATTGCGCTAAGCTACCTGACTTTTAGCCTGCGTGCAGCCCCTTTTTTTACCCGTAATAAGGGTCTGCGAATTATTGCAAGATTCCGTGTTCTGGACCCCCAGCCGAGTTGCACAATTATATATAACAGGCTCTGATTGGCTGCTACGCCAGATCATTCTTACATACTCTCTGATTGGCTCGAAAGCTCGTACTCGTATCATTAGTATCTATTATTATCAATATTATCACCATCGTCACTACACCTACAACATTCCCATGAACATCACTAATACCATCATTATCATCATCATATTATTATTATTGTAAATAATAACATGAAAATATGATGCTATATGATTTTTTTTTTTTTTTTTTCAGCTGCGATGTAATAACTGAGCCCTTCCTGGATAGCGTTGGTATAGTTGTACAATAAGTTGGATTAATTTGGCAAAAGCTTGTTAGGACCACGTGAAACAATTACTTGAAAGGCACTAGAGGGGGGAAATATTAGTTAGTTTAATGTGCTACATTGGTGTAAAATACTGGATCACAACAATTCATTATGTTACTAATATATATTTATGTAGTCTCCCTCGCAGTCGTTAGTGCCGGACTTAACTTCCTGTGTCCCTCCCCACTAACGGCTACATACGCTATCATTACTGTTATTGTTAAAAGTTGTATATATTGTTTAAATTACAAAATGGTGACAAAATTACAACCAATCAGTATGTCGTAAAAACATTTTATGTATCACTTGCTTTTTTAAAGTAAATTAATATTCAAGTCACCTGATTTCACCGTTGAGCTGCTTTGCTGCCCAAACAGTAACATTTACGATTGTTTTTGTTTCGTCGTGATATTCAACCATTTTGACGTCTGGTGCTATTGGATGTGAAATGAAGAAACAGTGCATCAATCAGAATATTGAGGAGAGTATCTTGATAAATTGTTATTAAGTTTATATACACCTATTTCAAAAATCGTTGACGAAGCCGAAGCTGGCAGTCCACATTCTAAAGCATGCAAAGGATGTCGGTTACATGGACTTACATGGATTCATTGCATGTTTTTAAAGAAATATTTCTATTTATATCTACCACAACAACAACTTGTTATGGTCATATAACACAAACACGTACAACCAAAAATTTTTATGAATAAATCGATAACAAGAGACGAAATACCGACATCCTTTGCAGACCTTAGAGTATAGACTGTGGCATTGTTTGCGACAATGATTTTTGAAATAGGTGTATATGATTCATGCACGAATTAGTTTTCTTTGCTATTTTCACTAATACAATTTTTACGTATGTATATTATAATTTAAAGTTGCAAAGAAAAAATAATAATACAATTGACTACACTGCTTCTTTAAAATTCATACTTACAATCTATGTCAGTTTTAGTCGTTGTGATAACATTAGTACTGTTGCCACAAATATAGTAGACACATGCACCAAGAATTGTTATTCCGTGTCGGGAGTAAGATTCTTGATGAGTATTGTTGTCTCAGGAGATGTGTAGTGTTTGGTGTGAGAAAAAGTTGACCAGTTACTCTTGCACCTATTTGCTTTATCTGGGGAATCAATAATCAATATTGTATTAAATAGAATATTTGTTTACAAATAGGATTTTTACGTATCTTCCCGAATGGCCATTTATAATAATTATAATACGTACAATGCTTCTATTTTGTAACTAGATTGGATATCCATACATATACATAGCATTTATACCGACAGGACAGGTTAATGGGAGGGGTATCATTAAGCTAACCCCCCTCATGACACTTTTAGAGAGGTCACGCGGTTGACACGTTTACCAAGTCATTCTGCAGGGTTTTATCACAAACGAAGGACGATTGACATTTTTACCCTCCTCCTCCCATTATCCTATCCAACAGCCCTGTTTATATTTGGAAGGGCGTTTTTGTGCCAACACCTTCACAGAACAGAACAAATGCAGTATCATTATTTGTTTTACAGAGGGAGAGACATAAATGTCAATATACACAATATATTAAGTTTCAACATTCTTGACTCTACTTTATAAATAGAATTATGCTATTTTAATAATAAAGTATTAATATCAAACCTATGTTGTCTCGTGAGATGTGTAGTGTTTGATGTGAGAGAAGTTTGACCAGAAGCTCTTGTATTCTATTTGCTTTATCTCGGTAAGAGTACGATACGTTTAATCAATATTCTATAAAGTACATGTCAAAATATATTAATGTTATACTGTTTTAATTATGAAGAACAAAAAAAAGCATACAAAAAGAAAATTAGAATGGGTCATTCTTACATCAATTTTCAACTAAGAGCTGGGATAGATGACTTGTTGTTCAAGTTTTTGTTCTGTCTGATTTCCAAAATAGGCAATTTCCGATAATAATAAACAAAACTGCATACGTTGAAAAAATGCCCATCTTACATTGTAAGCCAACTTTGAACTGACACCCACTGGTCTGTTCCATGTGAGCTTAACTTCAGTCTTTGAAGATTGAAATAACTTCAACTCTTTTGGTGGACCCGGTCCTGAAATTTAAATATTTAAACATTGTTACTAGTTAGCAAATCATATAGTTAAACCGCAATCACATTATGCATTATGCACTTTCCCGATAGAAAATCCACACTATGATAGTGTAGTAAAGAAAATCAAAAAATATCCTACCAACTCGAGAGATTACAATTAAAGATTGTGTTTAATATCTATAATTGTGTAAAATAATACTTACTCTGTGTTACAAGGAGAACAGCTTTGCTGTATGGTCCATGCCCTGTATCTGTGAAGGCTCTGACATTAACGGTATATTGTGCACACAAAAGACGTACTACAGGGATGATTTGATTGATACTTGGAAAGTGCTGTGATTGTTGTATACATTCTTTCCTATTCTTACAAGAGTGAGATTAACTTCGTATTTTGTGATGATACCATTAGCTGAGTCTTTATGTACTGGCTTCCATGTGACTTGGTACGATGTGATGCTATTGTTATTAGAAACAACTATTTGTCAAGGAGCACCATCAGGCTTTGTGATTGTACCCAATGCATACGATTCCTGATTGTATTATTGAATGAACAGTTAACATGATACCGAGGATTATCATTCATATCATTCATATTTATATTATTTCTTAACAAATTCCACGTATTAGAATTAGCTACAAATATTTTATAAGTATAGATTTTATCTAAATTTGAATAAATTTCATTCCACACACTACTATACATAACATAAAAATATCAAAGTTTCAGGAAAATCTATAAGGTTCTATAAATACTAATAATGAATCCAAAACACACATTAGAGAGTACTAATTTTAACTATAAGCTTTTTGTTTATAAAAAAAATTGTTTTATTCTTACTGTCTTGTTGGGTTTTTCTAAATATCGCTTTGTTCAGTGGACCATCTTTTACAGTGTAGGCCATGACTTGGAAGCTGTACTCAGTGTATTTATCAAGACCAGTCACAACTGTTGTATATGGTATCCTGGTACATCACTGCTCCCATGTCTATTCCAACTGTAAGTCACCTCGTAACCTCTCAATACACTATTTAGTCTGAAGTGTTTACTATCGCTCATTAAAATTCAACAACACATTTTCCTTCGCTCTCATTGGTCGAGGGGTGATCACGTGATGCTATATTATAAAATAATTAGGATAGTACGCGCGCGTTGATTGGTCAAACAACCGTGTTTCATGAGAGCATGAAACACACCCACGCCATTTTCAAGCGCGCGCGCTCATTCAACGGTCAGTTTTTTTCGTTGTTTTGATCTTTCGCACGCGCTTATTGGTCATTTTCGATGAAATGCAACGTAGAGAAAAATGTTGTCGTTAAACGAATAAAAGGGCATTTTTTTCGTCTTTTCGCGCGGTTGTTATTTTATAAAAAAAATGAAATACGTCTTCTGTGTTTTCACGCGCTAATGAAAACCGAGATGCGTTTGGGAGAATTCGAGAGCAGATCAGTCCAAACAAGAGATGAAGTCGTTCTCGGTTGACTATTTGTTTTTCTGAACATCCAGTTTCCGCGGACAACTATCACAACATAGTGCTCTCGATTCAACTACTCTATTGTTTAAATAGTGACTAGGTAACGCTAATTCTTTGTGATAACACTGCCTGAACTGATATCATTTTTGGAGGGCGATCAGGAGTAATTAGAATATTATTAAAGTTAAATTAGTAAAACAGTTTTTTCATTCGAAGTAATGTTATAATTATTGTTTTGTTTTTCTAAACTTTTATTCATTGCTTAACTTATGTTATCCCCCCCCCCCCCCCCCCCCCCCTCTTCATATTTTTGGTCTTACCATCAGCTCAAGTTACTGCATAACAATTTCCACTCAATGGCCCTGTATATTTGTTATTTTTTAAAGCTATTTGTATGTAGTATCCCGTGAATTTTTGAAGTGACCGTATAGTATACTGGGTAACCAAACCCACGTCAATCGTCTTTGGTGATCCTCTTCTTGTCTGGTATTTTATCTTGTACCCAGTCAGATGTCCATTGACAAGGTTTTGTGAAAGACGCTATTGACAATAAACAGTATTTGTTGGAAAGCTCATTAAAGAACAGAATTAGATAAACATAAAAGGAAATGCTAATTTTGTACTTTCATTTTATTTCAATACTTGTTGAGGAAAGTGTCTTCAGAATAATCTTGCCTTTCGGATAACCCTCTGGAACTGAAATATTGAATTCCTTTATGTTATTCTGAAGTTAAGATCGGAAGTTTGGATTATTTTCTCGTAGATTGTAATTTATGCTGTAATCTATGCTTATATGGGTGGCATATCTGTGTTACGTGTAGTTGTCAGTTACATGCGATTCTCGTCGCTTTTTCCCAGGTTCGAGACCCTGTGTTGGTTATACGCCAGTTAAAATGTTTTAATGCGTCGTGCTGTTGCATGCCACGAATCTTTTCCAGGTGATCTCGGAATACGGCGCGCATTGCATTGTTGTTGAAAATCCGGCGGTACTATCCCCAGTTTCTCAATTTGCCATTTTCGCGCGGTCAATGGCTGCCATCTTGGATTTTTTAGATGGTGAATTGTTTTCAGCAAGTAAAAAGGTTTATAAAAGGAAAAATAAACAACTATTACCCATATAAATACAAACATATAATAAAGTACTATTTCATAAGAACCTTTAAAGTACAATTTGATGTGTACATGATATGTTACAGATAAAAATTGTACTTTAACTCGAGCATTAGCGATAAAACTCGAGTTCAGGCCATTTTCCTCTTTCAAATGCCTATTTACAAGGCAATTTATGAAAATTGATACCCAATCAAATTGTTTAGTCCATTTTGTCTTGTATTGAGAGTTGTTAAGTCATAATAAAGCACTTTAACTTTTAACATGTACCAAAATATTAAATCTCACGAATTATGCTGAATGTCAGCCATGTTGGACCGCCTGATCAAATTTATTGTCGCGCGCTGATTGGCTAATTTTTTTATCCGAGATCACCTGGTTTGTCTGGTTTTATTTTTTCCACAAAAAAGACATGTGAGCTAAGTTGTGAGCTAAAGTAGTTAACGTATGCAACGTGTGCGTTTCCCCAATTGGAGAACTCCTGAATTGTGTCTAGCTATGATGGTGCATCTGTTTTTATTTTATTATTAGTCCACATATAGGAAAAAAAATAACTAGTCTGTCCACAGGCAGCCCAACTATTGTCTTTGAGGATTTTTTTTTAATGACAATAAAGTTATTTTTAACCGCGCGCCGAGCGAAATAAATATTGAGCGCGCGGGTGGGGTTCCTGTGGTGTATTTGTTTGAAAGCTCGCGGATGGGATTCCTGTGGCTTTTTGCAAGCAATTTTTCGGTCAAAGTCGCGCGGTGTTGAAGAGGGAGGTATTTTGACAAGGTATGAAACTCGGTCACGTGACAAATTTAGTTTCGCGCGTAGTAAATAAGTCATGGGAGAAAATTTTAATTTTTCTTCGAATATATAAAACTTACGTTGGTCTTCAACTACAGTAAAAAGTATGATCATCTCCGACTTCAGCAAAGGGGTTAAAATTAATTTTTAAAAAGGGCAGCATGGAACCGAGGTGCACCGCAGTCTGTATAGACATAACTTCGGAAAAAAGTCGGATTTTTACAATCGTGGAGCAATCGTGAAAATATCGATCGAGTACTACATTCACAAAAAAAAGGTCGAAAAAGCTGCGATTACAGTCTTGCATTTAACTTTTGGATTGTTAAAATGACTTACAATTCAAAGAAAGAAAACAAGAGGATGTATTTTATTTTGGAAATCATGGGATAGTGAATCGAGAGTCGAAAAGTTCTTGATTTGCACTGAAGTGAGTTAGTTTACATTCAAAACACCTCGGATTCAAGTGAGCACTTGGCAGTTGCTTTTGAAGTCACCGATCTTCTTCGCTATTACAAAAACCTGGGGAAAGCTTTTCTAGTAGCCTAGTGTGTACAGGTAATGATTGGAGTTGAAGTTTTTATGTCAAAACGACTGATGTTGTCTTGTTCAAACTAACTACAAGCCGAACAGTGAATTTGTGATGGCCGCTTTTGCAAAGTTTTCATCTTGTCAGATTGGATCAAAAAAGTTCAACTTTATTTCGTCAAAACTTTAGTTACTATAATCGGTTCGAAATTCCAACAATAACAAGTTCGTTATGAAAGTGTGAAGCATTTATAGTTGTATTTTATAAACTATTGCCGAAAAACCGGCAATTTAAACACATAAAGCAGAATGGTTACAGTTTGAACAAAAAGTCTTCACATTGTAAAATATACTAATTATATGTATTAGCATTTCAATAAACATGGAAAGAAATTTCACACACTGGCTGTTTGTTTTTGTTAGAGGTTTATTAATTGAAAATCCCTAAAAGAAAGGAAAACACTTATTTTGAAAGAAAAGTTTGAACACAATATATTTTCTTTGGCGTGTCAGTCGATTGCTGCTCGCGTCCTTCTCGGCGCTCGTCGTTGAACTTCCGTGCCTATACAGACTGCGGTGCACATCTATCCATCCACGCCATCAAGTTTCAGACCTTGTATCAAGATACTACTTTCTTCGATTTTTCTGTCGTACGTGCAATTCCGCGCGACTGAAAAATTGCTTGCAAAAAGCCACAGGAATCCCATCCGCGAGCTTTCAAACAAATACACCACAGGAACCCCACCCGCGCGCTCGGCGCGCGGTTAAAAATAACTTTATTGTCATTAAAAAAAATCCTCAAAGACAATAGTTGGGCTGCCTGTGGTCTGTCTACATACTGTCTTCTCGTGTTCTTCTCACTTTCGCTTTACTCAGTGGAACGTCTTTAACTGTGTAGGCCAAGACTTGAAAGATGTACTCAGTGTATTTATCAAGACCAGTCACAACTGTTGTAGTATAACCTTTACCCTTGACATCCTAAGGCTTGTACATCATTCTGCTTCCATGTCTATATAACCTGTAAGCCGCCTTGGAACCTCTCAATACACCATTTAGTCTCCACTGTCTACTATCCCTCATTGGCGACCAGGTAATTCGGATACTGGTTGACGAGACAGCAGCTGATTTCAAAGTTGGGGGACATGTAGGTGCTGCAATAGTGAAGAAAGAGAATTCTAAACTATGATCTCCTGATTTTAACAACACGCACACACATTAATATGATATTCGATGATATTCGATTACGATGATATTCAGACCCATATATGATTTAACCAACAAACTACGTACTGTAAGTTGTGCTAATAAATAGCTAGTTCAATTATAATAAACTACACCTTTATATTGCTTTCTTTTTCAAAGTAAGATAGATAGAGATCGACATTGTGTGTATGTAGCTAGTATGTAGCTAGTGATTTTTGTACGCCGAATAGCTATCCAGTGTGTAAATGACTTTAGCCATTCACATAAGATACGTGTTGAAATATATATTAAATTCATGTTTTTATCAATTATGAAAAAATACAAACGCAGCATCTTCCTTAGTTCTTCTCATTATTGCTTTACTCTGTAATGGACCGTCTTTTACAGTGTAGGCCAGGATCAGACTTGGAAGCTGTACTCACTGTATTTATCAAGACCAGTCACAATTGCTGTGGTAGTACCACTACTGACATCCTGATACATCATCGCCGCCTCCATGTTTACTCAACCTTTCAGCAACCTTGTAACAGCTGAATGCACAATTTAAACTGCACGGGTTACTAGGTGTCAATGGTGACCAGGTAACGCGGATACTTGTTGATGACACTGCTTTGACTGATACAACGTTTGGAGGGCAGCCTGAAGCTAAGTATAAATGTGAAACTGTTCAACTACAATCATGTCCAAAACTACATTAGGACATTATCTGGTTTTTACATGAAAAATATTTCAACATCGTTTTCCATTTCCCCCACTCCCTCGGCCGTATCAATGTTGAGTTTAGGGAATGTGAAACGGTTTTCTTTTAAAAGACCAATCAACATTGCTCTTGAGGGAAGGGGGTTTGCAAATCAAATTGATACATTTTGTATATATTTTATAACTCAAACAAAAACGCTCATAAAAATGTGACAATGTCCCAACAATTTTAATTTGCACATGTTTGTAGCATGGAGATATTTATATTTGTAATTAGTCTCAAGTTGTTTTGTACCTTTAGGAATGATATAAACCTCAACACGCATTGCATTCATCACTTTGAAATGTGTTGGTATAAATCGGATGTATCTTGCTTTGACAGGCTTTAGTAACTTGTTTTTGACCACAGAGTCTTTGTTCTTGTTTCTTGAGAAGATCTGTCAATACATCACACAAAAATATTCCAATCATACAAAAGCGTTCGACTACACTCCATATTAGCTTTTTACCGTGTCTTTTGTACTATCTTTGTATGTCTTCCATGTTGATTTGTTGTTAGAGAAAGAAAATTTGTACTCAGTTACCATCAACCATGGGCTTTGCCACGACCCGCCTTGTGTTTCTACAGCACAGATGACAAATGCACTACCGAGGTCAATCTGTAGGTAGTCACGCGGATTTTTAGAAGTTGCTGGGCACCAGGAAGAAGAACTGTGCAGTCTTGCGACAAATGGTTTGAAATATTTATAAGAATATTTTAGCTCTTATGAAGCAGTCATTCTATCGTCCGGTATTATAGACTTGTCCCTTACACCAATCGCCTGGCTTTTACTGCAATCTGCTTTACAGATTAACAAAATATACCAACAATTAAGAATTCTGGATTAGAGGTTCTTGCTAAAAATTTAAAAATGAATTGGGTATATATCAGTAACGGAAGCCATGTCAATCCGACAGTTTTAAGTACATCATAAGAAACTTAAGTAAGATGAGTCCAAAGAAGGAAAACATCGTTTAGATCAAAGTTTTGAATGAAAACAAAAAGAAATTATTTTAACAATAACTCGACTTTTATCAGCCATAATCATAATAATGTTAAATCAGTAAGTTTGTGACATAATTTTGCTTCGTCTGAAACTTTGATTGAACATTTTTGCATAGAAAATGTTTCTCAAAATGACTCTCCCTCTCTCTATTAACGTTCACCGACAACAATTAGAAAAGAAAAACGAAAAGACCAACGCTAAGCATATACAGAGACCATTTCATGTTGAAGCCAAGCGTTGTGTGAAAACAGATTATTCAGAACGAAAGGTATCAATTCTTCCAGAGCTAACACATACAAATTCATCTTGAATTTTATTGGTTTAATGTGTTCACGGAATGTCCAAGCCTTTTCGATTATCTGACACCCATTTAATCGATTGTTAGAGTAAATTGTAAACATCCTAAAAAATAAAATATCGAAAAAATTGATATCAATGAAATGAAGACTGACTAAAGACTGTAGAAAACACATCTGACTGTTTCATTGTATTGCTAACATCTGTGTTAAGGTTACAGTCAACCTTCGCGGGGCGTCTCCGTAAAAAAATCATTAGAGCGCCGGATTAGATGTTATTATTAAGTATTATACATCATTTTAAAGCTCAATAACTATAAAATATGTCTGTGTAATTTGGTTTTAAGAAATATTTATGTATATAAATTTTTGAATTTTTAAACTCAAAAGGACCGTTTGTGTTTGAGCGAATTGATCTACATAACGTTTAATTGTCTTTTCAACTTTTCTGCTTAATGTCAATCAATACACATGTGTCTCTAAAACTGTGTCAGGCTTTGTCAATATTTTACTTAGTTTAGATATAATTTGGAGTTGAAGATGATGATTCGATTATTTTTGTGAAATTTGAAACTTTTTGCACTAGATCAAAAACTATTCTGTTATTCAACAAAGCCTGACACAGTTTTAGAGAAACATGTGCACTAATTGACATTAAGCAGAAAAGTTGACAATACAATTAAAGGTTGTGTAGATCAATTCGCTCAAACACATATGGTTGTTTTGAGTTTAAAAAATAAAAACTCTTTATACATAACTATTTCTTAAAAACAAATTACACAGACATATTCTGTGGTTATAATGCTTTAAAATGATATATAATTCTTTGACATAATTTCTAATCCAGCGCTCAAATGATTTTTTTACGGAGACACCCCGCGAGACCCCGCGAATGTTGACTGTACATGTGTAACCTTAATGCAGGTTCACAACCATTATTACACAACCTACTATTGAAGTGAATTCATTTGACTTGATGGGAAGCTGAAATGACATGAAGTTTCGAGCCTTCATATTTTCAAAATTATATTTTTCTGTTATCGTCTATGGTTTAAAATCAGGTACAAGTAATTGGAAATATTAGATGATAACTTATAGTAGTCGGTGTACCCGTGAAACATTTTACTCATACTTTTACTCATGAAAACCAATCAGGTCTTTCCATTGAGTGACGTCATACCCTGTAAAGGCGTACGTGACCACAATACAGAAGTCGTGCAAGTTGTCATGTACCTAACGTTTGGGCTGCTCTTTGTAATGATTGGGCTCCCTGTGTCAATGATAATCCAATATGGCGGCCGAGTTAAGATCGCTGCGAGACGGCTTTGATTTCTAGTTTTGCAAGCATTTAATTTCTCGCTCCAATTTACCTCCTATTGCACCCACAAATACCTGTTTTAGCATTTATGGAATTCGTTTGGTGGCACAGTTGCGGGTTTATTGGAATAAGATGGGGACATTTTTCGCTTAGCGTATTATATATATGATAATAAACATACTTTGAAACATTCAGCGTTTCGTTAATTTGTAATATACATTTTACATATTTAGAATTAGAATTTGATATCAAAAAAGTGTGCTGACTGTAATTTTGATCAGTTTTCTTTGTTAACTAGTACTCTGGATTCCGGGTCGAGAAGTCCAGACACATGTGTATAATTGGGTAACAGCAAATTGTTTGGTTGTAGGCCTGGCATAGAGACATAATCTTAGTAGTTTTGCGGAGGCGCGCGGCTAAATCATCACTAGGGCTAGATTAGCGCTGTATGTGGTATCTAGAGAAGCCTCTTTTCTCAAATCCTTAAAACACACTCACAGATCCATCAAAAACCCTATTATCATGCTGTTCTAGTTTTACAATAAGTTTTTAACTTAAATTATATTGAAATAGTTACAAAGTTATAAACGGAAATGAAATGGAAGACAGAGAATATATTATCTACCCATTCTCTCCTCCATCCACCAAACACACCTCTTTCAGATCAATCGCAATCCTTCGTATTTTTCTCCCAGCCATTTTTGTAATTCTTTACACCCTCATTGAAATAAACCCAATTATTTGAATTATTCTATGGGAAAGACTTCTAAGGAAGCCTTTCACTTCTCATGCTACATATGCTAAACATATGGGATTTGTAAGGGGCCAGTAGGAAAGATACATGAAGCAAAATTGCAACAAAAAAGATCAGTAATACAAACTTGATATGGATCAATATGACATAGGACTGGTAGAAAAAAAAGAACATTTTATAGCCTGCTAATAAGGATGAATATAAAATGGATCACATTTTCTTTTCTTCTTTTTTTTCGAATATATCGATATATTCGTTTTGCAAAAAAGAGAAGAAAAGAAAAGAAAATGTGATTCATTCTATATTTCTCCTTAGCGAGTCCCATGTCATATTGATCCATATATCAAAAAGTTTGTATTATATCATATCTTTAAAAAATGGATGAAAGAACCGTGGACCAGGTAAATATATGCTTGCATGTATTGTGTTTGGCAATATATGTCCATATTCTTATGGAATATCAATATTATATCACTTTTGATAATAATTCAAGATTTATATAGTTTTAATTTTAAGGAAAAAACAAAGAACATGAGATAAAATAATGCTATACATGTACATCAATATTGAAAAACTATATTTTCATGTCGATTAAAATTCAATATTTGACTTTTATTTAGACATTTCCCTTAGTCAACTCTATTTTTACGGTTATAACATTTCAGCTTCTTGTTTCAGAAATCCTACAGGAATCCCAATCATTAAAGAAGAAAGTAAGTGAAAGGACTAGCCTGCGAAGAAGGTAGGTAGAGACATTGTTTACTTGTTTACTCTAAGTTAGACGTTATTGATTTATATCTACTTTATGATGTTAAGTCTCCTATAACGTTGAGAAAGCAAAAGGCCCACTGTATGGACCAGGTCCTTTACCAGTGAAGGCCCTGACAGACACGGTATATTGTGCACACAAATTGAGATTATAGAAGAAGTAATGCAGTGAAAATGTTCTTGAAACATGGAACATGGTGTGAATGTTGTAGACGTTCTTTCCAATCCCTACAAGAGTGAGCCTGATTTCGTACTTTGTGATGGGGCCATTAGATACATTTTGATGTACTGGCTGCCACGTGACTCGATAGGATGTGGCGTTGGTCTTAATGGTAGACACGTTTTCAGGAGGACCGTCAGGCTCTGCAAAAAAATAGCACACACAGATTGAGAGACGTAGTATTTCAAAATTTAACTTTCTTTTAAAACAGTGTTGCATCCTTACTGTCTTCTTTGGTCCTTGTCATTATCGCTTTACTCAGAGGACCGTCCAGAACAGTGTAGGCCAAGACTTGGAAGCAGTACTCAGTGTATTTCTCAAGACCAGTCACAACTGTTTTTGTAGTACCACTACTTCTTACATCCTGGTACTTGGTTTTACTTCCGTACAGGTACTTATAAGCCACTTTATACCCTCTCAATACACCATTTAGCCTGCACTGTTTACTATCCCTCAATGGTGACCAGGTAACGCGAATACTTGTTGATGACAATGCCTGGACTACTATCATGTTTGAAGGGCAAGCTGGGGCTAGAAATAAATCAGAAGCATCAATATGTACACTGATCACTCGTTATTGATCTAACTATGGTTCTATTCAATCAGTCCTTACCTTTAGAATTGACATAAACCTCAACACGCATTGCTTTCCAGTTGTTAAACTTTGTTGGTATAAATCTGATATATCTTGCTGCAACTGGTCTTGTTAATCCGCTTTTGACTACAGAATGGATATCCTTGTTTCCTGGGAAGATCTGAATAAATATCAAGCCAAACGTATTCTCTGTTGTATAAAATATTTCAAATAATTAACTAAAGAAAGCTTTACCTTCTCCTTTGTATCCGCTTTGTATTTCCTCTATGTTGATTTGTCGATAGAAAAGGATAACTTGTACTCAGTTACCCACCACCTATCATACCAAGACCCGCCTTTTGTTGCCACTGCACAGATGACATGTGCACTTGTCAGGTCTATCTTTAGATAGTCACGAGGGTTGTTCTTAGACGCAGGGCTCCAAAAGGAAGAACTACCAAGTCTTGCATAAAATGGTTCGTAATACTTAAACATAATTTTTCTGATGACGCAGTCATTCTGTTGTCTGGTATCATAGACCTGTCATTTACGTCAACCGCATGGCTATTACGGCAATCTGCAATAGAAATTAAATTATACTTTTCCAATTTTTCACGAGATATTCCGGTGTTTTAATAGCTGTCAATAGTCCAAATTAAAGCGGGGCCTATAAAACAAAGTTAAACTTAGCTTACACTGCCCAGAAGCAATAGAGAAAAGTTGCTCAAGATATCGAAACGTCACTTTGATGAATCAAGTTGTAAACTAATAAAAGCTTGTGTGAACATCAAAATTGATACCAATAGAAAAAGCAACACATAGGAATGCAACATTATTTAAGTTGTCGTTTGTTCTTTCTACTATGAAATTACTCAGTGAACTTTTTTAATTATCAAAATAGTCACAACTGTTGTGTGAGGTATAACATCATTTATACTGACAATATTAACTTATACACAAGAAACGCTACTTACCTTTTACGCCAGAACAAATCACAGTACATTAAAACTTTAATGACTACACCAATGCAATTATACACTTTATTAGTCTTTCAAAATAGAAGACCAATATCTTTGGACATAAGCGTTAAAATATCATGCAAACAGTAAAATAGTTAAAATAGTACTTTGTATTTTGCTGCTTCGATTACTGCCTAAATTCGCTACTTATTTACTACAGCTTAAATGCTAGCTATACTACTGTTCTACGGCTGTACGGAGAATGTTTATATATGAGTACTACTAATAATGATAACAAGAATAAAGAAGATAGGAATAATAATATAAAAGAAGAGAAAGAAAAGATTCAACTCTAAAAAATTAATAACAGGTAGCTACTCTCAAGAGGAGAGTGGTGGACGGAAGATAGAAGGGGTAGCACTGAAGGGATCATAAAGTAGAGGTGGGAGAGCCTGCAGCGAAGAACCCAAATTTCACGTAAACCCAATAACTATTATCCAACATGCCATCAATAGTAATTACTATACATAAGACAATGATGACACCAAGTACTGCACCAATTGCTCCACCTGGTCCCGGGAATTTGCTGTCACAGCATCACTTCTTGCTTTGTAGTCTTAAAAATATTTATTCAGTACTCATGAGCACACTTTCCTATTTTGCTATAATGCTAATGATTATCGTGCCTTAAAGGCCCTCTTGCATCCAAGGTGCATTGCAGCCGTTTGTTTATGTTTTGAAAATATCTATTGTTAAAAGTGGCTTTCTAATTGGTTAGAAAACCGATCCCGCAGTACGGGCTACTCACGGGTTTTTGGAATCCGAAACGTTAACGTCCATGGATATTACTATAGAAGGTCAGGATGACGACGTGAATGCATACGGTTCAAAAAATGTTTACATAGACATTAATACATTCAAGAATATACTGTTTAATTTTGATAGCTTTGCCGAGTGTTGTTTAAAAATCCATTTCACTATGACAAACACCGTTTCGGATTATAACAGCAGTTGAGTCTTCATTCCTTGTATCAACATTGACACGATGCAGTAGGACTTCCATACATACGCTATCGGTGGTTCTTTCGAAGCCAAGTGCGATTTTTCTCTCCCTGAATAGGTCGAACACAGAGCTTCTGATCCTTAGACTTGGGTCGCCCGGAAAGACGAGGCCTTCAACGACGTCAGGTCGACATTTAGATCAAAAATATGTATAAAAAAGGTCGGAACGACTAAAATATTATACCACAAAGCTTAACTAGATATTAAATTATACGATTATAAAAAGAAATTATGAAAATTAACTCTTTTAACTAACGATGGAAACGGATTCTATAAGATTTTGCTATTCTACACAAAAATTGGTATTTTCCGTATGTGAGAAAATCATCGAAGCGCGCAATGCATCTTGGATGCAAGAGGGGCTTTAATATTTTCGAATTGAAGAAGAGGAGGACATGCAGAAAAGGGAAGATATACAAGCAAAGAATTAAATAATGTCAATTATGAGGAAGCCTTGTTCTCTCTCGATTCTCTCTCTAGCCCTCGTCTTATTCAATACTGCATTTCTGTATTTCAATTTGACCCGTGTTTCTTATACTTGCTAAGTTAGTACTATGTACTTACCACTGGCAACTCTGATGTAGGCCACAAGTGCTTCTTTTCCATGTAACTTTCTCTTATAGAAGTAAAAATGTTATATTTAAATAGTCATTTCAAATTCAAAACCAACTCCCTAATTTTTGGTGTTTTATGTCATACTATATTTCATCTGTGAATTTAAACAATTTGAATCGTTTTACCTCTACAGCATACGACCACCGTCATACCTCGTTTCCGTATTCGCAACTGAACAAAACAAGGACACACAGTAGAAATCATAGAATACCCACCTCTTTATAGTTAGCCACTGCTCGTTGATAAACAAAGTATTGGTATCCCTTATTTAACGGTACGTTGACATACTTGTCTTTAAAGACACTACCATCTCCAATAGTTATCACTCTTGTATGACTTATTTTTGGTAATTCAGATGTGATGTAATAACTGAGCCCTTCCTGGACAGCGGTGGTATGGTTGAACAGTGTATCGGTGTAATTTGGGAAAAGCTTGTTGGGACCACGTGAAACAATTACTTGATAGGCACTAGAGTAGAAAAGCGAAGTCAGTTGTTAATTATTAATATAAAGTACTGGATCACAAATGTTTATTTCGATCATTATTCATATTAGTGTGGACAAGACACTCAGACATCAGTAAAGAAAATTTGGAATTTAATAGTCTGCAAGCAGTCCTTACTTTGTACTCCGGATTCCAAGAATTAGCTTTTTTTTTTCACGCAGATATGCGGAGATCAGTTTGGGGCGGAAAGGGGATTAGGGGAGCATAGAGTAAAAAGGTCTTTTTCTTCGGAATCCGGAGAGAAAAGTAGGCACCGCTCGTAATCTAGCAATTTAATGGTCGTTAAAGGTTTTACTCTACCCCTATAAAAAGGACATAATAACAAACAAGCAGACATCAAATAGTGCAAAAAAACCCTCTTTTTACACATTGTAAATGATTAATGTCACCTGATTTCACCGTTTAGTTGCTTTGCTGCCCATAGAGTAACATTTACGACTGTTTTTGTTTTGTTGTGATATTCAACCGCTTTGACGTCAGGAGCTATTGGATCTGAAATAAAGAAACGGTGCATCACTCAAATCTTCGAGAAGAGTATCTTAGATTGTTTTTCAATTTCATAACTATATATAAATCACACCAATCAGTTCTATTTCCCCTTTTCATTAATTGAGCATATTACGAATATTAAAGTTCCAAAAACGTCTTAAAAATAGAGTAGTAAAAAAAGTAGTAGTAAGCTATATTCAACTATCTTTATAATCTTCTTTTAATATTTAAACTTACCATCTATGTCAGTTTTAGTCCATGTGTTAACATTAGGACTGTTGCCACAAACAGTAGTCACATGCACCAAGAATTGATATTCTGTGTCGGGCCTGAGATTCTTAATAAGTATTGTTGTCTCAGGAGATGTGTAATGTTTTGTGTGAGAGAAAGTTGGCCAGTAGCTCTTGTATCCTATTTGTTTTATCTAGGGAATGATCGTAAGTTTTACTCAGTATTCTATGAGAAAGGACAAACAGACAAACAAATGAAAGCATACAAGGTATGGTATGTGTCATTATTTGTTATTATGTTATATTGTCAAAACAAAAGGAGCTTGCAATAATGATAAACAAAACTGAATAATTTTGAAAAAAAGCCCATCTTACATTGTACGCCACCACTGAACTGACCCCATCTGGTTTCTTCCATGTGAGCTTAACTTCAGTCTTTGAGTATCTGGATTTATTTAACTCTTTTGGTTGACCCGGCCCTGAGATATTTAAACATCGTTTAATCAAGTGATACAAGTTAGCCTCCAGTCCAAGAATATATAGAACAACTTCACTTTGATAATTTATATTTATATAATTGAGTAAATTAAACCAGCCATACTTACTCTGTGTGACAATTGGAATAGCTTTGCTGTATGGTCCAGGTCCTTTACCAGTGAAGGCCCTGACAGACACGGTATATTGTGCACACAAAGCAAGACCATGGATGACGTACTCGAGCTTCAGGGATGAATGGAATATGCTGTGATTGTTGTATACATTCCCTCCTATTCTTACAAGTATAAGATTAACTTCGTACTTTGTGATTCGACCATTGGATACGTTGGCAAGTAATGGCTTCCATTTGACTAGGTACGATGTGATGTTGATCTTAGTAACAGCTACTTGTTGTGGAGCACCATCAGGTTCTGTGATTGTAACCAAAAAAACAAACATTAAGGTGTTGCAATACAGTTCTCATTAGGATTATCATTCGTATCTTTCATGATTATATTTTTTGATTTTTCTAAGCAACAACTTTCAGTGTATATTTAATTCAAATTAAGATCGTCTAAAAAAGCTAATAAAACAGAAAAAAAACATCCCAACGTTATCTAAAAAATAATATAAATGAATTTCACTCCAAAACCACTATATACATGACAAAGCATTAAATCAAGGTTTAACTGAAGAAAACCTATACAACTTAACTAATAAGTAAATCCAAAACACACAGAGGGACATAATCTCCACTTATAGCTTTACATGAGTAAAGTTTTTTATACTATCCTTACTATCTTCTTTAGTCCTGATCCCTATCGCTTTACTCAGTGGACCGTCTTTAACAGTGTAGGCCAGGACTTGAAAGCTGTACCCAGTGTATTTATCGAGACCAGTCACAACTGTTCTGGTAACACCACTACTTTTGACATCCTTGTACTTGGTTTCATCTCCTTGTATGTACCTGTAAGCCACTTTGTAGCCTTGCAATATACCATTCCAGCACTTGGTATCGGCAGGTGGTGTCCATATGACACGGATATTGGTAGAAGAGACTGCAGAGGCTGTTGTTATTATTGGAGAACAGGTTGGAGCTAAAACAATCAAGAAAACAAATCTATGCATGTTTGATCAATTAACAAAAAGTAGAGTGGTAAAAGAACATAATAATACCATCCTCCTTGGTTCTTTTAACTATCGCTGTACTCAGTGGACCGTATTTAATAGTGTAGGCCTGAACTTGGAAGCTGTAATCAGAGTATTTTTCAAGACCAGCCAATGTTCTTGTGGTAGCTCCATTCCCCCAGGCAAACTTGTACATCATCCTTCTTCCATGTCTATTCAACCTGTAAGCCACCCTGTAACCTTTCAGTTCACCATTCAGCTTGCACTTATTACTAATCCTCAATGGTGACCAGGTAACGCGGATACTGGTAGACGAGAGAGCAACAACTGATTTCAAAGTTGGAGAGCATGTAGGTGCTGCAGTAGTAAAAGTATTCAAGAATGTTAATTCATGCTTTTAACAACACCAATGTATTGATATTTGCTTGCTGAAAAAGAAATGCATGATGATTGCAAATCCCCAATATCTCACCAACCAGTTAGCTTAAAGTACAACGTAAGGTGACTGGCTACTCTTGAACGCCTTGGAACGTTCGATTCGAGCTCACGGTGTGCGCGCGCACATAATACGCTGAATAAACATGATACAAAATTTTATTTAGGAACCATACACGTTTTGATCTTCAACAGGGCAAAACCCTCGAATTTTGCGCGGGACTCTAAACTTTTGTTATGCTTAGTTAAAAGAACATAATAAAATCTACGCTATATCAAATTTTTTTTAAAAAGTTATTTTTCTAACATTACAAAATAGTCGCTTTTCGTAGTATTTTTTGTCTGACTTCATTCAAGTTTTGAAAGCACTGAAAGGACGAAATAAGTCAGATCAAGGTATTTCTTTGTCTTTTTTCAAAACCATCCATGTTGTATTGTAGAATGATTCATTACCAGATATTTGTACTTGATAAAGTATGAAAACAATATTTTCTTATGAGTTGTGATTTTTTTCATATATCTTGAGTTTTCGAATGTTTTTCATCCTTTTTCATCGTTCATTAAATGCTAATTGTCTCCCAATTGAGTTCGGGGACACCCCCTTTGTCTTTTGAATTTTGCAATCAGCATTAAATTTCACATTAAAAAATTGTAGTTTAAAGGAAAAAAGTTGAACATTATTTCCAATAGTATAGCCAGTCACCTTAAGCTATTCCTAATTTTTTTGGTAATTAGATGGCACATTAATTGTCTGAAAAAAAAAAACAATATTGCACTTTACTGTTGTTTTGTTTTGTCTCATGTAATTAAGATTCATATTCATTTGAAGCACTTAAGGACCGGCCATATTATAGGTTGGGAAAACTGCTAACCATGACTAGTAACTCATTATACTTGTCACCCACAGTATAGAGTTTGCATGTTTCTATCCATCTATATTGTATTCACATACCATCTTCTTTGGTTCTTTTTACTATGGCTTTACCAGGCGGACCGTCTTTAGTTGTATAGGCTAGGACTTGAAAACTGTACTCTGTGTATTTATCAAGGCCAGTCACATCTGCTGTGGTAGTTTCTCTACCTCTGGCATTCCTGTACTGGTTGGGATTTTGGTATCCTTGTTTGTACTTATAAAATACCTTGTAACCTTTCAGTTCACCATTCAGCTTGCACTTATTACTAACCCTCAATGGTGACCAGGTAACGCGGATACTGGTAGACGAGAGAGCAACAACTGATTTCAAAGTTGGAGAGCATGTAGGTGCTGCAGTAGTAAAAGTATTCAAGAATGTTAATTCATGCTTTTAACAACACCAATGTATTGATATTTGCTTGCTGAAAAAGAAATGCATGATGATTGCAAATCCCCAATATCTCACCAACCAGTTAGCTTAAAGTACAACATAAGGTGACTGGCTACTCTTGAACGCCTTGGAACGTTCGATTCGAGCCCACGGTGTGCGCGCGCACATAATACGCTGAATAAACATGATACAAAATTTTATTTAGGAACCATACACGTTTTGATCTTCAACAGGGCAAAACCCTCGAATTTTGCGCGGGACTCTATACTTTTGTTATGCTTAGTTAAAAGAACATAATAAAATCTACGCTATATCAAATTTTTTTAAAAAAGTTATTTTTCTAACATTACAAAATAGTCGCTTTTCGTAGTATTCTTTGTCTGACTTCATGCAAGTTTTGAAAGCACTGAAAGGACGAAATATGTCAGATCAAGGTATTTCTTTGTCTTTTATTCAAAACCATCCATGTTGTATTGTAGAATGATTCATTATTAGATATTTGTACTTGATATAGTATGAAAACAATATTTTCTTATGAGTTGTGATTTTTTTCATATATCTTGAGTTTTCGAATGTTTTTCATCCTTTTTCATCGTTCATTAAATGCTAATTGTCTCCCAATTGAGTTCGGGGACACCCCCTTTGTCTTTTGAATTTTGCAATCAGCATTAAATTTCACATTAAAAAATTGTAGTTTAAAGGAAAAAAGTTGAACATTATTTCCAATAGTATAGCCAGTCACCTTAAGCTATTCCTAATTTTTTTGGTAATTAGATGGCACCTTAATTGTCTGAAGAAAAAAAAACAATATTGCACTTTACTGTTGTTTTGTTTTGTCTCATGTAATTAAGATTCATATTCATTTGTAGCACTTAAGGACCGGCCATATTATAGGTTGGGAAAACTGCTAACCATGACTAGTAACTCATTATACTTGTCACCCACAGTATAGAGTTTGCATGTTTCTATCCATCTATATAATGTATTCACATACCATCTTCTTTGGTTCTTTTTACTATGGCTTTACCAGGCGGACCGTCTTTAGTTGTATAGGCTAGGACTTGAAAACTGTACTCTGTGTATTTATCAAGGCCAGTCACATATGCTGTGGTAGTTTCTCTACCTCTGGCATTCCTGTACTGGTTGGGATTTTGGTATCCTTGTTTGTACTTATAAAATACCTTGTAACCTTTCTGTTCACCATTCAGCTTGCACTTATTACTAACCCTCAATGGTGACCAGGTAACGCGGATACTGGTAGACGAGAGAGCAACAACTGATTTCAAAGTTGGAGAGCATGTAGGTGCTGCAGTAGTAAAAGTATTCAAGAATGTTAATTCATGCTTTTAACAACACCAATGTATTGATATTTGCTTGCTGAAAAAGAAATGCATGATGATTGCAAATCCCCAATATCTCACCAACCAGTTAGCTTAAAGTACAACATAAGGTGACTGGCTACTCTTGAACGCCTTGGAACGTTCGATTCGAGCCCACGGTGTGCGCGCGCACATAATACGCTGAATAAACATGATACAAAATTTTATTTAGGAACCATACACGTTTTGATCTTCAACAGGGCAAAACCCTCGAATTTTGCGCGGGACTCTATACTTTTGTTATGCTTAGTTAAAAGAACATAATAAAATCTACGCTATATCAAATTTTTTTAAAAAAGTTATTTTTCTAACATTACAAAATAGTCGCTTTTCGTAGTATTCTTTGTCTGACTTCATGCAAGTTTTGAAAGCACTGAAAGGACGAAATATGTCAGATCAAGGTATTTCTTTGTCTTTTATTCAAAACCATCCATGTTGTATTGTAGAATGATTCATTATTAGATATTTGTACTTGATATAGTATGAAAACAATATTTTCTTATGAGTTGTGATTTTTTTCATATATCTTGAGTTTTCGAATGTTTTTCATCCTTTTTCATCGTTCATTAAATGCTAATTGTCTCCCAATTGAGTTCGGGGACACCCCCTTTGTCTTTTGAATTTTGCAATCAGCATTAAATTTCACATTAAAAAATTGTAGTTTAAAGGAAAAAAGTTGAACATTATTTCCAATAGTATAGCCAGTCACCTTAAGCTATTCCTAATTTTTTTGGTAATTAGATGGCACCTTAATTGTCTGAAGAAAAAAAAACAATATTGCACTTTACTGTTGTTTTGTTTTGTCTCATGTAATTAAGATTCATATTCATTTGTAGCACTTAAGGACCGGCCATATTATAGGTTGGGAAAACTGCTAACCATGACTAGTAACTCATTATACTTGTCACCCACAGTATAGAGTTTGCATGTTTCTATCCATCTATATAATGTATTCACATACCATCTTCTTTGGTTCTTTTTACTATGGCTTTACCAGGCGGACCGTCTTTAGTTGTATAGGCTAGGACTTGAAAACTGTACTCTGTGTATTTATCAAGGCCAGTCACATATGCTGTGGTAGTTTCTCTACCTCTGGCATTCCTGTACTGGTTGGGATTTTGGTATCCTTGTTTGTACTTATAAAATACCTTGTAACCTTTCTGTTCACCATTCAGCTTGCACTTATTACTAACCCTCAATGGTGACCAGGTAACGCGGATACTGGTAGACGAGAGAGCAACAACTGATTTCAAAGTTGGAGAGCATGTAGGTGCTGCAGTAGTAAAAGTATTCAAGAATGTTAATTCATGCTTTTAACAACACCAATGTATTGATATTTGCTTGCTGAAAAAGAAATGCATGATGATTGCAAATCCCCAATATCTCACCAACCAGTTAGCTTAAGGTGGCTGACTACTATACGAAAAACAAATCAGAATTTATTATTAGAAAGGTATTTCATAGGAAATTTAATGGTGATTCAGATGAAAAAGAGAAAATTGGGGTGTCCCGAGCTCGTTTCTGAGATATTGGACTTTGAATAGTACCCACTCTGCAAGTTTTCGAACGAAAAATGGCAAAAACTGCGCTTGGAACCAAATAATTCACAACATCAAAACTAAAAGAGCTGTGGACGTATTTTTTTTTAGAAAATCTTACGTGAGGATTTTTCTCGAGATCTGTTAAATAATTAATAGGAAATATGTCCGAGTAAGGTGAACAAATATGTAATATGTATGCTCATAAAGTCCGAAATCGAGCGTAAACGAGCATTTGTATTAGCAGACACAGTATTTTTTTTATAGTTGTAGAAATCAGAAATTTCTTAAAGTTTGTCAAAACAACGATTTTTACCTGTTCTTCCTGAATATCAAAAACAAATCATAGGGTCCCGGGCGAATTTTTGAGTTTTAAGAGAAAAACGAGCCTAAAATCAGCTTTTTCCACCATTTTGACTACTCTGCCAGTCCTGGGAACGGGAGAATTACAACGTTATTTCTGATTGGATACATTTTACCCAATCCAATGAGCTGTTCCTTTTGAACTTACGCCATCTTGTCACGCAACACTCGTGCGATGTTGAGGGAAAGTTTGTCATCTACTCGAAGTATTTCTTTTTCAAAAACGTCCCTTAAAAAAGGTTTATGGATTATTTCTCAAAGGCAATTCACTTTTCTGTAAGTAGAAGCTATAATAAATGTCGCTATGTATCATTTCATGTGTTCATTGTTTTGTTTTAACTAATTTTCCATCGTCTTTTTGACATATTTCAACTTTCAACAAAAACGTGCTAAAAAATTGTCTTTACGACAGAAAATGCCTTTTATATAATGCTTATGTTTTCGTTTTATTTCACAAATGTTGTGCAATTGTTGTTTGGATAAGTTTTGAGTCCTATTTTGCCGTTTTTCGTGAAATGTGAGTTTTGTAATTAAAATAATCGCCAGTTCGGCCACCTTTGAAGTTCCTTTTACTTTTATAAATTCACATATCAAGGTGAAACAGATCCCTTTCAAATGACAGCATATCTAAATCATGATAATGGCTGTTAAATTGCTTAACGCTTTAAAATATACGGCACAAAAATGAATGTTTGGATTCCCTGTATCTCTACCGTGACTCGATGTCGTATGTGCGCGAAGTCATGCGCAGTTTTCTAGTTTTTGTATAGTAGTCAGCCACCTTAAAGTACAACGTAAGGTGACTGGCTACTCTTGAACGCCTTGGAACGTTCGATTCGAGCCCACGGTGTGCGCGCGCACATAATACGCTGAATAAACATGATACAAAATTTTATTTAGGAACCATACACGTTTTGATCTTCAACAGGGCAAAACCCTCGAATTTTGCACGGGACTCTATACTTTTGTTATGCTTAGTTAAAAGAACATAATAAAATCTACGCTATATCAATTTTTTTAAAAAAAAGTTATTTTTCTAACATTACAAAATAGTCGCTTTTCGTAGTATTTTTTGTCTGACTTCATGCAAGTTTTGAAAGCACTGAAAGGACGAAATATCTCAGATCAAGGTATTTCTTTGTCTTTTATTCAAAACCAACCATGTTGTATTGTACAATGATTCATTACCAGATATTTGTACTTGATAAAGTATGAAAACAATATTTTCTTATGAGTTGTGATTTTTTTCATGTATCTTGAGTTTTCGAATGTTTTTCATCCTTTTTCATCGTTCAATTAATGCTAATTGTCTCCCAATTGAGTTCGGGGACACCCCCTTTGTCTTTTGAATTTTGCAATCAGCATTAAATTTCACATTTAAAAATCGTAGTTTAAAGGAAAAAAGTTTAACATTATTTCAAAAAGTATAGCCAGTCACCTTAAGCTTTTTCTAATTTTTTTGGTAATTACATGTCACCTTAATTGTCTGAAGAAAAAAAAAACAATATTGCGCTTTACTGTTGTTTTGTTTTGTCTCATGTAATTAAGATTCCTATTCATTTGTAGCACTTAAGGACCGGCCATATTGTATGTTGGGAAAACTTCTAACCATGGCTAGTAACTTATTATACTCGTCACCCACAGTATAGAGTTTGCATGTTTCTATCCATCTATAATGTATTCACATACCATCTTCTTTGGTTCTTTTTACTATGGCTTTACCAAGCGGACCGTCTTTAGTTGTATAGGCTAGGACTTGAAAACTGTACTCTGTGTATTTATCAAGGCCAGTCACATCTGCTGTGGTAGTAGCTCTCCGTTTGACATCCTTGTACTGGTTGGGATTTTGGTATCCTTGTTTGTACTTATAAAATACCTTGTAACCTTTCAGTTCACCATTCAGCTTGCACTTATTACTAACCCTCAATGGTGACCAGGTAACGCGGATACTGGTAGACGAGAGAGCAACAACTGATTTCAAAGTTGGAGAGCATGTAGGTGCTGCAGTAGTAAAAGTATTCAAGAATGTTAATTCATGCTTTTAACAACACCAATGTATTGATATTTGCTTGCTGAAAAAGAAATGCATGATGATTGCAAATCCCCAATATCTCACCAACCAGCTAGCTTAAAGTACAACTTAAGGTGACTGACAACTCTTGGACGCCTTCGAACGTTCGATTCGAGCCCACGGTGTGCGCGCGCAAATAAAGTAAAGCGGTTACTTTGTGATGACAATGCCTCGGCTGATATCATGTTTGGAGGGCAGTTTGGTTTTAAGAAATAAGTAAATTTGTATTTTCATTACAATGTAAGCTGCTTATAGAATAGTCTAGATGACACACATAGAAACTTAACTTTCCACAGCCTAGGAAAAGGCTGCAAAATGATTACCATTACATTTATAGGACCGTTTTAAGTATACAAGTACATACAACAGTTTATATTTTATCAATATTCAATCTCCATTCACTGTACAAAATTCGCGCTCATGATTGGCTGAAATTGAGCAAGTGATTTGTGTATATCGATCTATAAGACTATGTCCTCCAAGATGAACACAATTCACAATTTTAATTTTAATTTTAATTTTAATTTTAATTTTAATTTATATCGTTTCATATATCAGTTTCTTGCGATATTTTTTTTTTTTTTTCAGGATGTTTACAATTTACTCCAACAATCGATTAATTATGTGTCAGAGAATCGAAATAGCTTAGGCATCTCGTTTCAGTCAGTGTAGACATTAAACCAATCTTTAGTTTTAATATTTAATGTTTTTTTTAATCTTTAAAAAGACATATTGAAATCGGTTATTTTGTGTTGTTTTCAATAGGCGTGATAATCCCCAATACAGAAAAGCGGTTTTTTAAGCCAATTTTTCGAGCCAATTGAAAATGGAGAATAGATATATCAGTGCAGCTAATAAAAATTTTGGAATTGATATCTAGAAACGTTCGACAACTTTCTTTTATGCGAGTACATTCCAGTAAAATGAGAAACTCCCGCGTCATTTGCGTTTAGTTTTCAAACCATCAACTCAGAAACAAACTGATCAAAACATTATTGCAAAAGCACGTACAAACGCTCAAAAGCAACAATTAGAAAAGATAAAAACTTACCTGATTCTGTTTTTACACTGGTTACATTTGTCAAAAGGAAAATACCAACGCCAAGCATATACAGAGACCATTTCATGGTGAAAAGAGAAGTAGTGTGTATTCTAGTAATTCAGAACGAAAGGTATCAATTCTACCACAGCTTACACATACAAATTCATCTCCAATTTTATTGGTTTAATGTCTACACTGACTGAAACGAGATGCCTAAGCTATTTCGATTCTCTGACGCATAATTAATCGATTGTTGGAGTAAATGGTAAACATCCTGAAAAAAAAAAATATCGCAAGAAACAAAAAAAATATATGAAACGATAATTGCCGTTATAGACTGTATATAATAATAAAATATAATAATAAAACCCGTAGGTAGTCTCGCGACTTCTAACTGTTTCCTCGTATTGCAAACGTCTGACTAGCCTCGTGTTGATGTATACAACCACAGCTATCTTTCACCTGATATAAAAGTAAATGAATGTGAATACATGGGAAACCTAACTGATAACTATAAATAAATATGATGTTTCCAAAATTTATACATACTTTTAGATTGTTTTGCAACGTTTCGTTTGTGATATTATTTACATATTTATAATTTATTATCAAAAAAGTGTGCTGATTCATGATTTTAATTTCTTTTGCAAACCACAGAAATGTTAGTATAATATTCTTTGTTTTCGTAAGTTTTGTATGCGATGCTGACGTATAAGAGCAACGTTGGCCTATTGGTAAGCTCTCTGAAATCCAGGCTCAAGCCCTGTCCGGGTCTATGTTTCTGTGTTCTTAGGCAAGACACCTAACTCACAGTGTATAATGTGTATACATGTGTATAATTTGGTACAAGGAAATTGTTGGATTGGATCTGGATCCTGACAAACTTACAAAGGCATAATTGTGCTAGTTTTACAATCAGTTTTTAACAAAAAAAAAATATTGCATTATTAGTTACAAGAATATCAACGCTAACGGAAGTGGAAGAAAAGGAATGTTAACTCTACCCATACTCTCCTACATCCGCCACACACGGTTTTATTTATCGCCCAGCTCTTTTCGTAATTCTTCACATCCCCTTGCATGAAGCATCATGATTTCAATTAGTCTAGGGAAGACTTATAGGGAAGTCATTGCACTTTTCATGCTACACATGCTAAACGTGTTGGATTTGTAAAGAGCTGGTAGGAAATATACGTGAAGTAAACACGGAAAAACGAATAATATAAACTTTGTGATATCGATCAATATGAAGGGGAACTCATAGGAAAATAAATAAATCTGTTTCTAAACAAGCTAAGTAGAAAGATATAGGTAATGGATACATTATATTGTTCTTATGCGAAATATGGGGAAAATATGGGGTGTTTGGCAATATATTTGCATATTTTTAGAAAATAATGTTCTTATGGAATATCAATATGAAATCACTTTTATTAATAATTGTATTTTTGTTTATTTTAATTTTGAAAATACAAAGATATTGAGTTACATATAATACACCAATATTGAAAAACTGCTTTTAATATCGATTAAAAATCAATATCTGATTTTTATTTAGTCTCCTCCGCACTGAACTACTTTATAACAGTTTTTTCGTTTGGGCTTCCTTTTTCAGAAATCTCCACAGGATTCCCAATCATTCCAAGGAGAAAGAAAGTGAAAGGAGTAGCCTGCGAAGAGAGTTAACGTAGATATACTACTTGTCTTGAATTTTACTGAGCCACGATTAAAGCTTTCTTTTTATTTTTTTGATGTTATGGTTCTTCAACGTTGAGAAAACAACATGACGGCCGTATAGTCTAGGTCCTTTGCCGGTGAAGCCCCTGACAGATACTGTATATTGTGCACACAATACAAGATCATGGAAGACGTACTGCAGGGGCCGGGTGACTTGCTTGGAGCATGGAACGTGGTGTGATTGTTGTAGACATTCTTTCCTATCCCTATAAGAGAGAGACGTACTTCGTATCATCGCCAACTATTCCGGCCATGCGCCCACTCACAAGGTCAGCGGTGCAACATAAAAGCAGTAGATAATTTTATCAGATTTTACAAAGAAATGTATAGAGGATCAAAGTTATTTTCGAATTATAAAATTATCGGTAAGGATTTGTGAATTTACCTAACTGGAAATATATTATATGACATTAAAGCATTTGATTTTTACCAAACATAGCTTTATTTATTGAATAGAGACCTTTCTTTTCGATAGTTCAGTTTTCTTTCCCTAGATGCTCTGTATTCAGAAATATTCAGATTGTAAAATTGCAAGAAAAACACGAAAAGTGTGATATTCAGAGCTTCATTTTTCAAAATCAAAGCTTGTTATCTCATTTACCGTGGCTGTTCCTTAAACTAAATACATCATAAATTGCTTGGGTGACGTTTGTCGTCGATTGAAAGAGGTTTTACCTTTCCTTTTTAACTTTGAAAAAGCTCCAAATTGAATTGACGTACGTTCGTAAGACACCATACTTGCAATCCTTCCTTCAAGTAGTAGAGGTACTTTGTGATGCGATAACTTTGAAAGGCTTCGCAAACTAAGGCATGTTTGATATCAAAATGAAGCTAATTTACCCCACTACTATATACAATAGAGTTTAATGGGATCGGTTGTTAAAGAAAAGGCAAACCGTAGCAAGAAAGTTGGGTTTCACCGAGTGGGGGCCTGAGCGAGCCCTGTGGCTTTGTTCAGATCGTCGGCATGTCGTTGTTATTTAATTTCGCTTGTAAATTACCAATTTTATAACATTGAACTCTACAAATGTTCAAGAGTTACGGTTTGATAGTTGCCTCAACATCCTTTGGTGTTAAATTGACTAAAAGAATCGTATTTAACTTAGTTTTGTACAATCGATTTTGATTCTATCTTGGATTCCTGAATCGGTATTTACTTTCTATTTTACACATGGTATCTGCTGGCCTCGATGACTGGCGGAAGTCCGGAATAGTTGGCGATGTTTGTGATGAGACCATTAGATAAACATTTATGTAAGTGCTTCCACGTGACTCGATAGGATGTAGAGTTAATCTTAGTGGTAAACACTTTTTCAGGTGGACCGTCAGGCTCTGCAAAAAAAAGAACACACATAATGAGACGTTGTCTTTCAATTTCCACATTTTTACTATGTTTGGAAAAAAGTATTTTGTCCTCACTGTCTTCTTTGGTCCTTGTCAGTGTCTCTTTACTCAGTGGACCATCTTTAAAGACTGGTTTTTACTAGGCATAAGCATAAGCATAAGCTAAACACAAAAAAACGAACATACTTTTTTTTCTTATGCTTCTTTATATTACACGTCGGATCGCATGGCTATCACGGCAATCTGCAACTCAAATTGAAAAACTTTAAAAACTAGTAGAAAAAGCTGATAAAAATATTCACAAGATTTTCTTGTGTTTTGATTTCTGCCAAGAGCAATAATAAAGAGTTGCTAAAAATGAATTTAACTTAGCATACAACTGTAGCAATGGGGAAAAGTTAAGACTGATATGCAATTTTATACCAGCTAATAAAACATCAAATTACCATGAGCATTCCATAGCGGCGTTTTGTATGGTCGCATGGTGACATCAGCGATGATGTTTTTGATTAATTATATTGTTAATTTGGTTTGTTATAAAATGCACTCGATAAGGTATCTTAACTTTGGAAATGCTTCGCAATCTAAAACATGTTTGATACCAAAATGAAGCTAGTTTTCCCAGCTCCTGTTTACAATAGAGCTTAATGGGATAGCTGTTAGAGAAAAGGCAAACCGTAGCAAGAAAGTTGGTGTACACCGAGTCCGGGACTGAGCGAGGTTTACCTCCCTGTGGCTTTCCTTAGTTCGTCGGCATGTTGTTATTTCGCTTGTAAATTACCAATTTTATGACGGATTGAACTCTACAAATGTACAAGAATTACGGTTTGATAGCTGCTTCAATATCATTTGGTGTTAAATTGACTAAAAGAACTGTGTTTAACTTAGTTTTGTACAATCGATTTTGATTCAATCTTGGATTCCTTCTTCTGTTTCTACTATATTCTTCTGTTTCTAATATATATTAATGACTTTTCCAACTCATCACAAACACTCGATTTTAATATTTTTGCAGACGATTCAAATCTCTTTGATGCAAACAAAAGCTTAGAAAAAGTAGTAAATAACGAATTAATATCCATTCATAGCTGCTTTGTGCAAACAAGCTTGCACTGAATATAGATAAATCAAATATAGTAGTTTTCCATCCCCCACAGAAAAAGCTACAATATCAGATTAATACAATAATAAATGGGGAAAATCTAAGTATAGCTCCAAGCACTAAGTATCTGTGAGTTATCATTGATTCCCATTTAAACTGGAAAGACCAGATATCATATTTAACTAATAAGATAAAACGTAATATTGGAGCTCTTTCTAAACTAAGACATTTCACCAACTCTGAAATACTCTACAATATCTACTATTCTCTTGTATATCCCTTTTTTACATATGGTGTTATGGCATGGGGTATCACATATCACATATTCAACCACAATTAAACCCCTCTTTATCTTACAAAAGAAAGCAATAAGAATCATAGCACTTTCCAAGTATAATGATCATACAGATCCTCTCTTTAGTAAATTAAGTATATTAAAACTTGAGGACCTCATCTATTATTACAATGCAATGTTTATGCATGATTATCACAACAGTAAACTACCAATTTGACGCTTTGCTAAGACATTATAATGATGATATGGCTATCTAAGTATTTAATTCTGAATTTGATTATCTCTGACAAATGTATGAAACCTTCATATCTTACAAATATCTTACAAATTATATATAACATATACCATCGATAAACAATACTAAAACAAGTTTTCGTTTGCTTCCTCTTTTTTTGTTAAATTACTTTACTCAATTAAATATGTACCTATTGATATGTGTATTCTTTTTTTCTCCTTAAAACGTCAAACTTCCATGACTTAATTTGTTTAAATAACTAGGAATATGCAAGCTGTCTTGACTGGTCCAAAGCTACTACAGCTGGCATGTACCACAAAAGCAGTGTATACTATCATATTATTATTATTGTAGAATATTGGTACTAAATAAAGATTGATTGATTGATTGATTGAATGAATGATTGATCCCTGAATCGGTGTATATTTTCTATTTTACACATGGTATCCGTTGGCCTCGATGACTGGCGGAAGTCCGGAATAGTTGGCGATGTCTAATCTCGGACTAACACGGTTCAATACTTGAAACTGTCGGATGACTCTGGTTTTTTTATCAGGAATGTTCTTCGAATGCTAAAAGAAAATTTTGCTTTAGAGAGTCTATTGGTTCAGGCCCACTGAATGTGAAAGCGATTAAAAATCCGATTGAGGTTACTCTAGGAAAAATTACATCCAACATGACATTGCTTACCGTCTACACCAGAAGAATGCATCAGTAACTACAATACTTTTTGATAACAACCAAGTACTGCACCAATTGCTTCACCTGGTATTTGTTGTTCCAGTTCCTATGATATCTTTAAAAATGTTGACATGCAAACATTCTATGCACTAGTAATTTCTGTATGTGGGATGTAATACAACTACCTGTAATGCTAATACTATACTACTTTATTACCATTACCACTGCTTATAAATCCAAATCAGTATCTATAGTAATTTTAAGAAGAAAGAGGAAAATCAGAATTAAATAGAAAAGGAACAAAAGAAAGTTCAATAAGATAATAACAAGCATAATGTATGACGAGAAACGGTTGATGTCAGTGATGTCAGGTATTATCATTGCACATGCATCTCAATTCTATCAGTATCTCTGTACTTACCACCGGCAACTCTAGCTGATATTGGCCACAAGTGCTTCTTTTCCATTTAAAGTTCTCTAATAAGAAATGTAATAATACAAATTCCACTGTAAACCACAGGCAGCCCAACTATTCTATCTGAGGATTTTTTTGTAATGACAATAAAGTTATTTTTAACCGCGCGCCGAGCGCCATATTGCAATAAATATCTTTCCGTTAGGATCATTGAGCGCGCGTTTGGGGCTCCTGTGGTGTATTTGTTTGAATGCGCGCGGAAGGGATTCCTGTGGCTTTTTGCAAGCAATTTTTCGGTCGCGCGGAATCGCACGTACGACAAAAAAAATCGAAGAAAGTAGTATCTTGATACAAGGTCTGAAACTTGATGGCGTGGATGGATAGATGTGCTTTCCAGCTTGCTAGGGCACGGAAATCTCACGGAAATTCAACGACGAGCGCCGAAAGTTCGCCGTGAAGCAATCGACTGACTCGCCGAAAAAACAAAATGTTGTTAAAACTTTTCTTTCAAAACAAAAAATGTTGTTTTTCTCATAGGGATTTACTGAGTACACTTTTAAAACCAACAACAACAGATCAGTATGTGAAATTTATTTCCATGTTTATTTGAAATATAACTTTAGTTTATTTGACAATGTGAAGAGATTTTCATTCAAAGTGTATTTATAGAATCCGTAAATGTTGTGTTTTAACTAAAGTTTTTCGGCAATATATAGCTTATAAAATACAATTGTAAACGCTTCACACTTTCAAAACATATTTTCTATTCTTAGTGTTGGAACCGCTATAACTAAGTAAGTGTTCACAAAATAAAGTTGAGCTTTTTTCAAGCGTGGAAAACTTCGCAAAACGGCCATCACAAATTCACTGTTTAGCTCGGCTGTTAGTTGGTTTGTACATGACAATATCAGTCGTTTTGACATAAAAACTTCAACTCCAATCATTACCTGCACACACCAGAACTACTAGAAAAACTTTCTCCAGGTGTTCGTAATAGTGAAGAGCATCGGTGACTTCAAAAGCATGTACAAGTGCTCACTTGAATCAGGTGTTTTGAGTGTTAAGCTAAACTCTTTGTAGCTAGCAGCAAATGTAGTGCAAATCACGATCTGTTCGACTCTCCCTTCGCCAGCCCATGATTTCCACAATAAAATACATTCTCTTGTATTCTAGTTTTCAATTTAAAGTCATTTTAACAATCCATAAGCTAAATGCAAGAAAGTAATCGCCAACTTTTTCGGTGAATGTGGTATTTCACAACAACGCGGCTGGCTCGATCGATATTTTCACGATTCCTCCACGATTGTAAAATCCGACTGTTTACCGAAAACTCTGCCCTAGCAACTGGGAAAGAACCTCGACTCCATGCTGCCTTTTTTTTAAATTATTTGAACCCATTTGCTGATTTCGGAGTTGATCATACTTTTACCGTATAGTTGAAGATCAACGTAAAGTTTATATATTCGAAGAAAAATTAAAATTTTCTCCCATGGCTGATTTACTACGCGCGAAACTAAATTTGTCACGTGACCGAGTTTCATACCTTGTCAAAATACCTCCCTCTTCAACACCGCGCGACTCTGACGAAAAATAGCTTGCAAAATGCCACAGGAATTCCATCCACGCGCATTCAAACAAATACACCACAGGAACCCCAACCGCGCGCTCAATGATCCTAACAAAAGATATTTATTGCAATATGGCGCTCGGCGCGCGGTTAAAAATACATGTGTCTAATACATCCTTAATGGGGGAGGGAAGAGAGACTGCTTGCAACATTTCCCGTAGGTCAAGTTAGCGAGATTACAAGCATGATTTGAAGAGTGCGCTATAAACGACACTTTTTCTGATACATTTAAATTACTGAAGCTAATCATCCAGTGTTGAGATATAACGAAGAGTTGTTGTCTAATGTCACAAACAAACGGTAAAGTCTAAACATCCGAATACAGTGAATATTCAGTTTATTGCCGCCAGAGGAAATGCAACTGGCCTTGGACAAAAAATGGCGCCAAATTCGATTCTGGTTTATGTCGGCCAAATCTTTGTAAGACCAAACTTCCTTGGCTTTTTTTACTAGCTAATTAAATGGAGACATAGGAGTCTTTAGCGTTGAATTATCAATGGTAAGTCCAGTTCGTAACAGTTGGCCCCCCACCGGCAAACAAAGGTCAAACTCATGTAGGATGATATTTATCATGTTTATAGTTAATATTATCTAGTGCTTTGAATTGTTATGCGCAGTTTAATATGAATAATATAAGCTAAAGTATATTTTTCAATTACAGCAGGGAATCAGCGCTTGTCTGATAAATCAGCATTAACTTTATTATTGATACTGATTAATTCGTTGTTGAAGCTGGGAATCAGCGCTTGTCTGATAAATCAGCATTAACATCATTATTGATATATTAATTCGTTGTTGAAGCTGAGAATCAGCCCTTGTCTGATAAATCAGCATTAACATTATTCTTGAGATATTTATTGAAGCTAAGCTGGCAATCAGTGCTTGTCTGATAAATCAGCATTAACTTTATTATTTATATATTAATCGTTGTTGAAGCTGGGAATCAGTTCTTCTCTGATAAATCAGCATAACATTATTCTTTATATTTTAATTATAGAAGCTGGGAATCAGTGCTTGTCTGATAAATCAGCAACTTTATAATATTCCAAAGTGTCAACATTTGCACTAACGTATATATAACCAAGCACTTTTCTGATAAATCAGCAACAAGTCTTATTAAATCAACGAGTTGTATGACGCTATTAACTGCTATTATATTAGAGTAAAATTAATAGTTTTACATTTGTCACAGGCTATGCCACTAAATAAATACAATATAGTTATTTCACAATACATTAAAAGTTTTATACATTGTAAATAATTTTTATATTTATATATTTGTAAATTGTTTCTGAAAAGCCTTTGAGGAGAATCAATAAAGTACCTATTACCTATTAACTATAGTTTTTAAAACCAAATGTTCTTCCTTTTTGTTTGAATCTAAATAAACTGGTAGCCACTGATAACAGGATCTTTCAGGGGAGGGGGTAAGTGAGGTTTTTAAGACTTAAGTGTTGACAAGTTTTTAAATGGATGAGAGTTACGTTAATCCGTAAAAACGGCTTAATGGTTCTGGCTCGTTATGTTAAATCAGCTAACTATTAAAGTGACCGTGTGCTGGAATGTTTGACGCTTTGACCTTGACGCTTTACAGCTCGGCACGGTCCGTTACAGCCGCTGACATATCGATCGTTTTTAGCCAATCGAAATTTTCGATCCGTTGTGAGAGCCACTGCTAATCCATTTGTTACAGTATTATCTTTTCCCTCTTTGCTCACCAGATCTATTTCCGGCGCGCTCCACAGGAACCCCGCAACACTCGTTTTTTTTAATCACTGATACTGGAGGGAAAAGATTGACTACTTAGTCTAAAACTATACTTTGTACGACTTTTTACGTTAAACAGTAAGTTAACAGGTCACTTTTAGGGTTGTATCATGTGCGACTCAAACGCAAAGTATTCGGAGAACTCATAAAATACCCACCTCTATATAGTAAGCCACTGCTCGTTGATAAACAAAGTATTGACATCCCTTATCTAACGGCACGTTGGTATACTTGTCATTAAAGACACTGCCATCTCCAATAGTTATCGCTCTTGTATGGTTTATTTTTGGAACTTCAGCTGCGATGTAATAACTGAGCCCTTCCTGGTAGCGGTGGTATAGTTGTACAATGAGTTGGAATAATTTGGCAAAAGCTTGTTAGGACCACGTGAAACAATTACTTGAAAGGCACTAGAGGGGGGAAATATTAGTTAGTTTAATGTGCTACATTGGTGTAAAATACTGGATCACAACAATTTATTATGTTACTAATATATATTTATGTAGTGCCGGACTTAACTAATTGTGTCCCTCCCCACTAACGGCTACATACGCTATCATTACTGTTATTGTTAAAAGTTGTATATATTGTTTAAATTACAAAATGGCGACAAAATTACAACCAATCAGCATGTGGTAAAAACATTTTATATATCACTTGCTTTTTTAAAGTAAATTAATATTCAAGTCACCTGATTTCACCGTTGAGCTGCTTTGCTGCCCATAGAGTAACATTTACGACTGTTTTTGTTTCGTCGTGATATTCAACCATTTTGACGTCTGGTGCTTTTGGATGTGAAATGAAGAAACAGTGCTTCAATCAGAATATTGAGGAGAGTATCTTGATTAATTGTTATTAAGTTTATATACACCTATTTCAAAAATCGTTGTCGCAGCCGAAGCTGGCAGTCCACACTCTAAAGCATGCAAAGGATGTCGGCTACATGGACCTAATTTGTGATTCATTGCATGTTTTTAAAGAAATATTTCTATTTATATCTACCACAACAACAACTTGTTATGGTCATATAACACAAACACGTACAATCAAAATTTTTTATGAATAAATCGATTACAAGAGACGAAATACCGACATCCTTTGCAGACTTTAGAGTAACTTTAGAGTGACATTGTTTGCGACAATGATTTTTGAAATAGGTATATATGATTCATGCACGAATTAGTTCTCTTTGCCATTTTCACTAATACAATTTTTACGTATGTATATTATAATTTAAATTTGCAAAGAAAACATAATAATACAATTGACTACACTGCTTCTTTAAAATTCATACTTATAATCTATGCAAGTTTTAGTCGTTGTGATAACATTAGTACTGTTGCCACAAATATAGTAGTCACATGCACCAATAAATGTCGGGAGTAAGATTCTTGATGAGTATTGTTGTCTCAGGAGATTTGTAGTGTTGGGTGTGAGAGAGAGTTGACCAGTAACTCTTGTATCCTATTTGCTTTATCTGGGGAATCAATAATCAATATTGTATTAAATAGAATATTTGTTTACAAATAGGATTTTTACGTATCTTCCCGGATGGCCATTTATAATAATTATAATATGTACAATGCTTCTATTTTGTAATTGGATTGGATATCCATACATAGCATTTATACCGAAAGGACAAGTTAATGGGAGGGGTATCATTAAGCTGACCCCTCTACCTCTTGACACTTTTAGAGAGGTCACGCGGTTGACACGTTTACCAAGTCATTCTTCAGGGTTTTATCACAAACGAAGGACGATTGACATTTATACCCTCCTCCTCCCATTATCCTATCCAACAGCCCTGTTTATATTTGGAAGGGCGTTTTTGTGCCCATACCTTCACAGAACAGAACAAATGCAGTATCATTATTTGTTTTACAGAGGGATAGACATAAATGTCAATATACACAATATATTAAGAGGTGATGTCCATTAATACCAGACATTCGCGGCAAAGCTTGTTTTATCGATTTTGCTCATATTTTAACCATAGGTAGGCCTTGTCATAAGATACACCACTGTGTATTTAGTTTTGAGAAATTTTGCTTTTTTGAGGAAAAAACGAGGAAAAAAAATTTCGCGCCAAATCGCCCGTTTGAGACTCGTAATTTTAGGTCAACTTTGTCGGCTTCGTGTGCCCAAAATATTAACTCTACTGACTCAAAACTAACGTTGCAATCTTTGCAATTATCTTTAGTTATGGTCCAAGCTTTTTAAAATACTTTCAACTGCTTTTATATTTTTTTGACACATTATTTCTGAAGTGCACTAATTACATTATGCAAAATAAGTAAAAAATAACGGGCCTTTTTCCGATGTGCTGACAAAAATTATTCGATGATATTTTGTATTCTGAAAGTTAAAGGGGGAAATATAGGTCTTTGAAAAAATCAGCTTGGGTAAATGTAATGGAGCGAAGTTATGAAGCTCTAAACATTGAGAAAATAAGGCTGTTTTCAGACGAGTCTGCGTGTGGGTCAATTAGCGTGTCATATGTCAACAAGTAATTAACATAAACAATAATTCAAGTTCCTTTTCTATTCTACAAAATAGCTTTACAGTATCATTTCACAACGAGTAAACTTTATTTTAGTTTCCATAAGGGCATTAGAATTATATATTTGGCCTAAATTATGTCAGTTTTGTTGTCGAATACTACAAGTCGGCGCTTGTCGCCGAATATGCAAATGACTTTGTGTAAACATAAGTGTAAACATCTTTCAATTTTTATGAAGTATTATTTCTTTTCCTTCGTTTATAAATTCGGTTTTCCTTCGGATTACTTTTTTTGAAGATTGTGATCTTTATTCGAAAGAAAAAAAAACACGAAAACTGTTGTTTGTTGTTAGAGAAGGGATGACTAGGCTTAATTGAAATTGACATGAATTGTGTTTTTGCTGCTAAAAGCGATTGTGATCATTAAATAACTTCAGATGCTTAGTTGTTTACGAAGGTGTAGAAATGGAAATTTTATGTTCTTTCAAAGCTGTCGTAGGGGGGATTTGTGGTCATGATCAAAGAAGTCGACAAAAGTCGTGCAGTGTCATTCCTATTCTTGCATGCCAGAAGGAGATTTCTGGTCACGAGCGCGCTTTTCAGTTTTCTGGACACGCTACTGAAGCCGATCTGATTTTAAGCCGAGCAGGATTGTTTACGTGTCCTCTTCATCGATCAAAATTAGGTTTGGGCTGGACAAGGAGGTCCACTGAGAGATGCAGAGTTCCAGTGGAGATCTCAACCCATGGAAAAGGCAAGAGGAAGTGGCCGATGGGAGAAAGAGGAGTTAATAAAACTGAAGCGCAGGTGATATTTAAACGAACTGGAGTGTTCGTACGAGTTGGATCAGGTATGTACGAGAAATGTTACGGTATCAATTAGTAGCGACAACATTAAGTTTATAGCTCTATATTCCGCTCTATTTCCAGGTGTATGTGTGAACTGTAGGAAGCTTCTGAAAGAATTGCAAGATAACAAACAAGAAACAGATGTCGCTGTACAACTAAGTCACATGACACTGGTACATTCCTCAGTAAATGAAATCAAATTAGGCGTTTCAAGAAAGAAAGAAAGGAAAAATGAGAAAGGAAAAGAGTAGGGAAATGAAAAAGAATGAATAAGAAAATTAAAGAAAAAAAGAAATGAGAGCAAGAGTGAATATTGATTAATGAGTAGGCGGATAGGTTTGGATGGATGTGAATGAATGAGGAATGGACCTAATGAATACAGTGAATGAATGGATGAATGAATAAATGAATGGTTAAATGAATAAACAAAATGAATGAATGAATGAATAAATGTATGATTAAATGAATAAACAAAATGAATGATTAAATGAATAAACAAAATGAATGAATGAATGAAAGAATAACTATACGAATGAATGAATGACGTGAATTAATGCTTTTAAAAATAGAATAGACGGTAGACTGATGACAAATGAGTAAATATTCATTTTTCTATGTTCTAGGATGACGAGGATAAAGAGGTCTCTTTTTTCACCAAAAGTCTCAAGTCCTATTTATTCTGAACTTGGAGATCAAGAGAGTACAAGTACACCGTGTAGTTCGGAATACACACAGGGTGCATTCAGTCCAGAAAGCCCAAAGAGTCTCTACCAGCCTAGTGAAGAGTCCATGTACATGTTGTCCCCCATAAGTGCAAAGAAACCACCAAGAGAAAAGTTGAATGAGTATCTCAGTTCTAGAGATGTAAGTTCAATTAGAAGCATCCTATCTACACCGTGGGAAATAACATCAGGCCGTACCAAGAGATTATATGTAAGAAAAGCGCAACAAGTGACCCACGTATGCCTTGAAAAAATTGCACCAGGTGAATCAGCCAAGCTATTCAGTCACTTGCAGAAAAAGTTTGAAAGCAGCTCTGATATTGATATCCCATTGTTGGAAGCTTTATCAGAGTGCTATGTCAATGCAGAAAACTGGAGTTCTCGTCGTCAGATACTATCTATAATGGCGGATAAAGTGAGCTTTAAAGATATTTTACGCTGGATACCAAGTTTGACGAAATATCGTTATGATATTGCAAGACACCATACTTTGTTACATGGGCGAGGTGCAGCAATGCCACCCGTAAAGAGCACTCGAATGTCTGTAAAAGAGGACAAACTGGACCATTTCCTCACATTTATTACAAGTACACACATTGTACAGGATTTGCCTTTCGGTGAAAAAACACTGAAACTTTCATCGGGTACTGTTATGAAAATACCGAATGTTATTCGATCGGAAATCTCAGAGCACATTATCCGACAATATCAAGGCTACTGTAAAGATGTAGGATATGTGCCCATGAGCCGCACTACCTTACTAAGAGTGTTGGACGTTTGCTCAGCGTCTACTCGCAAATCACTGCAAGGATTGGATTATTTTTCTGCATCTGGTGCGGAAGCTTTCGACGAGCTTAAAAAGGTAGTTGATAAGCTAGTGGATGAATATGGAAAGAGCCTAACTTGGGGAAAGGAAGTGAACGACAAACTAAAACATGCCAAACGATACCTCAAAGGAGACTATAAGGTAATTTGTAAGAAGCTAGCCTGTAATCAAACATAAACAATAATGATTTTGTGATCACGGTTATTATCTACTGAACGCGCTACAGATGTATTTTCAGTTTGTTTGAAAATGTCTAGTTACTATAAACTGCGCGTCAGCGCGCTAGTTACATGTACAACCAAAGATCAACATGAGCTCGCGCGCTCTATTAATAACATATAGAAGGGTTCTAGTTAAAATTAATAATATATTATAAAAATGAAAAATGTACATATGATATATTATAGTAAGAATATAATAAGCATAATAATAATAATAATAACAATAAAGATGAAGTTCTATTTTTCAATAACTTTATTTTACATTTATATATAACAGGTTCACATTGCAAACAGCTCACAAGTCGCAGATCACTGTAGACCATTTGCACTTAGCCATCCCACTGATAAAGACTTTCAAAGCAAGTGTGATCACGAGCATAATGTGCAGTGCGATAGATGCAATCTGTTTACGGCTGCTATTGATGACATAGAAGCAAATCTTTTGAATGCTGACTGTTCAGTTGAACAAAAGAAAGAAATGGAATATATCATCGCAAATTGTAAAAATAGCATCAAAGCATGGAAAGCACATTTACTCAGAAATGTGAACCAGGATTCCGCAAGACAAGAAATCCTTGAAAGTCTAGATGAAGAGTCCGTTTTGTTAGTGTCAGATTGGGCCATGAAACTTGTTCCAAAAAAGTTCCGCGAAAGCCAAAGAGACTGGTTTGGCAAGAGGGGAATCTCTTGGCATATTACCGTAGCCATACGAAAGTGCGCGACTGGCGAAGTGCAAATGTTAACTTTCGTCCACATCTTTCAGAGTTGTAGTCAAGAAAGCCCTGCTGTGTTGGCCATTTTTGATGACGTACTCAAGTCTAAAAACTGTAAAACCAGACGTAAAAAATGTGTATTTAAAGCAAGACAACGCAGGATGTTACCATTCGGCGGCAACCATGCTTTTGATACAACAGCTAGCATCAAAGCACGACATCACGCTTAAACGCATTGATTTCTCAGATCCGCAAGGTGGGAAGGGATCATGTGATCGAAAGGCCGCGCTGATCAAGAATCACATAAAATCATATCTGAATGCAGGCAATGACATAGAAACAGCCGAACAAATGAAGAGTGCAATAGAGTCATGTGGAGGTATTCCCGGAGTACATGTAACCCTTTGCGGCCCACAGCCCGTCACAAACATAAAAGTGAAGTGGGATGGTGTAAGTCTTATCAACAATGTTGAATACGAAACCAAGGGGATCAAAGTGTGGATAGCGTATAAGGTCGGATCAGGAAAGTTCTTGACTTTAAGTAAGTTTGATTTGCCCAAAACGTTACCAGAGGTCAACGAAATAGCCACCCATAGCAGTTCTTTTGTCCCAGTAAAGGCAAGAAATATTAAGAAAGCTAAAGTTCATGAACGTAAGAATACTGAGACAGATAATGAAGATGACCATGATAATAACAGTGGTGAGGATGAAGATGAACAAGATGTGGGTGACACGTTATACTTTTGTCCTGAGGAGGGATGTGTACGCTCATTTAGAAGACATCATTCGCTTGAAAAACATCTCGATTGTGAGAGGCACAAATACGTAATAGAACATGAAACATTATATGACAAAGCAATAAAGTCGTATGATACGAAGCTCGAATATGGCGCTAGCTGCAGAATTTACGAGACGGACGAGGACATAAGGTTGGATAAAGTCGAAAACGCACACAATTGTTTACCAATGGGATGGGCTCTAAAAACAACGACACAGAGAAGGCGTTTCAGTGAGGAGCAAAAAAAGTACCTGTTAGACATTTTTCAAAGTGGAGAACAAACCGGAAATAAAGCAGATCCAGCAAGTGTTTCCAAAATGATGAGGACAGCGAGAAAAATCGATGTAATTCGTATGTTTGGCAAAGACGACTGGCTATCAACTCGACAAATTGCAAGCTTTTTCTCGCGTGTAGCGGCTAAGAAAAAGTTAGATGATGAGTTTGATGATGAAGATGATGATGGTGGTTCAGATGAGCACCAACAAAGAGAGCAATTGGAGGCAGATTTGAAAGATCTTGCAAGTGAAGTCATGGATGAGATAGGCCTTCAACATCCAATCACGTTTGAAAACTATGACCTTTGCAAAATTGCATCACAATCAAAGCTGTCAAAATTTTCCATCTCCATGTTAAAAGAAATTTGCTCAAGATTTCAACTGGACACATCGAACATTAAAGGAAGGCCCTTAAAAAAGCCATATATTACGCTTTTAGAGGACATGATAGCCACTTGTAGTTGTAAGCTTTAGTTTTGGGAAAATTATTACTTTATTACATTATGACGTAACAGTATGTTTTGATTTTGATTTTTCCTCCCTTCTCCCTTTTGTAAATACAATTTTATCGCACTTTTTCTTCGTGTTGTTATAATTCTGTCAAGTTGTAGCGACTATGATTCTTATGCCATAGTTTACAAACGAGACATTGAACTAGCCTCCTAACCACAGGAATCCCGATGCGAAAAGCAAAAAGTTTTCTGCGGAGGGAGCTAGCAATGAACTTATGATGTGACGTCTAAATGCAATAAGGCAATAATTGTAATTATTATTTTTTATATTTGTAAATATTGATAATTTCCTGAATTTTGATTGTTTGGCGTGCAGTCTGTCCAAAGGCCATTTATATCGAATATGTAATTCCATTATATCAATTTCAATTATTAAAGCCTAGTCGGCGTCCCTTCTCTAACTGACAATTAAACAACAGATTTTCGATTTTTTCTCCTTTCGAATAAAGATCACAATCTTTAAAATGAGTCATCCGAAGGAAAACCGAATTTTTTAAACGAAGGAAAAGAAATAATACTTCATAAAATTTGAAAGATGTTTACACTTATCGACAAAGTCATTTGCATATTCGGCGACAAGCGCCGACTTGTAGTATTCGACAACAAAACTGACATAATTTAGGCCAAATATATAATCTAATGCCCTTATGAAAACTAAAATAAAGTTTACTCGTTGTGAAATGATACTGTAAAGCTATTTTGTAGAATAGAAAAGGAACTTGAATTATTGTTTATGTTAATTACTTGTTGACATATGACACGCTAATTAAACCCACACGCAGACTCGTCTGAAAGCAGCCTTATTTTCTCAATGTTTAGAGCTTCATAACTTCGCTCCGTTACATTTACCCAAGCTGATTTTTTCACAGACTCATATTTCCCCCTTTAACTTTCAGAAGGCAAAATATCATCGAATAATTATTGTCAGCACATCGGAAAAAGGCCCGTTATTTTTTACCTATTTTGTATAATGTAATTAGTGCACTTCAGAAATAATGTGTCAAAAAAATATAAAAGCAGTTGAAAGTTTTTTAAAACACTTGGAGCATAACTTAAGATAATGGCGAAGATTGCAACGGTAGTTTTGAGTCCGTAGAGTCAATATTTTGGGCACACAAAGCCGACAAAGTTGACCTAAAATTACGAGTCTCAAACGGGCGATTTGGCGCGAAATCGTTTTTCCCCGCTTTTTCCTCAAAAAAGCAAAATTTCTTAAAACTAAATACACAGTGGTTTATCTTATGACCAGGCCTACCTATGGTTAAAATATGAGCAAAATCGATAAAACAAGCTTTGCCGCGAATGTCTGGTATTAATGGACATCGCCTCTTTTAAAAGTTTCAACATTCTTGACTCTACTTTATAAATAGAAGTTATGCTATCTTAATAATAAAGTATTAATATTAAACCTATGTTGTCTCGTGAGATGTTTAGTGTTTGATGTGAGAGAAGTTTGACCAGAAGCTCTTGTATTTTATTTGCTTTATCTCGGGAATAAGAGTACGATACGTTTAATCAATATTCTATAAAGTACATGTCAAAATATATTAATGTTATACTGTTTTAATTATGAAAAACAAAAAAAGCATACAAAAAGAAAATTAGAATGGGTCATTCTTACTAAGTGCTGGGATAGATGACTTGTTGTTCAAGTTTTTGTTATGTCTAATTTCCAAAATAGGCAATTTCCGATAATAATCAACAAAACTGCATACGTTGAAATAATGCCCATCTTACATTGTAAGCCAACTTTGAACTGACACCCACTGGTCTGTTCCATGTGAGCTTAACTTCAGTCTTTGAGGATTGAAATAACTTCAACTCTTTTGGTGGACCCGGTCCTGAAATTTAAATATTTAAACATTGTTACTAGTTAGCAAATCATATCATAGTTAAACCGCAATCACATGCATTATGCACTTTCCCGATAGAAAATCCACACTATGATAGTGTAGTAAAGAAACTCAAAAAATAACCTACCAACTCGAGAGATCACAATTATAGATTGTGTTGAATATCTATAATTATGTAAAATAATACTTACTCTGTGTTACAAGGAGAACAGCTTTGCTGTATGGTCCATGCCCTGTATCTGTGAAGGCTCTGACATTAACGGTATATTGTGCACACAAAAGAAGTACTACAGGGGTGATTTGATTGATACTTGGAAAGTGCTGTGATTGTTGTATAAATTATTTCCTATTCTTACAAGAGTGAGATTAACTTCGTATTTTGTGATGATACCATAGGCTGAGTCTTTATGTACAGCTGGCTTCCATGTGACTTGGTACGATGTGATGCTGTTGTTATTAGAAACAACTATTTGTCGAGGAGCACCATCAGGCTCTGTGATTGTACCCAATACGTACGATTCATGATTGTATTATTGAATGAACAGTTAACGTGATACCTAGGATTATCATTCATATCATTCATATTTATATTATTTCTTAACAAGTTACACGTATTAGAATTAGCTACAAATATTTTATAAGTATAGATTTTATCTAAATTTGAATAAATTTCATTCCACACACTACTATACATAACATAAAAATATCAAAGTTTCAGGAAAATCTATAAGGTTCTATAAATACTAATAATGAATCCAAAACACGCATTAGAGAGTACTATAAGCTTTTTGTTTATAAAAATTGTTTTATTCTTACTGTCTTGTTTGGTTTTTCTAACTATCGCTTTATTCAGTGGACCATCTTATACAGTGTAGGCCATGACTTGGAAGCTGTACTCAGTGTATTTATCAAGACCAGTCCCAACTGTTGTAGTATAACCACTACCTTTGACATCTTTGTAAATCATCCTGCTTCCATGTCTATATAACCTGTAAGCCACCTTGTAACCTCTCAATACACCATTTAGTCTGCACCAGTTACTATCCCTCATTGGCGACCAGGAAATGCTGACACTTTGTGATGATATTGTCTGGACTGATACCACGTTTGGAGGGCAATCAGAAGCTAAGGATATAATAAAAGAAACGATAAATAGAACATTTACAGAAAGGTATTTCAAATTGCAATTCCATGCACTGATATGTAATTATTTAATAAAGAATTAGATATACAAGTTACTTAATCACCATCTTGTTTAGTTCTTTCCTTTTTGTAATTACTCAGTCGACCGTCTTTAATAGTGTAGACCAAGACTTGGAAGTTGTACTAAGTGTATTTATCAAGACCAGTCACAACTGTTGTGATAGCACCACTACCTCTGACATTCTGGTACTTGGTTGTACCTCTTTGTCTTTGCTTATAAGCCACGTTATAACCTCTCAATATACCATTCCTGCACATAGTATTGGGAAATGGTGTCCAGGTAACACGGATACTGGTAGACGAGATAGCAGAAGCTGATTCCAATGTCGGAGAACAGGTAAGCGCTAAAATAATCAAGAAAAATAAATAAAATAATAACATAAACATAAACATACCATCCTGCTTAGTTGTTCTAACTATCGCTGTACTCAGTGGACGCTTTTAACAGTGTAAGCTATGACTTGGAAGGTTTTCTCATTGTATTTATCAAGACCAGTCTCAACTGTTGTATATGGTATCCTGGTACATCACTGCTCCCATGTCTATTCCAACTGTAAGTCACCTCGTAACCTCTCAATACACTATTTAGTCTGAAGTGTTTACTATCCCTCATTATAATTCAACAACACATTTTCCTTCGCTCTCATTGGTCGAGGGGTGATCACGTGATGCTTCATTATAAAATAATTGGGATAGTACGCGCGCGTTGATTGGTCAAACAACCGTGTTTCATTAGAGCATGAGACACACCCACGCCATTTTCAAGCGCGCGCGCTCATTCAACGGTCAGTGTTTTTGTTGTTTTGATCTTTCGCACGCGCTTATTGGTCATTTTCGATGAAATGCAACGTAGAGAAAAATGTCGTCGTTAAACGAATAAAAGGGCATTTTTTTCGTCTTTTCGCGCGGTTGTTATTTTATAAAAAATGAAATATGTCTTCAGTGTTTTCACGCGCTAATGAAAACCGAGATGCGTTTGGAAGAATTCGAGAGCAGATCAGTCCAAACACGAGATGAAGTCGTTCTCGGTTTACTGTTTGTTTTTCTGAACATCCAGTTTCCGCGGACAACTATCACAACATAGTGCTCTCGATTCAACTACTCTATTGTTTAAATAGTGACTAGGTAACGCTAATTCTTTGTGATAACACTGACTGAACTGATATCATTTTTGTAGAGCGATCAGGAGTAATTGAATATTATTAAAGTTAAATTAGTAAAACAGTTTTTTTCATTCGAAGTAATGTTATAATTATTGTTTTGTTTTTCTAAGCTTTTATTCATTGCTTAACTTATGTTATTCCCCCCTCTTCATATTTTTGGTCTTACCATCAGCTGAAGTTACTGCATAACAATTTCCAATCAATGGCCCTGTATATTTGTTATTTTTTAAAGCTATTTGTATGTAGTATCCCGTGAATTTTTGAAGTGACCGTATAGTATACTGGGTAACCAAACCCACGTCAATCGTCTTTGGTGATCCTCTTCTTGTCTGGTATTTTATCTTGTACTCAGTCAGATGTCCATTGACAAGGTTTTGTGAAAGAGGCTATTGACAATAAACAGTATTTGTTGGAAAGCTCATCAAAGAACAGAATTAGATAAACATAAAAAGAAATGCTAATTTTGTATTAACTTTTCTAAATTACCTTCCATTTCATTTCAATACTTGTTGAGGAAAGTGTCTTCAGAATAATCTTGCCTTTCGGATAACCCTCTGGAACTGAAATATTGAACGCCTTTATGTTATTCTGAAGTTAAGATCGGAAGTTTGGATTATTTTCTCGTAGATTGTAATTTATGCTGTAATCTATGCTTATATGGGTGGCATATCTGTGTTACGTGTAGTTGTCAGTTGCATGCGCTTCTCCTCGCTTTTTCCCAGGCTCGAGACCCTGTGTTGGTTATACGCCAGTTAAAATGTTTTAATGTGTCGTGCTGTCGCATGCCACGAATCTTTTTGTCTGGTTTTATTTTTTCCGCAAAAAAGACAACATGTGAGCTAAGTTGTGAGCTAAAGTAGTTAATGTATGCAACGTGTGCGTTTCCCCAATTGGAGATCTCGATCCTGAATTGTGTATAGTTATGATGGTGCATCTGTTTTTATTTTATTATTAGTCCACACATAGGAAAAAAAAAACTAGTCTCAACAGAGGTATACATACTGTCTTCTCGTGTTCTTCTCACTTTCGCTTTACTCAGTGGAACGTCTTTAACTGTGTAGGCCAAGACTTGAAAGATGTACTCAGTGTATTTAATATCAAGACCAGTCACAACTGTTGTAGTATAACCACTACCCTTGACATCCTTGTACATCATCCTGCTTCCATGTCTATATAACCTGTAAGCCACCTTGTAACCTCTCAATACACCATTTAGTCTGCACCAGTTACTATCCCTCATTGGCGACCAGGTAATTCGGATACTGGTTGACGAGACAGCAGCTGATTTCAAAGTTGGGGGACATGAAGGTGCTGCAATAGTGAAGAAAGAGAATTCTAAACTGTGATCTCCTAATTTTAACAACACGCATACACATTAATATGATATTCGATGATATTCGATTACAATGATATTCAGACCCATATATGATTTAACCAAACAAACTACGTACTGTAAGTTGTGCTAATAAATAGCTAGTTCAATTATAATAAACTACACCTTTATATTGCTTTCTTTTTCAAAGTAAGATAGATAGAGATCGACATTGTGTGTATGTAGCTAGTATGTAGCTAGTGATTTTTCTACGCCGAATAGCTAACCAGTGTGTAAATGACTTTAGCCATTCACATAAGACACGTGTTGAAATATGTATTAAATTCATGTTTTTAACAATTATGAAAAAAATACAAACGCAGCATCTTCCTTAGTTCTTCTCATTATCGCTTTACTCTGTAATGGACCGTCTTTTACAGTGTAGGCCAGGATCAGACTTGGAAGCTGTACTCACTGTATTTATCAAGACCAGTCACAATTGCTGTGGTAGTACCACTACTGACATCCTGATACATCATCGCCGCCTCCATGTTTACTCAACCAGTAAGCAACCTTGTAACCGCTCAATGCACCATTTAATCTGCACTGGTTACTAGGTGTTAATGGTGACCAGGCAACGCGGATACTTGTTGATGACACTGCTTTGACTGATACAACGTTTGGAGGGCAGCCTGAATCTAAGTATCAATGTGAAACTGTTCAACTACAATCATGTCAAACTACCTTAGGACATTATCTGGTTTTTACATGAAAAATATTTCAACATCGTTTTTCCATTTCCCCCACTTCCCCGGCCGTATCAATGTTGAGTTTTGGGAATGTGAAACGGTTGTCTTTTGAAAGACTAATCAACATTGCTCTTGAGGGAAGGGGGTTTGCAAATAAAATTGATACATTTTGTATATGTTTTATAACTCAAACAAAAACGCTCATAAAAATGTGACAATGTCCCCACAATTTTAATTTGCACATGTTTGTAGCATGGAGATATTTGTATTTGTAATTAGTCTCAAGTTGTTTTGTACCTTTAGGAATGATATAAACCTCAACACGCATTGCTTTCATCACTTTGAAATTTGTTGATATAAATCGGATGTATCTTGCTTTGACAGGCTTTAGTAACCTGTTTTTGACCACAGAGTCTTTGTTCTTGTTTCCTGGGAAGATCTGTCAATACATCACACAAAAATATTCCAATCATACAAAAGCGTTTGACTACACTCATAATTAGCTTTTTACCTTGTCTTTTGTACTATCTCTGTATGTCTTCCATGTTGATTTGTTGTAAGAGAAAGAAAATTTGTACTCAGTTACCATGAACCGTAGGTTTCGCCACGACCCGCCTTGTGTTTCTACATCTGAGCACAGATGACAAACGCACTACCGAGGTCAATCTGTAGGTAGTCACGCGGATTTTTAGAAGTTGCTGGGCACCAGGAAGAAGAACCGTGCATTCTTGCGTCAAATGGTTTGACATATTTATAAGAATATTTTAGCTCCTATGAAGCAGTCATTCTATCGTCCGGTATTATAGACTTGTCCCTTACACCAATCGCCTGGCTTTTACTGCAATCTGCTTTACAGATTAACAAAATATACCAACAATTAAGAATTCTGGATTAGAGGTTCTTGCTAAAAATTTAAAAATGAATTGGGTATATATATCAGTAACGGAAGCCATGTCAATCCGACAGTTTTAAGTACATCATAAGAAACTTAAGAAAGATGAGTCCAAAGAAGGAAAACATCGTTTAGATCAAAGTTTTGAATGAAAACAAAAAGAAAATATTTTAACAATAATACGACTTTTATCAGTCATAATTATAATAATGTTAAATCAGTAAGTTTGTGACATAATTTTGCTTCGTCTGAAACTTTGATTGAACATTTTTGCATAGAAACTGTTTCTCAAAATGACTCTCCCTCTCTCTATTAACGCTCACCGACAACAATTAGAAAAGATTGAAGCTGTTGATTCTGTTTTTCCACTGGTAACATTTGTCAAAACGAAAAGACCAACGCTTAGCATATACAGATACCATTTCATGTTGAAGCCAAGCGTTGTGTGAAAACAGATTATTCAGAACGAAAGGTATCAATTCTCCCAGAGCTAACTAATACAAATTCATATTGAATTTTATTGGTTTAATGTCTTCACGGAATGAAACGAGTTGTCCAAGCTATTTCGATTATCTGACACCCAATTAATCGATTGTTAGAGTAAATTGCAAACATCCTAAAAAATAAAATATCGAAAAAATTGATATCAATGAAATGAAGACTAACTAAAGACTGTAGAAAACACATCTGACTGTTTCATCGTATTGCTAACATCTGTGTTAAGGTTACAGTCAATCTTCGCGGGGTGTATCCGTAAAAAAATCATTAGAGCGCCGGATTAAATGTTATTATTAAGCATTATACATCATTTTAAAGCTCAATAACTATAAAATATGTCTGTGTAATTTGTTTTTAAAAAATATTTATGTATATAAAGTTTTGAATTTTTAAACTCAAAAGGAACGTTAGTGTTTGAGCGAATTGATCTACATAACGTTTAATTGTCTTTTCAACTTTTCAACTTTTCTGCTTAATGTCAATCAATACACATGTGTCTCTAAAACTGTGTCAGGCTTTGTCAATATTTTACTTAGTTTAGATATAATTTAGAGTTGAAGATGATGATTCGATTATTTTTGTGAAATTTGAAACTTTTTGCAGTAGATCAAAAACTATGCTGTTATTCAACAAAGCCTGACACAGTTTTAGAGACACATGTGTACTAATTGACATTTAGCAGAAAAGTTGACAACACAATTAAAGGTTATGTAGATCAATTCGCTAAAGCACATATGGTCGTTTTGAGTTTAAAAAATAAAATTTCTTTATACATAACTTTTTCTTAAAAACAAATTACACAGACATATTCTGTGGTTAAAATGTTTTAAAATGATATATAATTCTTTGACATAATTTCTAATCCAGCGCTCAAATGATTTTTTAACGGAGACTCCCCGCGAGACCCCGCGAATGTTGACTGTAACCTTAATGCAGGTTCACAACCATTATTACACAACCTACTATTGAAGTGAATTCATTTGACTTGATGGGAAGCTGAAATGACATGAAGTTTCGAGCCTTCATATTTTCAAAATTATATTTTTCTGTTAGCGTGTATGGTTTAAAATCAGGTACAAGCAATTGGAAATATTAGATGATAACTTATAGAAGTCGGGGTACCCGTGAAACATTCACTACTTTTACTCTTGAAAACCAATCAGGTCTTTCCATTGAGTGACGTCATACCCTGTAAAGGCGTACGTGACCACAATACAGAAGTCGTGCAAATTGTCATGTACCTAACGCTTGGGCTGCTCTTTGTAATGATTGGGCTCCCTGTGTCAATGATAATCCAATATGGCGGCCGAGGTAAGATCGCTGCGAGACGGCTTTGATTTCTAGTTTTGCAAGCATTTAATTTCTCGTTCCAATTTACCTCCTATTGCACCCACAAATACTTGTTTTAGCATTTATGGAATTCGTTTGGTGGCACAGTTGCGGGTTTATTGGAATAAGATGCGGACATTTTTCGCTTAGCGTAATATATATATGGTAATAAACATACTTTGAAACATTCAGCGTTTCGTTAATTTGTAATATACGTTTTAAATATTTAGAATTAGAATTTGATATCAAAAAAGTGTGCTGACTGTAATTTTGATCAGTTTTCTTTGTTAACTAGTACTCTGGATTCCGGGTCGAGAAGTCCAGACACATGTGTATAATTGGGTAACAGCAAATTGTTTGGTTGTAGGCCTGACATAGAGACATAATATTAGTAGTTTTGCGGAGGAGCGCGGCTAAATCATCACTAGGGCTAGATTAGCGCTGTATGTGGTATCTAGACTAGCATATTTTCTCAAATCCTTAACACTCACAGATCCATCAAAAACCCTATTATCATGCTGTTCTAGTTTTACAATCAGTTTTTAACTTAAATTATATTGAAATAGTTACAAGGTTATAAACGGAATGAAATGGAAGACAAAGAATATATTATGTACCCATTCTCTTCTCCATCCACCTAACACTCCTCTTTCAGATCATCGCTGCTGCCGCAATCCTTCGTATTTTTCTCCCAGCCATTTTTGTAATTCTTTACACCCTCCTTGCAATAAACCCAATTATTTGAATTATTCTATTGGATAGACTTATAAGGAAGCCTTTCACTTTTCATGCTACATATGTTTCCATGCTACATGTGAGATCTATAAGGGGCCAGTAGGAAAGATACATGAAGCAAAATGGCAACAACAAAAAAAGATCAATAATACAAACTTTTTGATATGGATCAATATGACATGGGACTCGTAGGAAAAAAAGAACATTTTATAGCCCTGCTAAGCAGGAATATAAAATGGATCACATTTCCTTTTCTTTATTTCTCTTTTGCAATATCCATATATTCGTTTTGCAAAAAAAAAAAAAAAAAGGAAAGGAAAGGAAATGTGATACATTCTATATTTCTCCTTAGCAGAACAATAAATTGTTGTTTTTTTACGAGTCCCAATTCATATTGATACATATCAAAAGTTTGTATTATATTATATCCTAATTAAAAAATGGATGAAAGAACCATGGACCAGGTAAATATATGCCTGCATGTATTGTGTTTGGCAATATATTTCAATATTATTATGGAATATCAAATGATATCACTTTTGATAATAATCCAACATTTATTTAATTTCAATTTTGAGGAAAATACAAAGAATTGAACATGAGATAAAATAATGTTATACATGTACATCAATAATGAAAAGCTATATTTTCATTCCGATTAAAATTCAATATTTGTATTTGTATTTTTTTATTTGGCATTTTCCTTAGTCAACTCTATTTTTACGGTTATTACATTTCCGCTTCTTGTTGCAGAAATCCTACAGGAGTCCCAATCATTAAAGGATAAAGGAAGTGAATTGACTAGCCTGCGAAGTAGAGACATTGTTTACTTGTTTTTACTCTAAATTAGACGTTATTGATTATTTCTACTTTATGATGATAAGTCTCCCATAACGTTGAGAAAGCAACAGGCCCGCTGTATGGACCAGGTCTTTTTCCGGTGAAGGCCCTGACAGACACGGTATATTGTGCACGCAAATTGAGATCGTGTAAGACGTACTGCAGGGGTGATTTTCTTGAAACATATAACATGGTGTCATTGTTGTAGACGTTCTTTCCAATCCCTACAAGAGTGAGACTGATTTTTTACTTTGTGATAGGGCCATTAGATAAATTTTGATGTACTGGCTGCCATGTGACTCGATAGGATATGGCGTTGATCTTCATGGTAGACACTTTTTCAGGAGGACCATCAGGCTCTGCAAAAAATAGCACATACAGATTGAGAGACGTAGTATTTCAAAATTTAACTTTCTTTTAAAACAGTCGTATCCTTACTGTCTTATTTGGTCCTCGTCATTATCGCTTTACTCAGAGGACCGTCTAGAACAGTATAGGCCAAGACTTGGAAGCTGTACTCAGTGTATTTATCAAGACCAGCCACAACTGTTGTTGTAGTACCACTAATTCTTACATCCTGGTACTTGGTTTTACTTCCGTACTTATAAGCCACTTTATACCCTCTCAATACACCATTTAGCCTGCACTGTTTACTATCCCTCAATGGCGACCAGTTAACGCGGATACTTGTTGATGACAATGCCTGGACTGCTATCATGTTTGGAGAGAGAGCTGGTGCTAGAAATAAATCAGAAGCATCAATATGTACACTGATCACTCGTTATTGATCTACCTATGGTTCTATTCAATCAGTCCTTACCTTAACATAAACCTCAACACGCATTGCTTTCCAGTTGTTAAACTTTGTAGGTATAAATCTGATATATCTTGCTGCAACTGGTCTTGTTAATCCGTTTTTGACTACAGAATCGAAATCCTTGTTTCCTGGGAAGATCTGAATACATATCAAGCAAAACGTATTCTCTGTTGTATAAAATATTTCAAATAATTAACTAAAGAAAGCTTTACCTTGTCCTTTGTATCCTCTTTGTATTTCTTCCATGTTGATTTGTCGATAGAGAAGGATAACTTGTACTCAGTTACCCACCACCTATCATACCAAGACCCGCCTTTTGTTGCCACTGCACAGATGACATGTGCACTTGTCAGGTCTATCTGTAGATAGTCACGAGGGTTGTTCTCAGACGCAGGGCTCCAAAAGGAAGAACTACCAAGTCTTGCATAAAATGGTTCGTAATACTTAAAAATAATTTTTCTCACTGATGACGCAGTCATTCTGTTGTCTGGTATCATAGACCTGTCCTTTACGCCAACCGCATGGCTATTACGGCAATCTGCAATTGAAATTAAATTATACTTTTCCAATTATTCACGAGATATTCCGGTGTTTTAATAGCTGTCAAGAGTCCAAATTAAAGCGGGGCCTATAAAACAGAGTTAAACTTAGCTTACACTGCCCAGAAGCAATAGAGAAAAGTTGCTCAAGATATCGAAACGTCACTTTGATGAATCAAGTTTCAAACTAATAAAAGCTTGTGTGAACATCAAAATTGATACCAATAGAAAAAGCAACACATAGGAATGCAACATTGTTTAAGTTGTCGTTTGTTCTTTCTACTATCTCATTACTCAGTGGACTTATTTTATTTATCAAAATAGTCACAACTGTTGTGTGAGGTATAACATCATTTATACTGACAATATTAACTTATACACAAGAAACGTTACTTACCTTTTACGCCAGAACAAATCACAGTACCTACATTAAAACGTTAATGACTACACCAATGCAATTATACACTTTATTAGTCTTTCAAAATAGGAAACCAATATCTTTGGACATAAACGTTAAAAGAACATGCAAACAGTAAAATAGTACTTTGTATTTTGCTGCTTCGATTACTGCCTCAATTCGCTACTTATTTACTACAGCTAATACTATGATATACTACTGTTCTACAGCTGTACGGAGAATGTTTATATATAAGTACTACTAATAATGATAACAAGAATAAAGAAGATAGGAATAATGATATAAAAGAAGAGAGAAAAAAAGATTCAACTCTAAAAAATTAATAACAGGTAGCTACTCTCAAGAGGAGAGTGGTGGACGGAAGATAGATGGGGTAGCACTGAAGGGATCATAAAGTAGAGGTGGGAGAGCTTGCAGCGAAGAACACAAATTTCACATACATCCCATAACTATTATCCAACATGCCATCAATAGTAATTACTATACATAAGACTATGATGACACCAAGTACTGCACCAATTGCTCCAACTGGTCCCGTGGATTTGCTGTTCCAGCATCACTTCTTGCTTTGTAGTCTTAAAAATATTTATTCAGTACTCATGAGCACACTTTTCTATTTTGCTATAATGCTAATGATTTATCGTGATCACTTAATATTTTCGAATTGAAGAAGACGAGGACATGCAGAAAAGGGAAGATGTATAAGCAAATAATTAAATAATGTCAATTATGAGGAAGCCTTGTTCTCTCTCGATTCTCTCTCTAGCCCTCGTCTTGTTTAATACTGCATTTTTGTATTTCAATTTGACCCGTGTTTCTTATACTTGCTAAGTTAGTACTATGTACTTACCACTGGCAACTCTGATGTAGGCCACAAGTGCTTCTTTTCCATGTAAGGTTCTCTAATAGAAGTAAAAATGTTATATTTAAATAGATACTTTCAAATTCAAAACCAACTCCCTCATTTTTGGTGTTTTATGTCATGCTATGTTTCATCTGAGAATTTAAACAATATGAATCGTTTTACCTCTACAGCATACGACCACCGTCATACCTCGTTTCTGTATTCGCAATTGAACAAAACAAGGATACACAGTAGAAATCATAGAATACCCACCTCTTTATAGTAAGTCACTGCTCGTTGATAAACAAAGTATTGGTATCCCTTATTTAACGGTACGTTGACATACTTGTCTTTAAAGACACTACCATCTCCAATAGTTATCACTCTTGTATGGCTTATTTTTGGCAATTCAGCTGTGATGTAATAACTGAGCCCTTCCTGGACAGCGGTGGTATGGTTGAACAGTGTATCAGTGTAATTTGGGAAAAGCTTGTTGGGACCACGTGAAACAATTACTTGATAGGCACTAGAGGAGAAAAGCGAAGTCAGTTGTTAATGGGAATTATTAATATAAAGTACTGGATCACAAATGTTTATTTCGATCATTATTCATATTAGTGTGGACAAGACACTCAGAAAAGAACATTTGGAATTGAATAGTTTGCAAGCAGTCCTTACTTTGTATTACGGATTCCGAGAATTAGCTTTTTTTTTTAATTAAACGCAGACATGCGGAAATCAGTTTGGGCGGAAAGGGGATGGGAGGAGCATAGAGTTAAAAGATCATTTCCTTCGGAATCCGGAGAGAAAAGTAAGCACTGCTCGTAATCTAGCAAGTTAATGGTCGTGAAAGGTTTTACTCTACCCCTATAAAAAGGACATCATAACTAACAAGCAGACATCAAATAGTGCACAAAAACGCTTTTTATACATTGTAAATGATTAATGTCACCTGATTTGACCGTTAAGTTGCTTTGCTGCCCATAGAGTAACATTTACGACTCGTTTTGTTTTGTTGTGATATTCAACCGATCTGACGTCAGGAGCGATTGGATCTGAAATGAAGAAACGGCGCATCACTCCAATCATCCAGAAGAGTATCTTAGATTGTTATCTAATTTATAACTATCGTATATGAATCAAACGAGTCAGTTCTCTTTGCACTTTTCAATAATAAATTACAAACATTAAAACTACAAAAACGTCTTAAAAATAGAGTATATTAGTCGAAAAAGAAAAGATAACAGAAAACTATATTCGACTATCTTTATAATCTTCTTTTAATATTTAAACTTACCATCTATGTCAGTTTTAGTCCATGTGTTAACATTAGGACTGTTGCCACAAAGAGTAGTCACATGCACCAAGAATTGATATTTTGTGTCGGGAGTAAGATCCTTGATAAGTATTGTTGTCTCAGGAGATGTGTAGTGTTCTGTGTGAGAGAAAGCTGGCCAGTAGCTCTTGTATCCTATTTGTTTTATCTAGGGAATAATCGTAAGTTTTACTCAGTATTCTATGAGAAAGGACAAACACACAAACAAATGAAAGCATACAAGGTATGTTATATGTCATTATTTTTTATTATGTTATATTGTCAAAACAAAAGGGGTTTGCAATAATAATAAACAAAACTGAATAATATATTTTGAAAAAAGCCCATCTTACATTGTAAGCCAACACTGAACTGACACCATCTGGTTTCTTCCATGTGAGCTTAACTTCAGTCTTTGAGGATCTGGATATATTCAACTCTTTTGGTGAACCAGGGCCTGAAAAATTTAAACATTGTTATACTAGTTATCAAATCTTACCGTCAATCCGCAATCACATGAGATAAAATAGCCTCCAATACAGGAATATACAGGAATATATATTTGATGTATTTTTCAGATATAACGGGATGTAAAAACAACTCTAAAAAATTGATTCTTCCTCGAGAGATCATAATTAAAGATTATGTTATATATTTATAATTGTTTCAAAAACGTACTCATATATAATTCATGAGAAATGACAAAAAAATCGTTACCGTGACGAATGTTGCGATTTCTTTTGTCAATTTCTCATGGATTATTAATGAGTTTTTGAACTGAATATAAATATTCACCCTAATTTACATCAACTTTAACCTGAATTTTCTATAATAAACTTTCATAAATCGTTTTGTTTTTTTATACAAAAACACAAAATTAGGTTGGAGTTTCTGAAGCCTTTTAATAAACTCGCAGATCGTGTTTTATCAGGTCTAAAACCATTTGGCTTCGCCTGTTGGTTTTAAATCCTGATAAAACACTCCTGCTCGTTTAATGCATTAAACTTAATAACATAGATACATTCTAACACGCGCTATGATTGGTTAAAAACCCGTGGTTTATCAGAGTATAAACCACGCTTTTCTGTGGTCAGGGATGACTTTGCAAAAAAACTTATCGAAGTTCGATAAGAGAGAAATGCAAATAAAGACGAGACGTTTTTGAGACAAAAACATCGATTTGATTCATGATTTTGCTATTATATTCTTACACAAATAATGATTTCAAGTAAACATGATTTCTAGATAATTCAGAATCTCACATGAACTTCAAATAATAGACAAACATATCTAGCCTTTTCGGGATTCGCTTTCAAATGTTCAGGTCATGACTGACAAATTAAAAATGTTCATTTTTCAAGTAAGAACGGCAAATCAAGAAACAGTTCATAGAAAATACATTTTCGAGTTGATTATTTTTGATAAATGTCTTTTTTTGTCTAAATTGTTTTCTTTTTGTCATAAAATAACTTCATATTAATCCTACCGTACATCTTCGCTAGTTGTAGCGGCCTCGTGGTTGCCTCATTTCATGTCATTTTGATAATAAAAAAAACAAACAGAGTAGCTATTGAGAGTAGCTTTGTAGCTATTCCTTAGTAGAGGAGCAGGTTCTTGAGTTTAACTGTGAGAGTTTGTCTTCGTGTTCCTGTTTTCTATCTCCATTTTGTTTTTTTTGTTTTTCCACGGTAAATTTGTCGATCTTTTCTCAGTCTAATCAATGGCTGTTTTGTTTGTCTTGTCGTTGTTTTTTCGCTTCTCTTCTCTCAACTGATGAAACTTTGGCTTTTGTAAACAAGATTGATTCCTTTAACAGTTTAAATATTTAGGTTTTGAGCTTTAAAACGGATTAAAAATCTAAAACTGACAGAGATTTCAAAGATTGTAAAATTTCCAGCTTTCCGTTCTTGGCATCGAAAAAAGCTACTTGAATGTTGGCTGTCACATTTTCAACCAATCAGATAAGAGTGTTACTATTCTTGAGCCAATCAAAATTAGTGTTATATCGCGATTGCATAAGAGCGAAAATTTGCAAGAACAGAATAGATTTTTGCAAGAAAACATTTCGCTCGTAAATCTATGTAATAAACCATATAACTAAGGAACAGCCGTGGTTTATACTCTGATAAAATGTTTTCGTGTTTTCAAGTGTCCATCGTGCAGTTATTAGAGTATAAACCACGGCTGAGCCTTAGTTATTTGGTAAACATACTTACTCTGTGTAACAAGGGGAACAGGCCGGCTGTATGGTCCAGGTCCTTTACCAGTGAAGGCTCTGACAGACACTGTATATTGTGCACACAAAGTGAGACCATGAAAGACGTACTCTAAGCTAGGTGATTTGCTTGAGACATCGGATGTGCTGTGATTGTTGTATACACTCTTTCCTATTCTTACAAGACCAAGGTGTACTTCGTATTTTGTGATAATACCATTAGATAAGTCTTTGTGTACTGATCTCCACGTGACTCGGTAAGATGTGATGTTGATCTTAGTAACAGCTACTTGTTGCGGAGCACCATCGGGCTCTGTGATTGTAACCAAAAAAACCAACATTAAGGTATAACGAAACAGTTTAAATATAAAAAGGATTCTCATTCGTATCGTAATGATTATATTATTGGATTTTTCTAAAAATATACTTTTCAGTATATATATATTTTTTAATTAATATTGTGTAAAAAATGAAGGTAATCAAACAAAATAGATTAAAAAAATGAATTTCATTCTATAACTACTATACATGACAAGGTTCCAAAAATGCAAAACAAATCTAAATACAGTAAAAATAAACTCAAGACACACATTAAAGGACGTGTTACTAATTTTAACTTATGGTTTTGTTTTGAGAAAAGGAATACGTGTTTTATCCTTACCATCTTCTTCAGTCTGTCTTAGTATCGCCTTACTCAGTGTGCCGTCTTTAACAGTGTAGGCCAGGATTTGGAATCTGTACCAAGTGTATTTATCAAGACCTTTAATAACTGTTGTGGTATCACTACCTCTGACATCCTGGTACTTGGTATTACCTCTTTGTCTGTGCTTATAAGCCACTTTGTAACCTCTCAATATACCATTCCTGCACTGGATATTGGGAGGTGGTGTCCAGGTAACACGGATACTGGTAGACGAGTTTGCAGAAGCCGATTGCAATGTTGGAGAACAGGTAGGTGCTAAAACAATCAAGAAAACAATTAACTAACAAAAAATTGGAGTGATAAAACGACATTAAAAATACCATCCTCCTTGGTTCTTCTTTCTATTGCTTTACTTGGTGGACCATCTTTAACAGTGTAGGCCAGGACTTGGAAGCTGTACTCAGTGTATTTATCAAGACCAGTCACACCTGTTGTGGTAGTACCACTACTGACATCCTGGTACATCATCCTGCTTCCACGTCTATTCAACCTGTAAGCCACCTTGTAACCTCTCAATACACCATTTAGCCTACAGGCTTTACTACCCCTCAATGATGACCAGGAAATGCGGACACTTTGTGATGACACTGCTTTGACTGATATCGCTTTTGGAGAGCAACCCGGAGCTAAGAAATTAAAATATTTAGCACCGTTAAATTAATGCGCAGTATTTACAAGTGTTGTTTTTTTTTTTATCCAAATTTCCCATCAAAATGGGAAAATGGTAAGTTGGCAAAAAAATGTTGCTGTACGTCCACCTATTCCTGAAAACAACCGATATGCTTTATATCAATCATGTTTAATCTATTTATCAAATTAGTTGTCTTAATATTTTATATCTTACCATCAGCTAATGTTGCTGCATAACTATTTCCACTCCATGGCCCTGTATATTTGGTATTTTTCACAGCTATTTGTATGTAGTATCCTGTGTATTTTTGAAGTGACCGTATAGTATAATGGGTATCCAAACGCATGTCAATTGTCTTTGGTGACCCTCCTCTTGTCTGGTATTTTATCTTGTATCCAGTCAGTCGTCCATTGACAATTGAAGGACGCTATTGACAATAAACACGATTTGTGGGGAAGTTCATTAGAGAAAAGATTAAAACAAAATTAGATAAATATAAAAGGAACTGATAGCTAAGTTTGTATAACTTTTTTCAATTACCGTCCATTTCACTCTTATACTTGTTGAGGAAATTGTCTCCAGATGAATCTTATCTTTGGGATAACGCTCTGGAACTGATATATTGAGAAATTTATGTTATTATCAATGTTTTTTGTCTTAAAAGACGAAAGTGTAAATTGTTTTCTATTGGATTGTAATCTATGCTATGCTATATGCCAATGGTTGATATTGGTGTCGTAGTGGTTTGTAATACGCCTCTCAACTCATTGCTGTCTTCCAGGTTCGAGACCCGACTTGCATGGGCATAGACTATAAGCAATGTGACTATATATGATATATTGTACTCTTCAATCCTTTCAATCCCTTCAATCTTCTTCCTTCAATTCCATAGAAATCAACATGTGAGCGAAGCTGTGAGCTAAAATATTCAATGTCGCGCTACAAAGTATTACTTTAAGTATCTCCAATTGTAGAACACTTGTGTCTGGCTATAAAGTTGAGACGTTAAAAAGCGATTATCATTTCAATTTTATAACTAGTCAACGTGCACAGGTGAACAAATTGCTTTTGCTTATTTCAACAGAGGTATACATACAGCCTTCTAGTGTTCGTCCCGATTTCGCTTCACTGAGTGATCCGTCTTTAACAGTGTATGCCAGGATTTGGAATCTGTACCAAGTGTATTTATCAAGACCAGTTACAACTGTTGTGGTAGTATCACTATCTCTGACATTCTTGTACTTCATTTTACTTCCGTACCAGTACTTATAAGCCACTTTATAACCTCTCAAAATACCATTCCTGCACTTGGTATTGGGAGGTGGTGTCCAGGTAACACGGATACGGGTAGACGAGGCTGCAGAAGCCGATTGCAATGTTGGAGAACAGGTAGGAGCTAAAACAATCAAGAAAACAAATCTATGTTTGTTGAACTAACAAAAATTAGAGTGATAAAACGACATTAAAAATACCATCCTCCTTGGTTCTTTTAACTATTGCTTTACTCAGTGGACCACCTTCAACAGTGTAGGCCAGGACTTGGAAGCTGTACTCAGTGTATTTATCAAGACCAGTCACAAGAGTTGTGGTACGATCAGCATTGGCATCCTGGTACATCATCGTGCTTCCATGTCTATTCAGCCTGTAAGCCACCTTGTAACCTCTCAATACACCATTTAGTCTGCACTGGTTACTGCCCCTCATTGGTGACCAGGTGACGCGGATACTGGTGGAAGAGACTGCAGCAGCTGATTTGAAGGTTGGAGAGCATTTAGGTGCTACAATAGAAAAGATATTCTAGACTGTGATTTCATACTTTGGATAACAATTATTCATGTTACAATCGAAGATAGCCACGGTTAATTAAAATAGAGTATTATAGAGGACTGCTTTATTTTCATTGTTTTGTAGGGAAAAGACAGATACAGTTTATCGAAAATCGTAGAAATTGGACATAATAAAATGTAAATAAACAATTTTACAATAAGACTATGCCTTTAACAGAGTGTATCTTACCACCAGCCAGTGTTTTTGCTGAAGAACCTTTACTCCCTTTACCATGATATTGTCCGTTTACCGCTGCTATATACACTGTGTATGACGTGAACGGTACCAGGTTACTCAGTGTCTTTGTGGTAACCAACCCTACCCTAGTTATCTTAGTTTCTGAATCTCCTTTTGCTTTGTAACTTATCATATAACCAGTGAGTTTAGAATTAATGAGCTGCATCGATGGAGGCTATAAATAAGGACAATATAAGTTAACTATCTGCAATGAAGGGATTGCAAAACATACAAAATGCCTTAAGGTGACCGGCTACTTTTGGAAATAATGTTAAACTTTTTTTTAAACTACCTTTTTTTAATGTGAAATTTAATGCCTATTCCAAATATAAAAAGACAAATGGGGTGCCCCGAGCTCGTTTTCGAGATAATCAGCATTTATTGATGCCTACGCGCGAGATTTTGAAGCAAAATTTGCGCCAACGGAAGTGATATGAAAAAACCCCAACTCATCATACTTTATTAAGCAGAAATGCCGGGTAATGAAGAATTCTAAAATACAACATGGATAGTTTTGAATAAACAACAAAGTAATACCTTGATCTGTCATATTTAGTCCTTTTTAAGTGCTGTCAAAACTCACATGGAATCCGACAAAAACCCCTACAAAAATATAGTTAAAATGTTTTGATAAAACGTAGATTTTTTTTAGGATCTTTTAATTATGCATAACGAAAGTATAGAGTCCCGTGCAAATTCGAGGGTTTTGTCTTGTTGAAGCTCAAAATGTGTATGGTTCCTAAATAAAATCGTGTACATTTTCCAGCGATTTTTTGTGCGCGCGGGCTCGAATCGAACACTCAAAAGGCGGTCAAAAGTAGCCAGTCACCTTAATCTTATTTGAAATTATAAGTAAACTATTTCACCTTCCAGTGGACTTTAATCTCCTTGGATGATACTACGATTAGTTGTGTAACTGTTGGAGATGCTTGCGGGACTGTGAAAACATGAATATACGAATGGACAAACGAATAAATGAATGGACGCGAATACAATCGAGTTATATATTAATACGAAACGTTCCTAATAAGCAGTCCAGTGATGCTAGTGCTTGCATGACCATATATAGGCAGCCCAACTATTCTCTTTGAGGATATTTTTCAATGACAATAAAGTTATTTTTAACCGCGCGCCGAGCGCCGAGCGACATACATATTGAGCGCGCGGTTGGGATTCCTGTGGTGTATTTGCTTGAATGCGCGCGGATGGGATTCCTGTGGCTTTTTGCAAGCAATTTTCCCGTCGCGCGGAATCGCAAGTACGACAGAAAAATCGAAAAAAGTAGTATCTTGATACAAGGTGTGAAACTCGATGGCGTGGATGGATAGATGTGCGCTCCAGCTTGTTAGGACGGCGAATACTCAACGACGAGTGCCGAGAAGGACGCAAGAAGCAATCGACTGACTCGCCAAAGAAAAACTTATCATATTCAAACTTTTCTTTTGAAACAAGTTTTATTTTCTTATACGGGTTTTCATAAAGTAAACTTCTAACAAAAACAAACAGCCTGTGTTTGAAATTTCTTTCCAAGTTTATTGAAATGTTAAACATATAGTTAATATATTTTACAATGTAAAAACATTGTGTTCACAAAGTGTTTGATTATAAAATCTGTAAAGATAATGTTTTCAAGATAAAGCTTTTACAGTTTTTCGAAAATGGTTTATAAAATATAACTATAAACGCTTCACACTTTCATAGCAAATGTATTATTGTTTGAACCGCTTAACTTACTAAAGTTTTCACGAAATAAAGTTGAACTTTTTTGACCCAATCAAGTGGAAAACTTTGCAAAGCGCGTGGCCATCACAAATTCACTATTTATTTCGGGTCTTAGTTGGTTTGAACAAGATAATGTTATTCGTTTTGACATAAAAACTTCAACTCCAATAATTAGCTGTACACACAAGGCTACAAGGAAATATTTCCCTCATTTTTTTTTGTTAAAGTGAAGAGCATCGTTGACAAAAGCAAGTGCTCACTTGAATCAGGTGTTTTGAATGAAAACTCAACTCACTGTAGCAGCAACTACAGTGCAAATCACGATCTTTTTGACTCTCGATTCACCATCCCATGATCATCGCCAGAAATTCCGAACCATTGTGGATGGAGCTAATTATTTATGAGTTCATGTCATGTCAATAAAACAATTGTCATTAGTGCGCCATATATAGTAGAACCATCCATATTTGTTACAAAAATACAAAGAATTTGTCACCTATGTGATTATCGCGATTCAAATACAATTAAGGCCTCGTCTACACGAATCCGATCCAGCTGAAACCGCATAGAAATATTTGCGTCCACACGAATCCGCGTATCCGGAAAATTCAAGTAAACGTATGCGGTTTCGGTGACCGGATTCAATGGATTCGTGTGGACGATAGGCCGATTCGCATCAAAAAGTATGCGGTTTCAAAAGTATCCGGATCCTTGTAGACGGGGTCTTATTAATTAGCTTATAATTAAGCTCTATTGTGATGGCTGAAACAAAGAACGCACGTCAACAAAACATTGCCAATGTCTTGAAACCTGAATAATACCGAAACAAATTGTCTAAAACTGACAAGAGTTTGTGGCCGATTCATTTGAAAATAGGGAGACCATATTAACATATGACCAATGAATCAAACCAGAGGGGGAAAACAGACAATAAACATATTGGCCCTTAGCTTGAGACCGTAATAATAGAGAAATTTTGAGCAAATCGGTCATTTGACAAAGGAATGAGGGCTGGAAACCATACAATGTTATAAGTTGTAAAACCGACACACATTTTAACGTTTTGGCGTTGTTTCTGTGTTTTTATTATAGCATGTAATTAGGTTAATCAACCTAGAGGGGGAAAAGTTGTTTTAATAACGCGGTTGCCGAGTTATCAAGGATAGGAAATTCTGGTTCCCTACATTCTCGGTTATCTTGAGAGCATAAGCTTGTCGATTTTTTGTGTCGCGTTACTAATGCGCATGACCGTTCGGTTTTTCTGGCGATGTTTTTACAATAAAATACATTCTCTTGTTTTCTTTCTTTGAGTTTTAAGTCATTTTAACAATGTAAAAGTTAAATGCAAGACAGTAATCAACACGTTTTTCGGCTGTTTCGGTGAATGAGGTCTCGATCGATATTTTAACGATCGCTCTACGATTATATTGCTCCACGATTTTAAAATTCTACGAAATCCGTCCTAACAACCTGGGGCGCACCACGACTCAATGCTGCCTTTTTTAAAAACAAATTCTAACCCATTTTCTGAGATCGGAGATGATCATACTTTTGATTGTAGTTGAACAGCAACGTAAAGTCTATATATTCGAAGAAAAATTAAAATTTTCTCCCATGGCTGATTTACTACGCGCGATAATAAATTTGTCACGTGACCGAGTTTCACACCTTGTCAAAATCCTACCCTCTTCGACACCGCACGACTTTGACGAAAAGCCACAGGAATCCCATCCGCACTCCTTGTTTGTTGTTTATTAGCTCACCTATTAATGCACTACCATTTCACCGCAACATTTATGTGCGGGGGCATGTGGTAAATTAAAATAAATCATGTAGTCACTATGCGTTAAAATAATATCACCGTGCCGACTGATTTTGTCAAACATTGTAGATAATTGACTTATTTATTATACACCGAAACATGGATAACTAAAACCTAGGAATGCTAGGAGAAGATTATGTTGCACATAAAAATTATTCTTATCTCTTTTTGTTTTATACACTAATATATATATTTTTCTTACTATCAGCCAACGTTTTTGCTTTAATCGGTGTACTCCATTCCCCTGAATGCACGTCGTTTTTCACAGCCATCCACACCGTGTATAGTGTGTTCTTACGTAGTGATGTGATAGTATATTGGGTAATTTTTCTGACTTCATCAATTGTTGATGATCCACCTTGTGGTTCATACTTGATTCTATAACCAACCAGTCGTCCATTTATTAGATGCTTGGATGGATGCTACAGAAGTACATGTAATACAATACATTTAGAGAACCAAAACGTCATTTAACAAAACGTTACAAAGTTTTAGAGATATACATGGAATCTAATATAAAAGTTTCCTACCTTCCAGCTGACTTGAATTTGTTGTGTTGATAGTGCCTTCAGGTGGATATTTATTGGAAATGTTTGTGGAACTGCAATAAATGTAAAATTGAAAATTGATAAACAAGGTTACCTGACGAAGTGTGAATTTATTATATCTCTTTTCCAAATTTTGTTCTGTAAGTATTTCCTTTTTTTTAAACTAACATCGAAATGTATTCACACCGTTACAATACTTACAATACTACAAGACAATACTTTTGAAAGAGTATATCTTACCATCAGCAAATGTTGTTGCTGTATAACTTCTACTCCATCTACCACGATGTCGTCCATTTACCACTGCTATATACACCGTGTATGACGTGAACGGTACCAGGTTAGTCAGTGTCTCTGTGGTAACCATTCCCACATCAACTGTCTGAGGATTTTTATAGCCTTTTGTTGTGTAACAACTTATCATATAGCCAGTGATTTTAGAATTAATGAGCTGCATCGATGGACGCTATAAATAAGATCAACATACACTGAATGCCAATATGGCCGCCACTTCATTATCAAATGTTCTTAAATTTATAATTTAATTGGCCACTACTATTTTTTTAACTTATAAAATACAAACATCAACAAAGTTAAACAGTTTGAGATAAAAATATTCAACTCTTGAGAAGTTATTTGAGAATTTTAAAAGTGTGACAACACCACAATTAACGAAGCTAGCAAGGAAACAGTCCACTGAGCACATACAAATCTCTGTAAATTTTGATTCCATATAGCTTCGCTTGAATTAATTTTATAGCAATCAAATGTTCCAAAATACATATTTCAAAGATTTTACCTCCCAGGTAACATTAATCTTCTTGGATGCAATTGCGTGTATTTGTATATTTGTTGGAGCTGCTTGTGGAACTGGAAAAATAAATTAATGGATGGATGTAAGAAGGAATGAAATAATGAAGTAATGAATGAATAAATGAACGAACGAACGAACTTACAATCGAACTATATTATTGAATGATATATATTATTTTGTCGCCGGTTATAAGTCGTCTGAGTTTATATAATCATATTATGCTGTGACAGGCTTATCTAGGTGTTTAATTGTTTTTAAATCCGGGTTTGTTCTTGGAAATATCAAATGTTCAAAACCAAAAGCTATCTTTTCCGATGTCCTCTTTACAGTAATTTTATATAAAATAGATCAGATCAGCAATTTATATTCAATATGTGTAAACATATATAGGTTATGCTTCCAAAACAAGGTTGTTCTGTGCCTTATAATTAACTTGGGACCGATAAGGCAATAATGAGTTGCAGACATTAGTTCATTATACTCATCTCTTTTTGTGTGATACAATAGATATAGATTACTTCATAGAAAGTGCGGCGTACAGGGTTATATTCACGAGTTGTTTGTGTAAAACACGAACGAGCGAGTCTTCGAGCGAGTGAGTGTTTTTATACAAACAACGAGTGAATATAACCCCGTACGAAGCACTTTCTATGATGTTTTCTCTTTATTATATATATAACTAGAATTCACATACAAACACGTTTATTTTGATTGAGTAAAAATGACAAATTTTGTCGAAACTTTCGTAAGTTTTAAGTTTATAAGTTAAGTAGATGCAATGTCAACTATACACAATTAAATTGAAAAACTCCGCATGTCAGTTTATAAAAGGAAAACGGATCCGGATATACAAAAAGTCAATATAAATATTAAAAATGTACTTTGATTGTTTTTCATTAGTCGCTGTCCGGCGAATCCAAGATGCAATAACGACGGCGGCGCTTAGTTGTCGTTTCTTCACGAAAAGTTGGACTTGTTCGTCTGAATTCTTGCCCTTCTATTATCGTTGTTGGGTAGTCTTTCTTTCGTAAGTAACGGTCAAAGCTCGATATGAACGACCTTAAAGTCGTCGGTTCGTATTCATCCCCATCTTTCTTCCTTACTTCAACGAGAAAAGCAGAAAGCAGCTCGTCTAAATCTCTTGGCTGGATTTCTTCCAGGTTTTGCTGCACATTTTTTGTTTTAAGATATTCAGTCAATAAAGCCAGGTCTCTCTTCGTCTTGCTTAGTGTGTTTTTGTTTTCTTGGTTTTTAATAAACTCATCGAACGGCACATCTAGTGACACAAAACGACTCGCCATTTTGTTCACAACAACAAAGCTACAGAAAACTCAATTTTGTTTTGGCGGGAAGCCATTCAAATGTCACAATTGCTCGTTTTATGATTGGTTGGTTTGGTCAACTCTAAATTTTGATTGGTTATATTTTTACACTGTGAAAAGCTGTACGCCTCGCTGATTGGTCGTATTGCATTTTTCACCAGTGAAATATAAAGCATAGAGATTTTTATAATAGAGATTTATTGTATGAAATTCTAGTTATATATATAATAAAATATTTTATTCTTACCATCACCCGATGTTTTTGCTCGAATCGGTGTAGTCCACTTCGCAAAATTCGCGTTGATTTTCACTGCCATCCACACCGTGTATAGTGTGTTCTTTCTTAGTGATGTCATATTATATTGGGTAATTTTTCCGACTACAATTGTTGATGATCCACCTTGTGATCGATACTTGATTTTATAACCAACCAGTCGTCCATTGATTAGTTGCTGAGTTGGGTGCTACAGAAATAAATGTAATAAAATCATTTAGAGAACCTAATTAAACAAAGAGATGCATCAATGTTGCAGAGATATGTTTAAAATCGAAAAGTATTCCTACCTTCCAGCTGACTTGAATCGTTGTTGTTGAAAGTGTGGTTAGGCGAATATTTGCTGGGACTGTTTGTGGAACTACAAAAAAGTGCAAAGATCTAGAATTGATATCGCTTTTCATAAGATACCTCTAGTTTGTATAACTATACATTTTTCATTACTTCTTTACCTTGATAAATGACATAAACTTCAACACGCATTGCCTTTCGTTCTTTAAACTTTGTTGGTATGAATATGATGTATCTTGCTTTAACAGGCGTTGGTAATCTATGTTTGACCACTGAATCAAAATCCTTGTTTCCTGGAAAGAGCTGTCAACACGTTATGCAGATAGTTCAATTGTCTATCATCGATCGATCATGATAACGAAATCCTCAGAAATATTACTCATCAAATCGAGAACAGTATTAATAACTTAAAATTTTACCTTAATTTTTCTAGTTCTGTTATCTTTGTTTTTTTTGTTGTTGATAGAGAAAGCTAACTTGTACTCAGTTACCCACCATTTGTTATGCCTATTCCCACCTTGTGTTGCCACTGCACAGATGACATGCGTACTACCGAGGTCAATCTGTAGATAGTCACGAGAGTTGTTGTTACCCGCAGGGCTCCATAGAGAAGAACTACCAAGTCTTGCAAAATAGGGATAGTAAATATTGCTAGCATTTGTAAGTGCTGATGACGCAGTCATTCTGTTGTTTGGTATAATATTGTTGTCCTTTACACCAACCGCCCGGCAATCTATGTCAAGAATAACTAAAATTTGAAATTGAATGAATTGAGACCAGATGAGTACATTTGTAATATAATATTGCTGATTGGAATTTTTGATCTTAAATTTGAATGATTAAATGAATTAACCTTAAAAAAAAAACTTCTGCCGAGGCTGTCAAACGTTTATTAATTACAATTGCTATAGATGTTGATAATATACAAATTAGGTAATACCTAATAGCGGAGCTCCAGTTTAAATTGTTCTTACAACATCAATATGTGCATGTAAATAGTTTTTGTGCATGGGCCATGCCTAATCTAAACTGTAATTATTTTAGTTATGTAACCGCAAAAGACAACTACAAAATCATAGATATAGGTGGAACGGACTTTTAATTTTATTTACTTTATGAGCAAATAATAATCTGCGATATATATATTTTCGATAAAAATTCAAAAATCTTATTTATCACGCATACAGCGTACTATATTTTTCAATAATTTTATGCTCAAATTATGAAAAAGGTATTTTGTGTGCATAATGAATTATTAACTAAAAAATCCAACCCAACCCATTTTTATTTTCAAAATATGAAACTAGAAAAAAACTTCGATATCACTATAACGTTTCTAGAGAAACAAAATTAGGGGTATCCACGCGTTTTTGAAAAAGATATGAATTTTTAGATTTAATTTTACTTTTTTAAATCAAATCGTACAAAAATTCGTGACAGCGTGAATTGTGTCACGCACGACACAGCGTGCATGATAAAGTCCCATAGACAAAACGCTGAGAAAAATCAAGATTTTGAGCTTCAAATTGACAAACACGTTACTTGAACAAGTACTTAATAGGATGGTAACTATGTATTGAAAGGAAAAAAGGGAATTCTATAACATTTTTTTATAAAAAAAACCCTTTTCATCGAATTAAATTTACAATTAAAAAAAGTAGTCATGGCAAATCTTCAAAATTCAAACAAAACAAAAACGACCTGAAACGGTTCTTTTGAAGTGGAATTAAAGACCTCAAGTATCAGTTCTACCAACACAGGAACGATTTGAAAAGACAAGGATGTTAAAACAAGGTATTTTATTATGAAAAAGTTTGTGTAAAATATCATTTTGTTCTGTAAAAAAACTTTAACAACTTTGAAATAGAAACTATAATAAAAATGTTCGTTTAGTAAACATAAAATAGTCAATATTGCTAAATAAACAGATGTTATTCAACCAGTTTTGAATTATGTTTGTATTCTAATTCATCTTTAATGTTTTCCGTTGATGAGTTTGTGAAAAGCACATAAATAAATCCCTTTTTGAATCGACCAAATACCACAAAAAGTCAGGTACAATTTACACACTTGTAAACATCGTGTTATGTACGGTTTGTATCTCAAAAAGTAAATCAAATGGAGATAAACGTTTTCTCTTTTCTTTCTATAATAAATCAGAGAACAGATTCTTCCTTTTTGAAGCTTAATAATTATTTCAAGTTTTTAGGCCGTGTTTTTTCACGCTCGTTATCAAACAGTTTTTTCTCAAAAAAACTTGAAATAAATAATCCGTTGAACTTACTTTATCGGTGATTATTTTCCAAAGGTTTTCTTCTTCTCAATGACATCGATAATATTTTGACGAATACATGAATATACTTGAATCAGTTTTGATGAATTAAACATGGTCATAGTTAAACTGCCAAGCTTGAAAATCCATAAATAAACTATACTGAAGGAAGCATTTTGAAGATAGTTTTCATATTAACGAATAAAGTCGCTTCTTTTTCAATTCTTTTACGTTGCTGTAGTCTTTATTCTTCTGCGAAGTTTTATCTACAGACAAGTGTTCTTGGCCTTTCAATCTTTTCCTTTTCTTGAGATAAATTTCTTTATTTTTGTCTCCTTTAAGTTTATTTTCTTCTTTGGTAGTCTTTATTCTTCAAAGAAGTTTTATCTACAGACACGTTTTCTTGGCCTTTCAGTTCTACTGTTCAATTTCTTCATTTTTGTATCCGGCCCAAGTTTATTTTCTTCTTCGGCCAAAACTATCTTAATTTGATTCTTCGATGTTCATATTTCTCAGTTGATATTTTAAGTATTGTATTTTGTTGTTGTTTGTTTGACTTTTTTTGTCGATAAAAGAACAACCTGCTTTCGATTCGGGCTCTGCTATTCGGCGCGCGCGCGCATCACTTTCCCGCCGAAATGTAACAGCCAATCAGTATCACGATGGGCACGGACGTTGTACGGACGTGCGCGCCCGCGATCCTATGTGGTGTCCATGAAAAATCAACTCGATGGGTTACCATTTTTTCTTAGGTATGGTGCTCCGCTATTAATAGTAGCTGTTCAGACTACACGCCCCAAGACGACCATAACGGGCCATTTTATTTTATTTTATTGTATGAATCGCACGAAAAGTAGAATTCCATCTCATATTCTTCATTTAGTTAGAGGAGCGGCCTTTCTAATTGCCCTATTTCATTATGACAACACGATTTTTATGTATCAGTGTTATGTGTCTGTTTATACTTTCATATTTATGGCATTTTGTTGTCATTTCTTTCCTATCCTTCTTGTAAATGCAATTTTATCGTGTATTCTTGTATTGTTGTTATGAATCTGTCCCCCACTGGCGACCATGATCCTTAGCGTTAGAACAATAGAATGTTTTGATGTGACGTCATAATGAAATAGGACAATTCAACCTAATCCTTGAATCGCTTTCCGCTACTATCTTAAAATATAAGCACCACAATCAGAAAGCGCAAGGAGAATTGATGTAATTTTCGAAGTGTTATTAATATAAATATAACTCAAGGATAAATTTCAACATTTCAAGATTTGAATTAGGAAGACAAATACGTATTGTCAAAACATTTATCATTATAATAGTGAAATCAGTCGAAATAATAATGATAGATAGAATATGATAACAATTAAAATTGCATTTTATCAATTGAAAGTAAAGTCTTTTCAATAACCCGACTCCCATAACATAACATGTTGACCCAGTGCATTCCTAAAAAGATGAAGAAACTTCCGCGTTACATGACAGAGTTTTATTTATTAAATAAAATTATAAATAAACTGAACGAGTAGAAACCATTCATTGAAAACCACTATGGTTCATACCTAAAAATTATGAAAGATTTAAAGCTTACCTGATTCCGTTTTTCCACTGGTAACATTTGTCGAAAAGAAAATACCAACACCAAGCATATACAGAGACCATTCCATGTTGAAGCCAAGCGTTGTGTATACAAATTATTAAGAACGAAAGGTATCAATTCTACCACAGCTAACACATGCAACTTCATCTTGAATTTTATTGGTTTAATGTCTTCACAGACTGAAACAAGATGTCCCAAGCTATTTCGACTCTCTGACACCCAATTAATTGATTGTTAGAGTAAATTGTAAACATCCTGAAAAAAAATCGAATAAAACTGATATCAGTGAAACAATAATGGCCACTAAAGACTATAGATTACTCGGAGGTAATGTCACGTCTTATGACTGCTTCCTTCCATTACTAACGCCTGAATAGCCTCGTGTTGATGCACAATCACAAACTTGTTTCACCTGCTATATGAAAGTGAATGAATTTGACTTGATGGGAAGCTGAAGTGGCATCATGTTTCTTTGAACCGGTTCATGTTTTTTTCGCGTTCATATTTCACCTCAAAACAATATTTCATACAGTCGAACTCGTTAATCTGGCCACCGAAGGGACAGCCCAAAGTGGCCGTATTAACTGATGGACGTATTAAGCGGGTCAATTTTACAGAAAATGTGGTCATTTCGTCGGGACCTAAAAAAACTGACCGCAATGAAGAGTTGGCTGTATTAAGCAAGTGGCCCTAAAGCGGGGTTTCACTGTATTTGGTTGAACATTAGATGTAAGCAACTGGCAGAATTTTTAAATGATAACTGTATATAATAAACAAAGTTTTATATTATGTACCACCAGTATTGGTGACATTTCATCTAACAGTTGATGCTATAATGTTACCAAGGAGTTGCTGTGTGAGAGTTTCTTTTGTGATAAATTATGAGTACAGAGCGTCTACTACTTGGAACTAAGGGCCTGAATACAGGGAGAAAGAGATCCCTTCCTAGGAGGGTCACCCTACTGGTAGGGTCACCCTCCTCCTCAATTGTTTTTCGTGGTTGTGTTAACATGTCAGGTAGGGTCACCCAAGGGGCAAGGTCACCCTATCAGCTAGGTAGGGAAAAACCGCAACCAAGGATGCTTAAGAGAGAAAAACTGAATTTTGCGCCAAAAGAGAACGCAACCTCGTTACCAGGGCCCTCTCCCTTCGCTTTTGGGTGGGGCGGGAAATGGCCCTGGCATCGGCTACCCACGTGACTCAGAACACCCTGAAATTCCGGGTGTAATAAATTAGCATAAATTACGATTCATATACTCCAAGATACGCCTAAACCAGAGATTATATCACTATTTAGGCAAGTCAAATTTAATTGATATTAAACATTGTTGCCTTCTTTAGATTTAAACTGCTTCAAAGTTACTTTCTATTGTAAATTTCAAATCATTTATCAAATATCAACAACGGTCTGGCCGATCTGAACCATGTCACTTATCACCTGTGGCTTCTCATGTTATTTTATGTGTCACGCAATAAATAAATTGTCATGTAGATTGCAAAATAGTCTTTACTTTACGTGAAATTTCGTACAAACAGATATAGACTTTCATCATTATGAGAGACTGTCATCTCCCAATAACGAAAATCTCTACCAGCTAGCTGTCAAAACATATCACTCACACTTCTGGACAAAAGGTCAACTGTCTTTCAAAACCACATATACACATACAGTCTATTTCTACATAAAACTATTTTGTGGACTATTTTTCTATCTCTTGTAACCAAAAAACCTTAGAAATATTGATTCAAGTTGTTTTCACTCTTATTTTGCAGCAATAGCTCTCTGAAAATGTCATTGTACAATTTTGATCAATTTAAGTCTGTTGCTCGTCAAAATTTCCCATGACAGTTGAAAAACATTATGGAAATGAATGGACCAATGAGCAAACAGAATCGACCAGCCGATACCAGGGCCATTTCCCGCCCCACCCAAAAGCGAAGGGAGAGGGCCCTGGGAACGAGGTTGAAGAGAACGCTTACCCGCCATTTTGCTGTTTACGAAGTTTAGCGACCGAGCCATGACGCTAAGCCTACCCGGGGTGACCCTTGTTGAGTTTACATGTAAAGGAGGGCTATGATTTGACCCTTCTGATAGGGTGACCCTCCTATTAGGATGCCCCTATCTCCATGTAAACAGGCCCTTATAAAAGTTTGCCTAGTAGCACTGCTGTACACCGCTGTACAATTTGACCAAAGGTGCATTTGCACATGGGTAATCTCGATTCGGAGTAAATTTGAAGGTTTTCTCTATTGTGATAACATTTCCCCGTGCTTCAACAAATCGAGGCTTAGCCTGTGTAAATCGCTTTTTGTCAAACAGAGCAGCGTTAGCGGTATCTGGAGTTTTGCACTCTACCCTATGCTCTGAATGCCTTTTGATTTTTTTCACTGTTTGTTTTTATCAAGGGTGTTTTTTTTTTTGCTGTCCTTTAGATGACTTCTTTGTAGCAGCAGTGTGGACACCGTCATAGCAAATAATATGTTAAATGTTAAAATAATTAAACTATTTAAAAAGGTTGCTTATGATAAAAATATAGACATATGGTGAAAACAAAAATGTTTAATATGTTGTTTCCTTTAATTTTAATAATATTATGAGAGGACTTGCTTGAAACAAAATTCGTTTTTATTCACAAATAATCCATGTGTAGCAATATACTTCATTAGCGATAGACTGCATCTCTAAAAACACAAAAAATTAAGGTATTAATATTGGTATGGGGTATACCCTTCTATGCCGACACTTTTAGCGTCGTCACGCAACACGTTTTTTGTTGCGTGACTACACAAAGAACATCTGCATAGAAGGCTATATCGAGAAAGCGTTGCGGTTGTATTGTTTTATCAGCTTCAGTCACTTTTCAGTTTCGATCGAATACCGTACTTACCCGTATATACGATGCGTTGATGTAATCAGAATTATCATCGCCCTTCACTCTTTCGATGGACACACGTGAATGGTCATCTACATAGTGAAAGGAAATTATTTATGTCAGGAATCATTCTTCTGTCCTCCTCGCATTAATACAACATGTGGATACTTACACGCTATAATATTGCCATAGCGATTTTTAAACTTGTTCTCAGGCTTCTTTGCAACCGTCGAGGGTGAATGATGGTTTGGTACATTCTAAAAAAATGACATATATAAAGACATAAATATCAGACATTTCATATATAACAATAGAAAACAAATTATTACTGGTTGTTGATATCGATTATATATATAACTGATTTTTAAAATTATTATACATTATATAGTTAATAAACATAATTATAGATATTTAATTGAATATATTTTATTGTTGGTAACATTATAATGGCAAGCGCAGAATTGCTAGTAACCGATGATCTCTATCTTGTGTACATACCTTGTATTCACTTCGAAGCAAAATGTGGTTGTCAGTCTTCATTTGTGAAATGTAAGCTGGGAAACTTTCAACAGGAATTGAATGGGAAAGGGAATTGCTGGCAGCACCTGGTTTAAAAGATACCACGTCATCAATGACCATTATTTTTTGCATCGTCCTCTTTCTTTTCCTCTTTTTCCGCCTTCTCGCTCTTCCTCTCTTCCTCCTCCTCCCATTCTTTCTCCTTCTCTTATCCCCCCTCAAATAATCAATCCCCTTTTCCCCATCATTATTAATTGTATTTTATTCATCACCAGCATAATCGTCATCGTTATTAATATCATCATCATCATCATAATATCAAGATGTAGTTATATCATTATCACTATATACTATATTATCACTAGTGCAATCGTTAAAATAATCTTACCAAGTCCTCCATTATGAGCGGAGGTTGTAGGCAATACATTAAGTTGAACTTTTTCCACTTTCTGTTGCCGTTGCCTATTTAAAACGAATTGAAAAAGATAATAAGCAAATTATTATTACCAAATTTTAGACTGAATTCTTATAGTAGGAGAAAAGCAAAACAGAACAATGAATAAGAGAACAAAGACAAGAAGAAACAAAAGAAGAAAAAAGTAGCCAAATTAAATATTATAAAACAAAACATACATGTAAAAGACAGGTGAATGTTACATGGCATTGCCTACCTTTTGCGCCAGAAGAACGCACCAGTAATTACTATACATAAGACTATGATGACACCAAGTACTACACCAATTGCTCCACCTGGTCCCGTTGAATTTGCTGTTCCAGCATCACTTCTTTTTTTGTGGTCTTAAAAATATTTATTCAGTACTCATGAGAACACTTTTCTATTGTGCTATACTGCTAATGATTATCGTGTCTTAATATTTTCTCATTGAAGAAGAGGAGGACATGCAGAAAAGAGAAGATATATAAGCAAATAATTAAATAATGTCAATTATGAGGAAGCCTTGTTCCTCTCGATTCTCTCTCTAGCCCTCGTCTAGTTTAATACTGCATTTCTGTATTTCAATTTGAGCCGTGTTTTTTATACTTGCAAAGTTAGTACTATGTACTTACCACCGGCAACTTTGATGTAGGCCACAAGTGCTTCTTTTCCATATAAAGTTCTCTAATAGAAATATAAATGTTTTATTTAAATAGATATTTTCAAATTCAAAATCAACTCCCTAATTTTTGGTGTTCGTTTTATGTAATGCTATAGTTTCGTCTGTGAATTTAAACAAAATGAATCGTTTTGCCTCTACAGCGTACGACCACCGTCATACCTCGTTTCCGTATTCGCAATTAAACAAAACAAGGATACACAGTAGAAATCATAGAATACCCACCTCTTTATGGTAAGTCACTGCGCGTTGATAAACAAAGTATTGATATCCCTTATTTAACGGTACGTTTACATACTTGTCCTTAAAGATACTACCATCTCCAATAGTTATCACTGTCGTATAGCTTATTTTTGGAACTTCAGCTGTGATGTAATAACTGAGCCCTTCCTGGACAGCGGTGGTATGGTTGAACAATGTATCAGTGTAATTTGGGAAAAGCTTGTTGGGACCGCGTGAAACAATTACTTGATAGGCACTAGAGGAGAAAAGCGAAGTCAGTTGTTAATGGAAGTTATTAATATAAAATACTGGATAACAGATATTTATTTCGATCATTATTCATATATGTGTGGATAAGACACTCAGACATTAGAAACGAAAATTTGGAATTTAATAATCTGCAAGTAGTCCCTACTTTGTACTCCGGATTCCGAGAATTAACTTTGTTTAAAAACGCAGACGTGCAGATATCAGTTTGGGGCGGAAAGGGGATGGGAAGAGCATAGTAAAAATCTCATTTCTTTCGGAATCCGGAGAGAAAAGTAGGCACTGCTCGAAATCTAGCAATTCAATGATCGTGAATGGTTTTACTCTAACCCCATTAAAAGTACATAATAACAAACCAGCAGACATCAAATAGTGCAAAAAAAAACCTCTTTTTACACATTGAAAATGATTAATATCACCTGATTTCACCGTTAAGTTGCTTCGCTACCCATAGAGTAACATTTACGACTGTTTTTGATTTGTTGTTATATTCAACCGCTCTGACGTCAGAAGCTATTGGATCTGAAATGAAAAAACGGCGCATCACTCAAATATTCGAGCTAGAAGTATCTTAATTTGTTTTCAACTTCATATCTATAAATCACACGAATCAGTTCTATTTGCCCTTTTCACTAATCAAGCAAATTACGAATATTCAACTTTAAAAACGTCTTTAAAATAAAGTAGTAAAAAAAGAATAAAAGATAATAGAAAACTATATTCGACTATCTTTATAATCTTCGTTTAATATTTAAACCTACCATCTAGGTCAGTTTTAGTCCATGTGTTAACATTAGGACTGTTGCCACAAAGAGTAGTTACATGCACCAAGAATCGATATTCTGTGTCGGGCGTAAGATTCTGGATAAGTATTGTTGTCGCAGGAGATGTGTAGTGTTCTGTGTGAGAGAAACTTGACCAGTATTTCTTGTATCCTATTTGTTTAATCTGGGGAATAATCGTAAGTTTTACTCAGTATTCTATGAGAAAAAAAAAAAACACAAACAAATGAAAGCAAACAAGGTATGTTATATGTTATTATTTCTTATTGTGTTATATTGTCAAAACAAAAGGGGCTTGCAATAATAATAAACAAAACTAAATAATTTTGAAAAAAATGCCATCTTACATTGTAAGCCAACACTGAACTGACACCATCTGGTTTCTTCCATGTGAGCTTAACTTCAGTCTTTGTGGATCTGGATATATTCAACTCTTTTGGTGGACCCGGCCCTGAAATATTTGAACAGCGTTACTAGTTACCAAATCGCAACGTTAAAGCGCAATCACGTGATACAAGTTACACCCCCCAGTCCACAAATATATAGATGAACGAATATATATAATTTGATAATTTATATTTGTATGATTGAGTAAATTGTTATCAGCCATACTTACTCTGTGTGACAATGGGAATAGCTTTGCTGTATGGTCCAGGTCCTTTAACAGTGGACGCCCTAACAGATACGTTATATTGTGCACACAAAGCGAGACCATGGATGACGTACTCGAGCTTCAGGGATGTTTTTCTGGAATGGAATGTTCTGTGATTGCTGTATATATTATTCCCTATTCTTACAAGAGTAAGGTTAACTTCGTATTCTGTGATAATACCATTAGATACGTTTGCACGTACTGATTTCCACGTGACGCGGTACGATGTGATGTTGATGTTAGAAACAGCTACTTTTTGTGGAGCACCATCAGGCTCTATGATTGTAACCAATAAAACGAACAGTTGCGATACAGTTTAAATATAATATGGATTATCATTTGTATCGTTCATGATTATCTTATTGGATTTTTCTAAAAAATAATTTTCAGTGATTTTATTTTAATTTAAATTAAGATTATCAAACAAAAAGGTAATTAAACAAAAAAAAAAAACATCCCAATGCGGTCTAGAAAACAGTAAAAATAAATTTTATTTCATAACTTCTATGTACATGGCTAGAAAAATATCGAGGTTTGAAGAAAATCTATATCACAGTGTACTAATACCTAAACCAAAAACACATTAGAGAGACATGATTTAAACTTATTGCCCTTTGCCTTGAAAAATGTGTTTTATCCTTACTGTCTTCTTTAGTCCTTTTCTCTATCGCTTTACTCGGTGGACCATCTTTAATAGTGTAGGCCAGGACTTGGAAGCTGTACTCAGTGTATTTATCAAGACCAGTCACAACTGTTGTGGTAGTAGTGACACCAATAATTTTCTGGTATTTGATTTTACCTCTTTGTCTGTACTTATAAGTCACTTTATAACCTCTCAATATACCATTCCTGCACTTGGTATCGGGAGGTGGTGTCCAGGTAACACAAATACTGGTAGACGAGATTGCAGAAGCCGATTGCAATGTTGGAGAACAGGTAGGCGCTAAAACCATCAAGAAAACAAGTCTATATTTGATCAGCTAACGAAAATTAAAGTGGTAAAATAACATAATAATACCATCCTCCTTGGTTCTTCTAACTATCACTTTACTCAGTGGACCGTCTTTGGTTGTATAGGCCAGGACTTGGACTCTGTATTCAGTGTATTTATCAAGACCAGTCACAACTGTTGCGGAAGTCCACTTGCTTCTGACATACTGGTACATCACCCTGCTTCCATGTTTATTCAATATGTAAAATACCTTGTAACCTCTTAATGCACCATTTAGTCTGCAGTGTTTACTATCCCTCAATGGTGACCAGGTAACGCGGATACTTCGTGATGACACTGCCTGGACTGATAACACGTTTGGAGGGCAGTCTGGAGCTAATAAATTAGAACATAACACACCTTTAAGAATAGGTAATATAATGAAATGTGTAACACCGTAAAAAATGTTGACTTAACTTTACTGACGTTTTGAGCTTTAGCCCTTAACTTCGTCGGAGTAAATCTCGAAACGTGAGTAAAGCTAAGTCAACATGCATTTTTTACGGTGTTACAAATTTCATTATATTACCTATCGTTTATATCAAACACCGACGCATGCATATCAAAACTATTCAGAATAATAATAAATGTCTGCTATAAACATTATAAAATATTATACAAATATATATAAAAGAGCTATAACATTTCATCATATTTACAAAGTGGTATACGGCTCTTCATCTCTTTTTTGAACTTATTTAAAGCTGCAATATCTGTTGAATTGTTTGGTAGTGCATTCCACAGGCAGGTGGCCGTGTATCTAAAAGAGCACTGCGCTGACGCTTTCCCGAATAGAAGAGGGTTCTGAAGGTGTACGTACTGAAATGGGAGCTGGGATTGGCCTTATTTTAAAGTGTGAAAATGGAATTGGATACACGGGGACTGGGAATAGGATTGAAAACTTGAGCAATATTGATGGGATTATATGATGTTTGACTGGGATTTGGTCCAAATATAAACTGGGAAATGGGATTCGGAACACTCCCAGGACCCTCATAGAAGTACATTAAGTTTATCTTTGTTCCTGGTATTTCTCTTGAATGTGAGCTCTTGTAAATATAATTTATCTTGTAAAGCTTTTGGAGCTAGTCTTTTGACGTATTTGAAAGTCTTAACCGTGTCCCCGACCTCTAAACTGCTAGCCATTGCAGGTTTTTCAAAGTTGGTGTAATATGGTCGAATTGTCTAACCCCAGTTACAATCCGCGCCGCAAAGTTCTGCACCTTTTGTATCTTGTCAACATTCTTTTTTTGTAGTGACTGCCCACACAGATGAACAGAAGAACAACTTAACAAAATTAATTTGTTAAATCAATCAAACAATTTGTAGTTTTTACAAGACTGTGATGTGATTGGTTAATTTTCCAACCATTTATACAATAGATTATTTGATTTACGTCCACATAACCCTGCGAACAATATGTTGTATATCAATTATATTTGACTTATTCATCAAATTAGTTATCTTCATATCCTGGTTCTTACCATCAGCTGATGTTGCTGCATAACGATTTTCACTCCATGGTCCTGTATATTTGGTATTCTTCACAGCTATTTGTATGTAGTATCCTGTGTATTTTCTAAGTGACCGTATAGTATACTTGGTAGCCAAACGCACGTCAATTGTCTTTGGTGATCCTCCTCTTCTTGGCTGGTATTTTATCTTGTATCCGGTCAGTCGTCCATTGACAAGGCTTTGATAAGGTTGCTATTGACAATAAGCAGGATTTGTGGGAAAACTCATTAGAGAAATAGTTAAAACAAATTTAGTTAAATATAAGAGGAAATGCTAAGTTTGTGTAACTTTTCTTGATTACCGTCAATTTCACTTCAATGGTTCTTGAGGAAAGCGTCTTCAGATGAATCCAGTCTTTACGATAACGCATTGGAACTGAAATATTCAACGCATATTTATGTTATTTTCGACGTTAAGATCGAAAGTGTCATTTATTCATTAGTAGATCGTAATCTTTGCTTAAATATATACAAATGGATGGCATATTGGTGTCGTAGCGGTTTGCATCTCACCACTGTCTTCGAGGTATGACACCCGACGTGAGCATGAGTTAAAACTAGTTAGTTAGTTTGATGTGTTGTTCGCTTTAATGCCACAAGTATATGATTCTCCGGGTCTATCTGGCGTTTCTCCACCATACAAATTTTAAGCAGTACTGTAAGCTAAAATATTCAATAACGTAGTAAATGTGAGCCTCCTTAATTAGCACTTGTGTCTATATAATGTATTTACTTTTATTCTATTACTACTTCACGTTTGCTGATGATGACGTTTACACAAAACAGTGTAGCTAATTCCATCAAATGTATACATACTGTCTTCTCGTGTCCTTTTTACTATCGCTTTACTCAGTGGACCATTTTTGGTTGTGTAGGCCAGGACTTGGAAGCTGTACTCAGTGTATTTATCAAGACCAATCACAACTGCTGCAGTAGTATGAGCATCACCAATATTGTGGTACTTGATTTTACCTCTGTACTTATAAGCTACTATGTAACCTCTCAATATACCATTCCTACACTTGGTATTCGAAGGTGGTGTCCAGGTAACATGAATACTAGTAGACGAGACTGCAGAAGCCGATTGCAATGTTGGAGAACAGGTAGGTGCTAAAACAAACAAGAAAACGATTGAGTATGTGTTCAACTAACAAACATGAAAATGGAAAACTAACATAATAATACTGACCATCTTCCTTGGTTCTTCTAATTATCGGTTTACTCAGTGGACCGTCTAGATCTTTATCAGTGTAGGCCAGGACTTGGAAGATGTACTCAGTGTATTTATCAAGACGAGTCACATCTATTGTGGTACCACTACTGACATCCTGGTACATCATCCTGCTTCCACGTCTATTCAACCTGTAAGCCACCTTGTAACCTCTCAATACACCATTTAGCTTGCACTGTTTACTATCCCTCAATGGTGACCAGCTAACGCGGATACTTTGTGATGACACTGCATGTACTGATATTGCATTTGGAGGGCAGTCTGGAGCTATGAAATTAACAATGCAAATTAGCGTTAAATTAGTAAAACAGTTCTTTTCATTCGACTATTACTGCTATATATCAATTCTATGTAATTTGTTCATCATGCAATGTTGGAGAACAGGTAGGTGCTAAAACAAACAAGAAAACTATTGAGTATGTGTTCAACTAACAAAAATGAAAATGGTAAACTAACATAATAATACTGACCATCTTCCTTGGTTCTTCTAATTATCGGTTTACTCAGTGGACCGTCTAGATCTTTACCAGTGTAGGCCAGGACTTGGAAGATGTACTCGGTGTATTTATCAAGACGAGTCACATCTATTGTGGTACCACTACTGACATCCTGGTACATCATCCTGCTTCCACGTCTATTCAACCTGTAAGCCACCTTGTAACCTCTCAATACACCATTTAGCTTGCACTGTTTACTATCCCTCAATGGTGACCAGCTAACGCGGATACTTTGTGATGACACTGCATGTACTGATATTGCATTTGGAGGGCAGTCTGGAGCTATGAAATTAACAATGCAAATTAGCGTTAAATTAGTAAAACAGTTCTTTTCATTCGACTATTACTGCTATATATCAATTCTATGTAATTTGTTCATCATGCAATGTTGGAGAACAGGTAGGTGCTAAAACAAACAAGAAAACTATTGAGTATGTGTTCAACTAACAAAAATGAAAATGGTAAACTAACATAATAATACTGACCATCTTCCTTGGTTCTTCTAATTATCGGTTTACTCAGTGGACCGTCTAGATCTTTACCAGTGTAGGCCAGGACTTGGAAGATGTACTCGGTGTATTTATCAAGACGAGTCACATCTATTGTGGTACCACTACTGACATCCTGGTACATCATCCTGCTTCCACGTCTATTCAACCTGTAAGCCACCTTGTAACCTCTCAATACACCATTTAGCTTGCACTGTTTACTATCCCTCAATGGTGACCAGCTAACGCGGATACTTTGTGATGACGCTGCATGTACTGATATTGCATTTGGAGGGCAGTCTGGAGCTATGAAATTAACAATGCAAATTAGCGTTAAATTAGTAAAACAGTTCTTTTCATTCGACTATTACTGCTATATATCAATTCTATGTAATTTGTTCATCATGCAATGTTGGAGAACAGGTAGGTGCTAAAACAAACAAGAAAACTATTGAGTATGTGTTCAACTAACAAAAATGAAAATGGTAAACTAACATAATAATACTGACCATCTTCCTTGGTTCTTCTAATTATCGGTTTACTCAGTGGACCGTCTAGATCTTTACCAGTGTAGGCCAGGACTTGGAAGATGTACTCGGTGTATTTATCAAGACGAGTCACATCTATTGTGGTACCACTACTGACATCCTGGTACATCATCCTGCTTCCACGTCTATTCAACCTGTAAGCCACCTTGTAACCTCTCAATACACCATTTAGCTTGCACTGTTTACTATCCCTCAATGGTGACCAGCTAACGCGGATACTTTGTGATGACACTGCATGTACTGATATTGCATTTGGAGGGCAGTCTGGAGCTATGAAATTAACAATGCAAATAAGCGTTAAATTAGTAAAACAGTTCTTTTCATTCGACTATTACTGCTATATATCAATTCTATGTAATTTGTTCATCATGCAATGTTGGAGAAAAAGAGAAAAGAGAAAATGTTGAAACAAGAAAACTATTGAGTATGTGTTCAACTAACAAAAATGAAAATGGTAAACTAGCATAATAATACCATCGTCATTGGTTCTTCTAATTATCGCCTTTACTCAGTGGACCGTCTAGATCTTTACCATTATAACAATCACCGAGACCATTCCTGGATCGCTTGTACTACACACAAGTCCATACTCTAACACTTGTTGGACTCAGTAAGTAACTATGCGCATGCGTTGACTACATTTAAGTGTAGTAAGTCAAGCGTGTATATATAAGCAAACTATATATAATGAATGCATGATAAACCATCTACTAAAGACTCGCGGCTTCGTTAAATATTCTACGATAATCACTAATTAACTGCATTCGGTAAATAATTGTCAATTAGTTTATAAACAATCGATAACCTCATGAAAACGCACGCTCTCATTGGTTCGCAATCTCTGGATATTATAGAAAAATTCATTGGTTGACGAGGGAATATTAATATCTATTTCTTTAATCCGAATACATTCCGGTAAAATTATAAACTTCCGCGTTTTCAAACCATAAACTAAGAAACAAACTGATCAAAACATTAATGCAAAACCACGCACAAACGCTCAAAAACAACAATTAGAAAAGATAAAAACTTACCTGATTCTGTTTTAAAACTGTTAACATCTGTCAAAAGGAAAAGACAAACACCAAGCATATACAGAGACCATTTCATGGTGAAGCCAAGCGTTGTGTGTAATTTTCTAGTCATTCAGAACGAAAGATATCAATTCTACCACAGCTAACACATACAAATTCATCTTGAATTTTATTGGTTTACTGTCTTCACAGACTGAAACGAGATGTCCAAGCTATTTCGATTCTTTGACACCCAATTAATCGGGTGTTACAGTATATTGTAAACATCCAGAAAAAAAATAAAATATCAAATAAAACTGGTATCAGTACTGGTATATTGGCCGCTTTAGAAACCCCAAAGGTATGTCAAGGCTTCTTACTGTTTCCTCGTATTGTTAACGTCTGACTATAGCCTCGTGTGTACAAACACAACAAACTACTATTAAAGTGAATGAATTTGACTGGATGGGAAACTGAAATTACATGATGTCTCGAACGTTCATATTTTGTCATATTTCAGTTCAAAATTATATTATTCGGTAAGCTTGGTTTAACATTAGATATAAGCAATTAGCAGAATTATTAGATGATCATTGAATACAATAAACATACTTTTAGATTTATAATTTATTATAAAATAAGTGGGCTGATTCATGATTTTGATTTCCTTTGCAAACCGCAGAAATGTTAGAATTATGTTCTGTATTTTTATAAATTGTGTATTTGATGCTGACTTATAAAAGCTGCGGTTTTCTATTGATTAGTTCTCTGGATTCCGGGTCGAAAGGTACAGACTCAAGCCGTGGTCTGGGCCATGGTTTTGAGTGCTTAGGCAAGACACTTCACCAGAGGAGGTTGAGCAATCATCGCAGTGCATCATGGGTCAAAATCTAAATTTATTCAGTCGAGGTCCAACCGTCGTGATGAGAAGAGCTCCGACTAAAACTTTCCAAGTCAAAATAAAACGATATTTATACGATGAGAGAGAGTAGTTGTGCTTCCAAATCTAAGAACTATCCTAAGATTACATAGATTTTTTTTAATTCCTTCATTTAACAAGCTGTGAGCTTTTTAAAGGTGGCTGAACTGATGTACTTTGTGACACGGCGATGGCTGCTAAAATTCGCCATTCTCAAAACCTCCTTGAATGACCCCAAAAACCTAAGAAAACCACACATAAACCTTCCTAAGCTCATAATCTCTTATTTTCGAAAAAGCAATTTATTATACTAAGTAAAGAAAAGATTTCAAACGGGACTTGAACTTCGAACGAGCCGTTAAATAACACAGGAAGCCCAAAACCACAGATTTCTAGTAAGCGCCGTGACATGACTCAATATCTTCAAGTCTTCAGGACCTTCAGCGAATCCGAAAACTTTAATGTATGCTCTTAAAATCTTTCAAATAGATAAATATATTCTTTGAAGCCTTAGAGAAAAAAGTCTAGCCCAAAATAATACATATTTGAATATTTAGATAGGCGAAGAGATCGCGTAACGCAATGTGTACATCGCCATTTTGTTGTTGTTTATTCCTTCTTTGAAAGCGTATAACTTGAGAACGGTAGGAGGTTCGATCGGGTTCGATCAACAAATCTGCTTCAATTATTTATCATCTTTAAATTGATGTGTGTTTGATTTAACAACTTTGTTACTGAAGTGCACACGAACAGTTCTTTTGTCTGTAAGTTTAGTCGTTCGTTTGTGTCTCTGCAATTTGCATAACACTGAGTTCAATTGATGAATTAAACATGAATTGATTACTTATCTGGTTTCAGCCTCCATAGACTAAGAGTTTAAATTTAAATTTTGAACCCATTTACGAGTCGTTCTTCTTGTGTACTTGAAAAAAGTTTTTCGAAATTAGTGCTCCATCACCGCGAAATGTAGCGCGTTCTGATTGGCCGAAATTAACACGTGCCGGTTGCACAACCTCCTCTGACACCTCACAGTGCCTCTCTATACACATGTGTATAATTGGTACAAGGAAAACGTTGGGTTTGAAACCTGACAAACTTACACAGGCATGATTTTTGTAGGTTCTCTGAGGCGGCTAACCATCACTAAGGCCAGGCTAGCACTAACTGTAAAAGCTAGACTAGGCTCTTTTCTTAAATCCTAAATAAATGCTCACAGCTGATCCATCAAAACCCTATTAGCATGCTGATCTAGTTTTACAATCAGTTTTTAACTAAACTATATTGTATTATATAGGTACAAGATTATACACGGACGTGGGAAACAAGGAATGTTTACTAGTCTACCCATCCTCTCCTACATCCGCCAAACACGGTCTTATTTTTCTCCCAGCTCTTTTCACAATTCTTCACATCCCCCAGTACCAAGCCCCATTATTTCAATTGGTCTAGGAAAGACTTATAAGGGGCCGGCCGGTAGGAAAGATACGTGAAGTAAACCGCACGGACAAACCAATAATAGCAACTTTGTGATATTGATCATGATGATCAATATGAAGGGGAACTCATAGGGACATATATAAAATGTTTCTAGACCAGCTCGTAGAAGATATAGGTAATCGATTTATTTCTTTTCTTAAGCAAAACGAATATATCCGGCTTAAAAAAATGGATGGGAGAGCCGTGGACCAGGATAATTTATCTATGAATGTAATGTGTTTGGCAATATATTTCCATATTCTTATGGAATGTCAATATTATATCACTTTTATTAATAATTGTACTTTTGTTTTATTTTAATTTTGAAAATACAAAGATATTGAGTCACATGTAATACACCAATATTGAAAAACTGTTTTTAATATCGATTGAAAATCAATATCTGATTTTTATTCAGCCTCCTCCGCAGTGAACTATTTTATAACAGTTTTTTCGTTTGGGCTTCCTGTTTCAGAAATCTCCACAGGAATCCTAATCATTAAAGGAGAAAGATAGTGAAAGGAGTGGCCTGCGAATAGAGTTACGCTTCAAGAGTGGTTTGCTGTAAATTTCGTCTATGGCGTGCAGAATATAATTTTTTCAAATTTCTCAAAATTGGCTTTTTTATTTATTTATTGCTGCGAACGAAGTGAGCAGCGACACTAATCTCGCAGATTTTCCATTGGGATCCCTGTGTAACACGATCAATACCCAAGTCGAAAGTCGATTTCGTGGGCTAGGTAGCGATTGACAATTTTTGCGCCTGCCGTAATCGTAATCAGCGGTTATTATCAAATGGGATCCCTGTGTAACACGATCAATACCCAAGTCGAAAGTCGATTTCGTGGGCTAGGTAGCGATTGACAATTTTTGCGCCTGCCGTAATCAGCGGTTATTATCAAATGATTAATGCGCCGTAAACCACATGGTCTCTTGGCGAAGGTATGTATGATAATTACTTTATGTTAAATGGGGATTTATTTACTCGAAGAAGTATTCATCAAGGTGATGGTCGTTTTAGCAACATTTCAAGAGGAAGACAATGTGCTTTTATGACTCTTTCAGCTCTGTTATGTGCAAATTGTGGTAATATTTCGAAATGGACAACACAGACGGTGGATCGTCTTTTAGCCGAAGGAGATTCCATGTTTTTAAAAGCTTTCGAAGAACGCTCTGTACCTGATGAAGATACGATTTCTTTGAATTATCTGCAAGATCGAGTCCTTTGGTTTACGATGACACAGAATCAATCGCCCAACGAGGCAAACGATCCAAATCAATCGCCCGACGAGGCAAACGATCTTTACATTCTGCCTTGATGAATACTTTCTCGAATGATAATTATGCATTTATGATACTAGATGGTTATACGATGGCATTGATTAAACATACTGACAATGTTATTTATGTTTTTGATTCTCATGCACGTAACGATTATGGTATGCTTGATGATAATGGCACTGCTGTTGTAATGAAATGCTGTGATCTAACCACATTAGAACAATATTTACGTTCACTTTCCATTGAATTACAGCGCAACGCGTAAAAGTATGGTCACTGATAATGTATTCGCATACTTCTGTCTCGCCATCGATCCAATCCGAGACAAGATAACACAATCCTGCAACGCTGATTGGATCGATTGCGAGACAGAAGTATGCGAATACATTATCAGTGGCCATACTTTTACGCGTTGCGCTGTAAGTAGTGAATTCTTTGAAATTATGCCTGTTCAATTTGTTAGTAACACTAGTAAATCACCAACTCACCAACTAATGTCGACTAACAATAAAAATTTGTGTACGAGAAAAGTTGTTGAATTTTCTGAATGTAAAGAGGAAAAAAATATTGAAAAAACAAAAAAAAGAAAACTCCCAGAAGAAACGCCACATCATAGAGAAACCAGGCTAGAAAAGATGAGAACATATCAAAAAATAGCAAATTAACACAAACTGCAATTGAAAGGCAAAAAAGATTAGATGCACAAAAAGTATACTTCAAGAAAAAAACATCTGAACAAACCGAAACTCAATCGCAGAATAGTTTAGATGCACAAAAAGCCTACTTTAAGAAAAGAATCATCGAAAAAACTCATTTTCAAAAACAAACTAGATTGGAAAATAAACTCACGTTTTTAACAAAAACAACTTCAATAATCCCAACTTTTCATTGAACCATAAGCTACAACCTGAAACTCTACAAAGAATACAAAAGTTTAGGCACCGTCAAAAGTAATGAGTTTTGAAGCGTATTTCTATTGTTTCACAGTCTTAACAATACGAAAATGCTTTGAAGCGCATGAATGTCGACAATAGCTTACTTTAAGTGCATACAAATACACATCGCAGCACTTCACTTCTGATAAGAACCGCTAGTTTATTTATTTTTATTTAAATCAATATTTATACATGACGTCGTTCAGGTATACTTCGAAAAATACTGAAAACAACTAAAAAAATTAAAAAGCGAGTATGATGTACGAAAAACCTTGCAAAAACGTATAACATATTGAAAAATCCGTAAAATATTCAGTTTTTGGCTCACAATGAAGAGAAACACCTCTAAATATTCACCATTATGTATATGTTTGAGTTGGCGTATTGATTTTGTGAAATATTTAATTTTTTTAGGTGTTTTGAGTATTTTTCGAAGTATACCTGAACGACGTCGCCAAACCGAAAATAAAAATGGGATCGATCTAAAACTTTGCCAGTATGATCAGTGCATGGAGGCCTTTAGTTAAGCCAATTTTGAGAAATTTGAAAAAATTCTATTCCGCACGCCATAGGCGAAATTTAGAGCAAACCACTCTTAAGGAGGCTCGAAATGGTTTCTGTATATATCAATATACCTACTTTATATTGCATATTATGCAGCATTATTGTGAAACTATACAGTTAACCGATATATCATTTTAAAGCTTATGGATCTAGAAAATCAATTTGTTTTAAATTATTGCGTTTGACGTTGTCATGACAACAGCAGGCTGCTGTAAAAAAGACCTTTAATTCTTTTATTAAAGCTGATATCTCCAAATCCTTTTGGTGAAAGTTTTTTTAAACTTGTACATGTCTAGTTCCCTACATGTTCTTGCAACTGAGGAAAAATAAAAAAAATCTGTAATGCGAAACCTTTAAAATATTTAAAAAATGATTTTTTCTAGATATAAATGGTTTTTCATTACAGATTTTTCTTAAAAACGAACCTACTAAATCTAAACATTAATTGGAACAAAATGCCAAAAAATAAAAAAAATTTACCATTTAATTGTGTTGTTATTAATAGAAATACATTTTGTACGCGTCATAGGGGTCTTGTAAAATTGGCGATATTGCGCGCGCGCGCGCGCTCGGTTAAAAAACCATTTCGAGCCTCCTTAAGTCTTCTTTTCATTTTTTGATGTTATGTTTCTACAACGTTGAGAAAGCAACATGACTGCGCTGTATGTTCCAGGTCCTTTACCGGTGAAGGCCCTGACAGGTACTGTATATTGTGCACACAATGCTAGATCATGGAAGACATATTGCTGCAGGGGTGATTTGCTTGGAACATGAAATGTGCTATATGAGTGTTGTAGACTTTCTTTCCTATCTTTGCAAGACTGACACATACTACGTATTTTGTGATGAGACCATTAGATAAATCTTTATATACTGGCTTCCACGTGACTCGAAACGATTTGGCGTTGATCTTAGTGGTAGCTAATCTTAGTATATCGATATACACATTTTCAGGAGGTACATCAGACTCTGAGAAAAATAGCAAACACAGAGTGAGACACGTAGTATTTAGGTTTCAACATGTAACTTTTTATCCTTACTGTCTTCTTTGATCTTTGTCACTGTCTCTTTACTCAGTGGACCATCTTTTAGAGTGTAGGCCAGGACTTAAAAGATGCAGTCAGTGTATCACGACCAGTCATAACTGTTGACATTCTGGTGCTTGGTTCTACCTCGGTACAAGTACTTGTAAGGCACCTTGTATCCTCTCAATACGCCGTTTAGACTACAGTCTTTGCTATTACTCAATGGCGACCAGTAAATGCGGACACTTTTTGATGACACTGCCTTGACCAATTTCATGTTTGAAGGGCAGTCTTGAGCTAGGAATGAAGGAGAAGCATCAATGTGTACACTGATCACTTGTTATCTAGATATGGTACTATTCATTACTTCTGACATAAGAGCTGACATCAACCTCAATACGCATTAATTGCTTTCCAGTTATCAAACTAAATGGGTATACAGTTTTAACAATTAATCTCACTGATGACGCCATTATTCTGTTGTCTGGTGTTATAGACTTGTCCTTTACACCAATCGCATGGCTATCACGGCAATCTGCAATCCACCTTTTCTTACTAAAATTTCATACAGATCACGTGGTATAAATGTCGCTTTGTGATTGGTTCAAACGAAAGTTAGGACAACTCTACTTGGTTTGGAAGTCGCTCATATAGAGAAATCTGTAAAGCTCGGATTGTCTCGTTATTAAAATGGTTAAATATTGCTCTGTTAGGAAGCACATATATACAAATCTAAACAAATATTTAGTAGAGACCAGTTAGCTATCATATGAATGAAGAAGTAAGGACTTTACACGTGAAATTCGGCAATGGATCGACGTCAATGGATTCAGCTACGATGCAACGACGAAGGAAAAAAACAAACTGAAGATGTTATTTTATGAAAGTTAAACCGACAAAAAATCCTCTCAAAAGCCGACTGTTGGCTGCAAATCATCTTTAGGTATGTTTGTTTCTTTTAAATGGTGTCAGTCAAACTAAGTTTTGAAGAAACGGCTAAAAAATTACAAATCTATTTTAGTCAAGTTTTCGCTTATAATTTCAATCAAAAACGCCAAAGATGAGTAAAAATTTCAAACTTTTAACTTCTACTTTTTAAAGGAAGAAGAAATACACTGAAACTAGTACTGCAATGAACATGTTCAAAGCTGCAAGTTTTCCAATGAATCACAAACCATTAGCTATTAGTTTTTCTTATTATTAGTATGTTTGTATTTTAATTTAATGACTTTAGGTTGAAGCGTGCAAACTACCCGTGAAATTGAAAATATAGCTCATTAATACCTATTTTGAAATTGTCTGGCTGTTAAGTTTATGTTCCACAACTCTAGAAAAGTAACTTGATGATTAAAAATGTTATCTTTGATTGCCGTTCAAGCCGTGAAAACAGCGACTATAATAAAACTAAGCAAGCGAATCGAAGCGAAAGAAAATGATCGCTTTTCCCGCCGAGTCTCAGGATAAAAATTGCTCTTTTTTCAGAAAAGCAAAACTCGTGTATTAGCAAGTTAATCATTTGCTTTTAAACTCTTTGAATTTAAAATTACTTGCTTTGGTCGATTTATCTTTGTAATGCTCGGAAAATATTGAGAAAACCTACCAAATGTTATCATTGACAAGTGGGTGGTATTCAGCTTTCTGTAGCTGAATCCATTGACGTCGATCCATTGCCGAATTTCACGTGTAAAGTCCTTACTTCTTCATTGATAGCTTTAGCCTCTATCTATTGTTTAGATTTGTATATATGTGCTTCCTAACAGAACAATATTTAACCATTTTAATAACGAGACAATCCGAACTTTACAAATTTCTCCATATGAGCGACTTCCAAACCAATGTAGAGTTGTCCTAACTTTCGTTTGAACCAATCACAAAGCGACATTTATACCACGTGATCTTAGTAAGAAAAGGTGGATTCAAATTGAAATATATTTCTTTAAAAACTTGTTCAAGCTGATAAAATTATTCACAAGATTTTCTTAATTTGTGTTTTGATTTCTGCCAAGAGCAATAATTAAAGAGTTGCTAAAAATGAATTTAGCTTAGCTTTTACCAGTAGCAATGGAGAAAAGTTATGACTGATATGCAATTTTATACCAGCTAATAAAGCATCAAATTACCATAAGCATTCCATAGCGGCGTTTTGCATGGTCGCATGGTGATATCAGCGATTATGTTTTTGATTCATTTGGTTTCTTATGAAATGCACTCGATGTAAGGTATGTTAGTCATGTCTGAAAACTGCTCGAGACGGTAAAAAATTAAACAAATTATATTTTGAAAAATATAAATTCGAACGAGCTAAAAATGATACCCACAGATCAAGGTCATCCAAAGCTACAAATTGACTAAGTTTGAGCGAATTGGATTTTGGACGTTATGCATGACTCTAGCATGATAGCATGATATTTACGGACATTCGCTCTTAATATGTTTGATAATTGCCAACATAAATACTTTACTGGATATCCATGCATATTCTTATTTTTTTATATATATACATATCGGGATATGTTATTGTACATGTAAATGTATAGGTATGTTTTCTGAACGATGCAAAATAATGTTATTCGAGAGTAAAACGACAATCTTGAGGACGGACATTTTTGCAAATAAATATACCTACCAATATCTTGTCTTTTTACGTAAGAAGAAAGTACAAATAAATAAAATTTAAAAACATGAGGAAATCGCAAATCACCATAGGTGAAAAATAATAATGCAGTATATATAATTATTTAAAAAGATGAAACGAATATCATTGCAATTGGAATACATTATGAATGAATGAAGTCGAAATATTGTACATCCGTGTTATCTTATCGTACATAAACCCTAAACGTTTTTGTTAAGATGATGATTTCTACTCTCGGACTAACACGGTTCCATTCTTGAAACTTTTGGATGACTTTTTTTTGTTGGTGAATGTTTTTCGATTGTAAAACGAGAGTCTATTGGCTCAGGCACACTGAATGTGAGAGCGATTAAAAATCCGATTAAGGTTACTCAAGGAAAAATGACATCCTACATGACATTGATGATAATGATGATAATGCATTTATATAGTGCACTTTCTATGTGTACATATTCAAATGCGCCTTAAAGTGTATATGAACTCCCGCGGTTTTTTGGTGTTTTAAAAAGTTAATATATAGAGAAGTCATAAACAATTTTTTTTTTCTTCATTTGAACATTTATTCGCGGAGATATAGCGCCCTAAACTTGAAAATCGACCGCGCCCCTTCGGGTTGGACGGGAATTGGGAGATTGGTAACTAGTGACGTAAATTCGGGACTCCAAGTTATGAACACTCATTGATTCTCAGTGGTTTCTTTACTAAATCAGCTGGAATTATCATTTCCTACAGCTTTCGACTCTTATACGAAACACACAAATAATATGGATCTATCAGATCATAGCGAGCTAGAATACTCGGATTCAGAGTGCAGCAGCAGCTCTAAAAGTGATGACTACCAAAGTGCTTTCGACGAAGAAATCGAACATTCCGACTCATACGAAGGTGAAAGCGAATTCAACAGTTCGAAATCTGATGATTCCCTTGAAGAAGGTCCATATTCAAACGAGCCTTTAGCGGACGAAAATTGGTTGGCAGAATACTACCAAGAGAGAGAAAAACACGAGGAGCGTTCGAAAGAACTACAAAGCCGCCTCGATGGCAACGTTGATACTGATCAATGGTGAGAACTAGCTAGCTTCAACAGTATCTTTATTGCAATCATTACGCGTTTTTATTTTCTCGTAGGGGTTGTAATTTTGCTTTTAATTCTTACTTTTATCACTCTAGGTGTCAGTGTGGTAATTGCGTGGTTTCACTTCTTCAAAGCGGAGATGAATGCCAGTGCTGCGTCGAAATAGATGGTAGTCTCGAGTCCCTCCAAAGCGAACTTGTTCTACGAGAAATCGAAGTCATACCGAACTGTATCACTTTACATCCAGGATTTCGAGCAGTTTGTTTAAATCGTTGGGCATTACGGTCATCAGCAGCTAAGTACAGAACGATTGATGGCAGAAAATATCAGCAAACCGATACTGAAGAACAGTAAGTGAAAAAACAAAAAGTGACAAACGCTTTGAATTAAATTTTACAAATACGAACACGTTTTACATTGATTTCCCCTCATGACATTTCCATTTGTTATCAATAGTTGAATGAAGTACTTATTTTCTGGCATCGTATAATTGCCTACATTGTTGAATTAAACGTATTGGTCTAAAACGTATTTTATTTCTACCAACCTTTTCAGGCTTCTACGGGCCACAGCATACAGAGAGTTTACACGACTAGTACATGGATACCTCGGGGATTCAAAACGAATTCCATTACCGGCTTGTGTATATCATGCCATTAGAACCGAACTCTCAAGCGAGGACTGTAATGTATACACTGGAGTGAAGATGATGAATAACTAAATGTCATTGTAAACTTTGTATTTTAGCCCCTTAAATTGTGAAAAAATTATCCTTAGTCGAAAATCTAATTTATCACTACAGTACAAAGCCAACGTGCAAAGGATGTCAATATTCCCATTACAATTTATGATATATTTTCTTCACTGATTACGTCACAAAACATTGATTCATTTACCATGTCATGTATAAAATAATAAAATAATATACAACCAAAATGAAGTACTGACATCATTTGAAACTTTGACTGTAACTTTTACTGCAACAATATTTTGAAATAAAATCAAAGTGCAAAATCTGTTACTAGAATGATGATATTAACATATAACATTTTATTTTAAATTATTGAAAATATAGACACGTGATCAACAAAAATATAAACACAATAATATGTGTAATGACTTTTATCATTGAAATAAAATCAAAGTGCAAAATCTGTTACTAGAATGATGATATTATCATATAACATTTTATTTTAAATTATTGAAAATATAGACACGTGATCAACAAAAATATAAACACAATAATATGTGTAATGACTTTTATCATTGATTGAATTACATGCATGTAATAGGGATTCAATCAATGATTTATTGATTGATTGATTTTATTTATTATTGTGTTTATATTTTTGTTGATCACGTGTCTATATTTTCAATAATTTAAAATAAACAGGTTAATACATGGGTGCTTGGAGATATATAATTTATCAAATTATTGTCAATCATGTTTAACACTCACAAATCATTTTTATATCTCTATGCGCCAATGTATTTATCTCTGTATAATAAATGCAAGAGTGCTAAGTGTTTGCTTACTACAAATATTTTTTTTATTTATTCAGTCATTGTCATAAAAAATAACATTTTCAACGCGACAATATCTAAAATATCAGTATGATAACAGTGAACCAATACATTATTATTGCAAACAAAAACAATAACAGTTTATATTTTTTTATATAACTGAACATAAAAATAATATTTATTTACATATCTTTGTATAATAATATGATAATAAATATACAAATTACAATAAATATGACAATTATTATCATGGATTTCGTGGAATGTTGTTTCTGGGGCAGTCTGTGATTTTGTTATGTCCTTTCATTGGCTGGTTGCACTTTTTGCAGTGGGGGGCTTTCTTTTTCTTTTTATTCTGACTTTCTGCTTTTTGGGCTGCAAGCACTTCAGATACTAAAAGATAATTATTTTACTTTAAACTTACTTATCCCATGTAAAGTGAAAGCTAAATAGAAACTAGTGAGTAAACTAGTGTAGGCTGCGTCAGTGTTTGATATAAGAAATAGGTAAAATAATGAAATTTGTGATGCCGTAAAAAATTTACTGACGTTTCGAGGGTTAGCCCTCTGAAGAAGGGCTAAAGTTCGAAACATCAGTAAAGTTAAGTCATAATTTTTTACGGAGTCACAAATTTCATTATATTACCTACAGTAAAAGCTCACGCACTGTACAACTTGTGTTTTACAATGATAATAAAAGATAATAATATAGACTTACATGGTGTAGTAGGTGGAACATGTTCAACTGTCATGCTTTCCCTCTTTTTCTTCTTTTCCAAAGCACTAGTTTTGGACTCCTTATCAAGCATTGTGTTCATAGGCGGTGGTACCATTTCTGCAAGCTCTTTGGAAGCTTTCATCAACAATGTTGTTTGAAGATTTACTTCTAGAAATGTTGCAAAGATCTCTCCCACATAAGCTAGACAAAGCATAGAATGATTTTACTATATATACATATGGAGAATCATGACCAAGTAAGTTGTTTGTTATCTTACCAAAGTTTGTTTTAATCCTCACATGTCTCACAGATGCTGTCCCATTTTTGAATTTGGGGTAAATAAATCGTAACTGCTCTGAGCCATCTTTTTTCTTCTTGACCTCACTGACAAGATTGTAATTGTAATGAATGGCTACTAGGATGTGCCCAAATAATAGGAATATGTACAAGTTAAGCAAAACAAAACAAAAACAAAACACTAGAAATCTACTTCTAAGTGAGAATGGCAACTTTTTGTGTATTTTATGCCTATTGGGCAAAGACAAACCTGCAAAACATTCCAGGATAAGAGAATGCGATCATTTTAGGACAGAAATGATTGAGAAGAGAATGGAACCCCTCAAGGGAACTTGTTTGGTCCAAAGGTGAAGCCTGTTGAATTCCAGCTGCAAGGCTTCTGTGGGTCAATACTTTCTCAACTTGTTCACACAACAGCGACTCTGTAAATTAAATACAGTAATTATATTTATGATCGAAAAAAATGTATCTTGTTTGTAATATCCTTTAGAATTTATAAATATATCATAGACCTCACAATGAAACTGAGATATATAGTGAATTGGCAAATTCCTTGACAATTTATGTTTCAGAGTTGCCTTTTCTGTAGTCTTCCATATATAGTACAACCATCCATTTGTTAGCAAAATACAAATGAATTCACAAATGTGTGAATATTCAAATAAAATACAACATTTTATAAACTCTTTTAACACTGTGTATATACCTGGATGTAGCCACTTTCTTTCTTTTATATCACTTCCATGGGCACACTTATTGAAGAGGGGGTCAGAGATATCTTTGTGTTTGTTTACGATGTGACTTAGAAATGACTTGAATTTTGCACATATGATTTGCCCAGTTCCACAGATGGTTGAAGTGGCACTCCAATGTAGGTGATTGAGACAAGGCTGAATCCACTCAGATAATGATTCACAGCCGCTTTCTTTAGCAATTTTCGACAAGTGCTTCCTGACAGCTAGAAAACAAATATTAAGCTATATTAGGCAAATGCAGAAATCAATGATTTTTAGATGGTTGTGTTTCAGAAACATTTTGTATTCCATGCCAATGTACATATCATCACATAACAACACAACTTCATATCATAAACAAGACAAATTTATCCAAACTCAAATATTTTGAATCATCTTACACTTTTTTAAATGCCATAGGTCAAAATAATGCTTAATATTCGTCAGTTTCTCACGCATGTATTTAGCTATGGAAGTATGTCGATCTGAGATAAAGGTGGAAATAATCAGCCCACTGCCTATCAGGTATTCCATGCTTCTTTTAAAACCAACAAACTCCATTGCAGTACTACTTCCTGCATCATTCCTCTGAAAAAAAGATTAACACATTATTATTTACACTTACACCATAAAATTACTTTTGCAATCAGTTGCAAATTTAAGAATATAAAACTTACAATAATTATGACACTTAAAGTCTTAAAAGTGGTTTTGTAGTGTCAGTAGTGTCAACAAGCAAAATATGAATGGTACTGACTGAATATTTTTGATTGATGACAGTCTAAATTGCCTTCGCATATTGTCATAATTTGAACTGTTACAGGTTTTTTTGAAAAACAAACTCAAGCAAATTAATTCCAAATTGAATTAATATCATATTATTACCAAATACAAAAAAATCATCATAACTTTAGATGTCAGGAATTTACAAACTAAGAAGAGCAAAAAAATAGTTAATAACCTACACTGCAAAAACGGCTGAGTAGATACACCTCACTATATTGAGTAAATCATGCATTCAGGATAACACTTTATAGTAAGTTAACCCAACTCATTATTAAGAGTAAACATAAATGTAGACGGCCATAGAGTACAATGTACTCAATATATCGAGTTTAACTTCACTTTTACTCACTATAGAGTTAGGTTAACTCACTATAGAGTTGGATTTACTCACTATCAAGTGTAATCCTGAATGCATGATTTACTCAATATAGTGAGGTGTATCTACTCAGCCGTTTTTGCAGTGTAGAATTATCAATTCAAGTACCTGAACTAGTGCAAAATGAATAATAAGTGGTAAAGTGCAACAGAATACTGTGTATGCTCCATATTTGGCACTATGACCCATACTATCATGCCGTCCATCTCCAGAGATAGTGAGGGGTCGTCCAAGACCTTTGACTTTGTCAATCATTGCAGCCTGGTACCTCTTCCAATGCAGATATATGGTGGGGAACAAGTTTTTCTATAATCAAATCATAAATAAATGGATTTTAATTCCACATTACTTTTTCGATCATCAGTTATTTGCTAGAGCCAGCACCCAGAATTTATTTAAATTTAATATCAATTTATGTATTTTATATATTACATTGTAAGTTACAATTAAGCATTGTTGTTGTGGTTGTTGTTGTTGTTGTTGTTGTTGTTGTTGTTGTTGTTGTTCTGTCTAGTCATTACAAGTTTACCAAACACTCACTTGTTGATGTTTGAAGAATTTCTCAATGAAATACAAGCCAGACCCATGTGGCCAAAGATCTGAAACACCTTACTGGCAGAACCCCCAGCCAACAATATAGCAAAACAAAGAAGGAAATTTGCCAGCAGGTATTCTGGTCCCTGGTACATTAGGTTGGCTTTTCCATGTTCTTGTCTTCTCGGGGCATTTCAGGTTATGGCAAGTTGTTTGTACTTCCAGCATCGTACCCTTCTCAAAGGCTTGAACATCTGGGTTTGGCTCCTTACAAGAATGGCAAAATGAGAAGAGAAGTAGAATCTTGGACAAAAATATAATGTGCTTTGGCTCTGTCCTGATGTCGTTGCTACTGCTGGAGTCCAAGCGCAACCTAAATAACAATTTGAAAAGAGATATATTTAAAAAAAAAAAAAAGCCAAATAAGCATTTTCATTGCTTTTAAAAATTAAAAAAAATTAAAATTAAAATGATAGGCAATACAATTTGTAACACTGATAAAAATGGATAACACTTTTATAGCTTTTTATGGTCAAGTCACAAAATTCATTGTATTGCTTACTCATATAGACATACCTAATTGATCTTTTTTCAAAATATCTAACCTACAAAGATATTTTCATATCTCAATAGCATGGCAATTGCTACAGTCATGAACAAACTTACTGATTTATGAAATGTCTATCTGATCTACTGATTTAAAAATTACACCAATTTTGCTCTACTTTTTTCTAGGAACATTCTGACTGTCACCTTCATCAACGTCAGATTTACTCTCTGTTTCTGTTTCTGTATCAGGGTCAAAATTAGGATCAATTGGACTTTTAGGCTCTTCTTCCACATCAAATTCCATTGCTTCGTCCTCAACTGTAATTTCTTGATTTTTGTTGTCAGCATCAAGTAGGGGTTTATCATATCTCAAATCACATTGTACTTCTACAAAACGAGATGTAAAATAATTAGCTTACAAAATAAGGAAAAAGTAATATAATGACACTTGCAAAAACAAAGTAAATAATAATATCAAGAAAAATAATAAATATATAAAATGCCAAAGTCATTTCTTTTTTAGAAAAAATGAATATTTGAATTAAAGATATCAAATAATATTCAATAATAATTTATCTTTATCAATCAGTATAATGGTATAATGGTAGTAATTCCGATTGTAATCAGTTTGTCGATGTTTTTCATGTTTTAGTGTGTTCGCTATGATTACTTATGATTGATCAGCAGCTGATTATTTATAATAAAAAGAATATAAGATAATTTTAAACTCATAGTAAACATGCATACCTCGCGATATTTTCATGGATCTTTGCATGGTCAATTCATCGATTTTTGATTTCAAATCGATAGAATTATTGTGCAGACGTCGATTCGCTCTCCGTAGATAATAACAACCAATACATTCACTCGGTGTTTGAGCACTGAAATCGCTGACCTGAAATGCAGATTTACATGTATGTCAAATGATGATCATAGCTTGCAAATGAAAACTGCAATCAACAACACTTATAGTGGGTTCTTCGTCAGTTTCTGAGCTGAAAACAGCCTCGTACGGCGGTCTCTCGTTTGCAGTCACAGTGTTGTCGTTTGGTTTGTCATTACAAGTCCTTTCTTCATCGACGCTCTTGTCTTTGTCCTCGTCGATTGGACTCGTTGTCGGTGCCATGGCTTCTTTTAGAATCTATATAAACAATAAATCAAAACTTAAATATAATATCTTCACAGTAGAATAAATGACAACAAAGATCTCTATCAAAAAATCTAGCATCGTACTCAGTTCAAACGCTTTAATACTCACCATTCGTCGACTCCTGGGTGTCTGTTGTTGTTGTTCATTCGTGTCCAAGTATACACTAGGAAATGCTACGATCCCGATGTCATCTCTCATAAGATGAGCTAGGTGCCGTTCTTCTCCAAAAGAATACTTTTGAGAGTAATCATCTGCTTTGAAATGAGACGAACAAACAGACGATGTTCCCGATGGCGTCCAATACTTCCGTCGCCTAGACACAAAGTCTACCCACCTTCGTCTTCTTGCTTTTCCAATCGTTCGATCGTCGCTGAAATAGGGAATTATATGTAGGCGAATACCTTTCTTGGCATCGGGTTTATTGGAGCAGCCTCCAACAACGCATCTACTCGGCATATTTACGATTGATATAACTTTTTTTACGATAATCTTCTACTTGAGTCTGTATGAGCGCTATGAAGTTGTCCCGAATTTACGTCATCAAAAGCCTAGTGCCAGTCTTCCCAATCTCCCAATTCCCGTCCAACCCGAAGGGGCGCGGTCGATTTTCAAGTTTAGGGCGCTATATCTCCGCGAATAAATGTTCAAATGAAATTTTTTGTTTTGTTTATGACTCCTCTATATATCAACTTTTTAAAACACCAAAAAACCGCAGGAGTTCATATACACATTATAGTTAGCTGTTAGTAATTAGTATATATTAGTGTAAATATAGACCTTTCACTGAGGATGGTCGTGACCTGCGTCCTCAGTCGTTCTTTTACGTCCCCCCGATTAATGGTTAGTGTGTGAGTGGCGAGACGGGACTTCCGATTTAACGTCCTTATCCAAGACGACGCGAAACCTAACAATTATAAACCGAAATAAATACAAAGTTATAACATTCTCCTCAATTATTTTAAGACCCTGAGTGATTGTCCTGCTAGGCCTCCCGGTTAACAGGCCGTGCTCTCCCAACTGAGCTAACCCGTTAATCGGTTGATTGCAGTCTACACCAGGCCAGAAGAATGCATCAATAACTACATTACATTTTGATAACAACCAATTACTGCACCAATTGCTTCACATGGTCTTTGCTGTTCCAATTCTGTTCCAACTACTTTGCAGTAGTAATTTCTGTATGTGGGATTTAATGCAACTACCGGTAAGGCTAATACTATACTACTTCAGTCACATCAAACAGCCCTTCTGAGGGCTACATCCACCCGGATGATCCTATTACAAATATTGTTACCTCGACAAATATTGTTACTTCGATAAACACGGATATATCTCTATCCAACGGCTAAAACCTATACAAATAATATACACTGGATTACCCCTGATAGCTTTTCCTAGCTTCGTACAACTGGCCCCTGGATGTATATAACCATATGTAATATACATAAGCTAGTCGTCGTTCTCTGGAACCTCAACTTTAAAAGGATGAGGATGCTCAAACTATATAGACTACGAGTAGTCCCTCTTTTCCCTCCAGACTCAGTGATTAAAAAAAGGAGCGTTAAGGGATTCCTGTGGAGCGCACCGGAAATATTTCGGGTAAGTAAAACAGCGGTCAAACGACTACGCATGCATGGCAAAATTTTCACAGCGCTAAATTTTGGATTGTAAAAGTGTTTGAAGTCGATTTATAAGAAATTCCCTGAATATATAAGCTTGACGTTTCGTGTACATAGCCTTTGTTATATTTTAAAGCTACCATGAGTCTATATTTTTGTATTTTTGTTTATATTTTGAGAAAAAAGCGATGAAAGTCGTCCGATCCATCGTTTTGTATAGAGTCCGTGCGAAAATTAAGCCTGGGAACGAAGATGTTGTTGGATCATTTTACTGATCTACTGATTTTACAAATGAAAAATGTGTCATCGTGTCATCAATATCAAATGGATCAATTAGACTGCAATCACAAGCAAACATTTTAATTGCTTATAAAACTTCAATTAAAAATAATCGTGGATATGTGATTATAAATATACACCAGTGATTTACAGCGAATAATCGGGTAAGACTCACGATGTAAGACTGATGAAATCTACAACACATAGAAAAGTAATAGTCACTGCTTACATGAGAAATTGTCCCTTAATATTTAAGATTTCAAAGGCTAGTTTTCCATGTCTATTAAATTGAAATTGAATTGTAATCAAATGCTATTTTTCTTGGTGATTATATTGGCAAAATCGAAGCTTTTCGACAATCTACCATATCCCGTGGGAGTGGAGGTGAGTAAGCGAGTGACCTTGCTGTGAAATGCAAATTTGCATATATGATAAAATAGTGTTTACATTCAAATATTCTGGAAAAATGATATTTTCATCGATGCATTTGCGTTTTATTACAATCTAATATTACTTTTGAACCAGTTAATGTATGTTTTATGATTTAAAACCAATGTAATGTGGATGTATATAATGTCCATCGATATTGTTAATTTTGATATTTCTTGCATTTTACGATGATATTTTGTAGCCAAAACGCAGAGTGCCCAGAAAGGGTTTTCATTGGAGTTGAAGTACAACTATTCCTCTTCATTTCGGTATAAATAGTTGTTAGGAAATCAGAACTCTTGTATGAAAAAAATAATTATGAAAAGTACCAAAATTACGGTTTTCACGACCACCCGAAAATGCTCTTACTTCAAATTAATATCCATAAAAAATTAAAATAATAGGATATATCAAAATAAAACATACTGTTCAAAAGCTGTAATAATGTTCTATAAACCGTGTAAATGTGATTACAAAATATGCCGAGAAAACGCCGCACGGGATTTACAAACTTTACAAATTTTCGAAAATTCAGACGGCAAAATTAGGCCGAAAATAGGTCAAACTTTGAACGGATGTCACGTGACCGCTTTAAAATGAAACGACTAAATAATGCCCATATGATTACTTGCTCATGACTACCTTTCACCATGCAAAGTTTCAGGTGGGGTTGTATCGGACCATTTCTGAAATTACTCGAAGCTTATGTGGAACGATTATAAGGACACGACAATTTTGAGGTTTCGCCAAAACAAATAGTTGGTAGATCAAGGGAAAACGTCTTTGCCACCTTTGCAAATTTTTAACGCTAACTTTATATTCTTCTTTTAAGCATGAAACGTTAGGAAAACTCTCCAGGCACTCGCTTAAATCAGTCAAATAAGTGACCGTGTGCCGGAATGCTTCACTTTGACGCTTGACAGCTCGGCGCGGTCCGTTACAGATCGATGGTTTTTAACCAATCGAAATTTTCGATCCGTTGTGAGAGCCACTGCTAATTCATTTGTTACAGTGTTGTCTGTAGTTTCTTCTATTCCTCTCCCTACTCATCCGATCTATTTTCGGCGCGCTCCAAAGGGCCCACAACACTCGGTATTTTTTAATCACTGATTCCGGAGGGAAAAGATGGACTACTTGTAGTCTAAAACTATACTTTGTACGACTTTTTACGTTAAACTATAAGTAAACAGGTCACTTTTGGGGTTTTACCATTTGGTAAACAACTGCACAGACATGTGCGACTCAGATGCAACGTATTAGGAGAAATCATAAAATACCCACCTCTGTATAGTAAGCCACTGCTCGTTGATAAACAAAGTATTGATAACCCTTCTCTAACGGTACGTTGACATACGTGTCTTTAAAGACACTGCCATCTCCAATAGTTATCACTCTTGTATGGTTTATTTTTGGAACTTCAGCTGTGATGTAATAACTGAGCCCTTCCTGGAAAGCGGTGGCCCACTTATAAAATAATAAGTTTATTAAGATACTTGAATGGCAATTTACAATTGAAAAACTCAAGTTTACAATGGTATAAAAAGAAAACTAAGAGATAATATTAATATACATATATAAAAAAGTCAATATAAAAATATAAAAAGGTCAAATATGCATATGTACAACATTCCGCTTATAGATCAGCATCACACTTTCTTATTGCATAGGGGATAAAACTAGTTTGAAAGCGTTTTTTTTTTTTGCAATCAATAATGGGGAATGTTCTTGGAAATCTTGTTGAGTAATTCCGTTGGACTTTCTTTGGCAGAAGATTGTTCGTTTTATCTCCTTTTGTCAACATTGATTTATACAAAACCACGGTAAAGTGATTCACGCCGTTCAGAGAGCGTTGGGAGAGCATGGCTGTGGAGTCTCTCACTGTAAGAAAGGTATGGCAAGATGATTTTTGTTGCTCTTCGCTGTACTTGCTCTAAACGGTCATTCAGGGTGGATGTTAGCGAAGGATGCCAGACAGGCGATTATATTCAAGTATGGGACGAATAAAACCACGGTACACAGAACTCAGGTCATCAGAAATGACCTTGCTTCGTTTCAGTGTTCTCAAGGCGTACAGACACTTGCTGGCTTTACCACAGATGTAATCAATGTGTACGTTCCACTTAAGATCAGCTGAGAGGAAAACACCAAACAACTTAGTCACGTGAACTGCATCTAATGGGCGGCCTTCTACTTCTAGAGGTTGTAGGAGTGGTTGGTCCTATAGAAATGATATGCACAATTATTTGGTCTTTTTTACATTTAAGCGCATATTGTTCTCCTGAGTCCATTCGTGTATGGTGTTCAACTCTGTCTGTAAAGTGGATGGAGCGGACGAGGGAGAAAAAACCTCAAACAATGTACAATCATCTATGTACTTGTACATGGGCAACGAGCAGGCCAAGTCATTTATCATTACCAAGAAGAATAACGGCCCCAACTTGGTACCCTGGGGCACTCCTGCGTTAAGGTTCAGCCAGTTGTACAATGAGTTGCAATAATTTGGCAAAAGCTTGTTAGGACCACGTGAAACAATTACTTGATAGGCACTAGAGGGGGAAGGATTAGTTCGTTTAATGTGCTACATTGGTGTAAAATACTGGATCACAACAATTTATTCTGTTACTAATAAATATTTATGTAGTCTCCCTCGCAGCCGTTTGTAGTGCCGGGCTTCCTGTGTCCCTCCCCACTAACGGCTGCTCACGCTATTTTTTTTGTTATTGTTTATAAGTTGTATAAATTGTTTAAATAAGAAAATGGCGACAAAATTACAACCAATCAGCATGTGGTAAAAATATTTTATATATTACTTGCTTTTTTAAAGTAAATGAATATTCGAGTCACCTGATTTCACCGCACAGCTGCTTTGCTGCCCATAGAGTAACATTTACGACTGTTTTTGTTTCGTAGTGATATTCAACCACTGTAACGTCTGGTGCTAATGGATCTAAAATTAAGAAACGGTGCATCAATCAAAATATGGAGGAGAGTATCTTGATAGATTGCTATCAAGTTTAAATACATGATTCACACGAATTCGTTCTCTTTGCTATTTTCACTGATATGGTTTTTACGTATGATTGTATACTACAATTTAAAATTGCAACAAAAAATAAAAATAATGAAATTGACTATATTGCTTCTTTAAAATTCATACATACAATCTATGTCAGTTGTTATCATTGTGTTGTTGTTCACGTGTTTGTTCTGTACATATTATTTCAAAATATGCAATTTGCAAAAATAACAAACAAAACTGCATAATATTGAAACACAATTGAATCCCATCTTACGTTGTAAGACAACACTGAACCGACACGCTCTGGTTTCTTTCATGTGAACTTAACTTCTGCCTTTGAGGATTGGAATATCTTCAGCTCTTTTGGTAGACCCAGCCCTGAAATAGTTAAACATCGTTACTAGCTAGTTATCAAAGCCTATAGTTAAACTGCAATCACATGAGACATATAAGCCTCCAGCACAAGAATATATAAATGATGCACTTTCCAGACATAAAATCGTCACTATGATCAGTAGCTAAAAAAAAACTCAAAACAGATTTTACCAATTCGAGAGATACCAATTTAAGATTATGTTTTCTATCTATAATTAAGTAAAAACATACTTACTCTGCAGTGTTACAAGGAGAACAGCTTTGCTTTATGGTCCAGACCCTGTACCGGTCAAGGCCCTGACATTAACTGTATATTGTGCACACAAGCGAGACCATGAAATACGTACTCCAAGGGTGGTTTTCTTGAAACATGGAATATACTTTGATTTTTGTATGCTTTATTTTCTATTCTCACGAGTGTAAGGCGCACTTCGTATTTTGAGATGATACCATTAGATAAGTCTTCATGTGCTGACTCCCATGTGGCTCGGTGCGATGTGATGTTGATCTTAGTAACAGCTATTTGTTGTGGAACACCATCAGGCTCTGTGATTGTAACCAAAAACCGGACATTATATAAGTTATAACGATTCAATTTAAATATAAAAAGGATTCTCATTCGTATCGTTCATATGATTGATTTAAAAAAAAAAATTCAGTGAATATGTTATTTGAATTAAGATTATCAAACAAAAAGGTAATTAAACAAAATAAAACATCCCAATGCGGTCTAGAAAACAGTATAAATATGTACATGGCAAGACAAATATCAAGATTTAAAGAGAATCTATATCACAGTGTACTAATACGTAAACCAAAAACACATAATTTCAACTTATAGCTTTGTCTTGAAAAATGTGTTTTATCCTTCCTGTTCCCTATCGCTTTACTCAGTGGACCGTCTTTAACAGTGTAAGCCAGTACTTGGAAGCTGTACTCAGTGTGTTTATCAAGACCAGTCACAACTGTTGTGGTAGTAGTGACACCACTAATTTTCTGGTATTTTATTTTACCTCTTTGTATGTACTTATAAGCCACTTTGTAACCTCTCAATATACCATTCCTGCACTTGGTATTGGGAAGTGGTGTCCAGGTAACACGGATGCTGGTAGACGAGACTGCAGAAGCCGATTGCAATGTTGGAGAACAGGTAGGAGCTAAAACAATCAAGAAAACAATTGAATGTTTTTTTGAACTAACAAAAATTAGAGTGATAAAACGGCATCAAAAATATCATCCTCCTTGGTTCTTTTAACTGTTGCTGTACTCAGTGGACCGTCCTTAACAGTGTAGGCCAAGACTTGGAAGCTGTACTCAGTGTATTTATCAAGACCAGTCACAATTGCTGTGGCAGTACCGCTACTGACATCCGAGGGTTGTCCAGTATTACAACTAGACTCAAGTGGTATAATATGTTTTACTAGTTGAGTCCATTGGTGAATAACCACAGGTATACCATTACAGCGTATATATTGTAACAGGGGAGGGGTAACATACAACATTTGTTTTATAAGAGGGCAGGGGACATAATGGTTGTTAGCACAGGGATACCGGCCCTTTTGGTATAATATTCTAGCCTGTGGTTATTAAGTTGAGACTTTGAAATGTTTTGACACTGCAAATTTTTTTGGGGGCATATACTTACTAATGGTACAAGTGGAATTACTTGTACAACTAGAAATGTTGCATGGGGCTGTACCAATCACTGCATGTTTTCTGGGTTTCCTGTGGTTATGTACTTACAGATCTGTTTGACCACTGTGGAGGGCCCCCAAATTGTCTTACAAGTTGTTCAAATTGAACTACTAGTAAGAATGGAATTCAACTGGTAGTCAAGTAGTGAATATCATTATTTTGTTCTGGTTTTCCTGTGGTTATGTACTTACAGATCTGTTTGACCACTGTGGAGGGCCCACTAAATGTCTGACAAGATGTTCAAGCTAAACTTCTAGTAAGAATGGAATTCAACTGGTAGTCAAGTAGTGAATATCATTATTTTGTTCTGGGTTTCCTGTGGTTATGTACTTACAGATATGTTTGACCACTGTGGAGGGCCCCCAAATTGTCTTACAAGTTGTTCAAGTTGAACTACTAGTAAAAATGGAATTCAACTGGTAGTCAAGTAGTGAATATCATTATTTTGTTCTGGTTTTCCTGTGGTTATGTACTTACAGATCTGTTTGACCACTGTGGAGGGCCCCCAAATTGTCTTACAAGTTGTACAAGTTGAACTATTAGTAAGAATGGAATTCAACTGGTAGTCAAGTAGTGAATATCATTATTTTGTTCTGGGTTTCCTGTTGTTATGTACTTACAGATCTGTTTGACCACTGTGGAGGGCCCACTAAATGTCTGACAAGATGTACAAGTTGAACTACTAGTAAGAATGCAATTCAACTGGTGGTCAAGTAGTGAATATCATTATTTTGTTCTGGGTTTCCTGTGGTTATGTACTTACAGATCTGTTTGACCACTGTGGAGGGCCCAAAAAATGTCTTACAAGTTGTACAAGTTGAACTACTAGTAAGAATGGAATTCAACTGGTAGTCAAGTAGTGAATATCATTATTTTGTTCTGGGTTTCCTGTGGTTATGTACTTACAGTTCTGTTTGACCACTGTTGAGGGCCCCCTAAATGTCTGACAAGTAGTTCAAGTTGAACTACTATTCAATGTGCAACCGTGCGTAACGGATAGGATATAAGGGAGGATCACTATCAATCAACCAACACTCGCTGATAGATCAGAATTCAAGCTGAAAGCATGTCCTCGCGAAACCAAAACGTACAAGTACCACAGCCACCACAAGTACCTCAAGCGCCGGCCCCGGCTCAGCAGAATGCTCAAGCACCGCAAAATGATCAAGAACCACAAGTTATCCAGCCGCCAGAAGCGCTCCCACAACTGCCAAATGAACTGCCCCAGGCAGAACAGCCACAGGCGGAACAACCCCAGGCGGAACAACCGAACCAGGTGCAAAATGACGCCCAGGTAAAACATTAACCTGTACTTAGTCATAAAGTTTAGTATTTTGTGCGTAGTTTCGGTTATTAGCGGAGCTCCCGCGCGGGCCGAAGGCCCGCGCGAGCGGAGCACCATACTTAAGAAAAAATGGTAATGCATCGAGTCGATTTTCGATGGTTTTCACACAGGAATCCCAAGCGTACGTCCGACGTCCGACGTCCGACGTCCGCGCCCATCGCGATGCTAATTGGTTGTTATATTTCGGCGGGAACGAAAGTGACGCGCGCGCCAAATAGCGCTAGATCAACAAAGCAAAGTTGTTCTTTTAATTTATCGACAAAAAAGTCAAACAAACAACAACAAAATAGCAGAGCTTACATTAATAAAAAATAACAACGGAGAAAGATGAACTTCGAAGAACAAAAAAGTCAAACAAACAAAGCTTACATTAATACAAAATAACAACGGAGAACAAAGAGAGTTTTGACCGAAGAAGAACATAAACTCGAAGGACACAAAAACGAAGAAATTATACTAAAGAAAAGCAGAAAAGACTGATTCCAAAAGACCAAGAAAACCTATTTGTGGATACCTTCGTGGAAGAATATTAAAAGACTACAGCAATTCAAAAAAAAATTGATAAAGAAGCGACCTTGTTTGTTATGAAAACTGTCTTCAAATCTTCCCTCGGCACAGTTTATTGAAGGATTTTCAAGCTTGGCAGTTGAACTATGAAGAATGTTTAAACCATCAAAATTCAAGTACATACATTTATTGGTCAAAATATGATCAATGTCATTGAAGAGAAGAAAACCTCAGGAAAATAATCACCGATAAAGTAAGTTCAAGATTATTATTTGTTTCAAGTTTTTGAGAGAAAAAACTGTCTTAATTTGATATACCGAGCGTGAAAAAAAAAAACACCTCAAAACTTGCAATAATTAAGCCTCAAAAAGGAAAAATCCGTTCTCTGTTTTATTATAGAAAGAAAAGAGAAAAGGTTTATCTCCATTTTATTTAATTTTTGAGATAAAAACCGTACATGAAACGATGTTTGTGCATTTGTAAATTGTACTTTGGTCGATTGAAAGGTGTTTATTTATGTACTTTTTAAACCTCATAAACAGAAAACATCAAAGATAAATTGAAATACAAACACAATTTAAATTGGTTGAATAACTTCTGTTTATTTAGCAATATTGACTATTTTATGCTTACTAAACGAGCTTTTTTTAGTAGTTTTTACTTCAAAGTCGAAAATGATGTTTTACACAAAGTTTTTCATAATAAAATACCTTGTTTTAAAATCCTTGTCTTTTCAAATCGATCTTGTGTTGGTAGAACTTATTCTTGAGGCTTTTAATTCCACTTGAAAATAATTTTTTGTTTTGTTTTGAAGATTTGCCATGACTACTTTTTAGTAAATCCAATACGATAAAAATGTTTTTTTTTTTACAAAGAAATGCTTTAAAATTTCCTTTTTTCCTTTTAATACGTAGTTACCATTCTATTAAGGTCTAGTTCAAATAATGTTTTTGTCAATTTGAAGCTCAAAATATTGATTTTTCTCAGCGTTTTGTCTTGCTTTTGAAGCAAAAAGGTGCCTTGGCATTGCTGAAACGCGCCAAAAATAGAACTTGTCACCTTGATTTAAAAAGACTGAAAAAAACGCATAAAATTAAAACGACAACAACTCCATGGCCATTACAGCATAGTTACATTTACTACAATTTTCTACTTACAGAAAAGTTATATCCATTGATAGTTTATCTATAAACTTGTTTTTAAAATCCTTTTTTGATGAAAAAACTTTGTGTCGATGATAGGCATAGATTGTTGTTTTGTTTACTTCTATAAAAGTTTGTATATAGATATCAGTCAACAAGCTTTACATATATTTACAACATTAATATATTGAACCGTAAACATCAACAGAGTAGATTGTTGTTTTGTTTACTGCTATAATAATTTGTATATAGATATCAGTCAACAAGCTTTACATATTTACAACATTTATATTGAACTGTAAACATCAACAGAGTAGATTGTTGTTTTGTTTACTGCTATAACAGTTTGTATATAGATATCAGTCAACAAGCTTTACATATTTACAACATTTATATTGAACTGTAAACATCAACAGAGTAGATTGTTGTTTTGTTTACTGCTATAATAATTTGTATATAGATATCAGTCAACAAGCTTTACATATTTACAACATTTATATTGACATATTTATAGTATTTATATTGAACTGTAAACATCAACAGAGTAGATTGTTGTTTTGTTTACTGCTATAACAGTTTGTATATAGATATCAGTCAACAAGCTTTACATATTTACAACATTTATATTGAACTGTAAACATCAACAGAGTAGATTGTTGTTTTGTTTACTGCTATAATAATTTGTATATAGATATCAGTCAACAAGCTTTACATATTTACAACATTTATATTGACATATTTATAGTATTTATATTGAACCGTAAACATCAACAGAGTAGATTGTTGTTTTGTTTACTGCTATAAAAGTTTGTATATATATATCAGTCAACAAGCTTTACATATTTACAACATTTATATTGCATGAACCGTATTTCATAATCTTTAGCAAAAATCTTGATAAATATAGTTGACTTATAGTCGAATATATATGTATATATCCCAGATTAATATTTCTCGTTTTTTTCTTGAGTAACCTTGAACAGTAAGAAATAATATTTCTTTCACATACTATCAAATACGCCTACGTCATCACGTACAGTTTTTATGACCCGTGCACAAAAACTATATACTTGCACATATTGATGTTGTAAGAAAAAATTAAACTGGGAGCTCCGCTATTAGGTATTACCTAATTTGTATATTAGGTCTTTTAAGAGTCAATTTAGCTTGCAACCAGTAAAGCGTGGTTAACCATTGTTTGTGCGATACGCCCACGAAGTTCTAGAGTTGTTTGACTGTAATCTGGATTTTGTACTAGTCGTATATGTGGCTGAGAGTGGCTGAGATTAACTACTTGACTTAAAGTACTCATAATGACTTACATTAAATTTACAATCAAATTGAGTTAATTGTAGTAGTAATTGAGGTTATGATCGAAGTAGCTAATATAAGGAAAATGCTGTAATATATTAGAACTAGATTTAACCACATGAATGATCTTTTTTAAACTTAGCAATGTCTTCATCTTTAATGAAAGTGAATGCTTTTGCTTGTTCTTTCTCCTTTAGAAAAAATCTTACCATTCTGTGTCCATATGAACTTCCATTTGAGCCTCTTGCGTACCTTGTTAATTTCTCCAAAGAGTCTTTTCCTTTTGGGAGTCAGTGATCCAGATACGTAGATTTTGCCCGTTGAGTTTAGGTTGAGGTTTGGCAGATCCTTTACCGTTTTCTTCATTAGATTTTTACGACTTTTGTAGATCTTGTCTTTCTTACCACGTCTTGTAAACTTTACGATGATCTTAGGAGCTGCATCTGGCGAGTAAGATGGCAAGGGGTGCGCTGTGGAGATGTCTTCGGTGGAGTCAACGTGAACACCAAGACATTGCGCAACCGATTCAACGATGTCTTCGGAGGAGCATTTATCTGTTGGTTTAATGCCAGTAATTTCCAAGCAGTCTCGTCTTATATACTGGGCTAGTTCATCTAGGTCTGTCAACGCCTCGTTAGCTCTCATATCTACTATCTTTATGTCCTGCTTCAGCAATGTTAAATCTTTGTTGTGTTGCTGTAACTTCTCTTTCGATAAGACGCGTCTTTCCCGTATCGTTGAATGTTGGCGAGGGTTTTCTGACATTTTATCAGCTAAAGTATGCAAGAAAGAGTAGAAGAAGGAAAAACAGCTAAAATATAAATAAAGCTATTATCTAATTTGAACTATTCTGTATCTGAGCTAGCGTACACAACCAACTAGCGAGTATTTGCATTTTGCACAATACAGTCGTTTTTCATTTGAGCGTGCATAGAAGATAGACCATTTAGTTGGTATTAATAGTTACAGAACATAAGAAAACAATGCATTCTTGGCATACTACAAACAATTATCCTTACTTATCTTTCACGGTGCTATACATACGACCTTAATTAAGAGTCCCAAAGGGGACAGCCAAGATCATGATGCAATAATAACGGTAATATCTAAACGCATTTAAAAAAACACGCCTCGCTGACATGACCATTTTTGTTTATTATAGCTTGTGGAGACCGTGCAGGCTTTAAAGAAGGAAATGGAAAGTATCAAGGTCAGGTCATCAAGTGTAAACGTAGAAACCTCTCTGGCACATTTACGCCAACTTGTGTCCGCTCCAGTTAAGCTTCGGGACCCTCACCTTATATTAACGGCAATACAAAAACTGGCGGATGACGCTAGGACTACAAACCATAGCAGAGCGGCGGAATTCGAGGCAATTCTGAGGCAAGTACGTCCATACGCCTATGCACCGCAATTCGGCGACATCGTAACCCGTTTGGTAGGATCTAAAGAGGAGGCTAAAGTAGCAGCGACGATCGCTAAAATAACAAAAGTCAATCCCGCCAACTTTCAACCAGCTGCTCCGTATCCTACACCTTTTAGAGGCCGTGGAAGAGGTCGTGGAAGAGCACGATGTTTCAGATGCGGCCAAATCGGTCATTTCCAGCGTCAGTGTATCGCTAGACGTTAGGTGTACAGTACTCACTACGGAAACGCTGGTCAGCCAGCATTATAATGTATGTGAATAACGAATTTATACATCAAGTTGACATGTAACTCTGAGTTTGTTATTTAAGTAGAAAGCTTGTTATGGAAGGATTAGCACTCAATTTGTTGTTTCTTAGGGACTAGTAAGACCCCTCGTCTTTTAGGACTTATATCTAGTAATAAAGTGTTTGGTATTGGTAACAAGTGTCTTTTCTTTGCTCGCGGGATTATGCATTCTATTTCCCGTAAAAAAATGTTATTAAATTTCATACAAGAGAGCTCACAGTGGGCATGCAAAATAATAGCAACAACAAATAAAAAGAGACTCCATGTTCAAGTAACCAGAACACGATAAACCATGCAATGGTTTTCGCAAAATAAACAAACAAGACAGAAGAAAATTAAGAGGCAGTCTCGGTAAAAGCGGTCCGCTCCATTTCGCGTCAGAAAAAAGTTTGCCCTCAAACTTTTACCATGAAATGGCACATACCAGTGAGTAATCACAAGCACTTTGGTTTTTCGAAATTCCTCAAAATGATTTTTTTACAGCGCATTTCTCCTAGACCACCGAATTCGCTAAATTTGCATCTATCGTCAATCAAAAATTACACATTTTCGGCACCCCACAACTCACAAAATATTAGACGCTTGACCAAACTTTTTTATCCAAAGCTTGTACATTTATTGAAGTACGAAATTCAAAAATAATTTTGAATATCAAGCAAAAGGGAAAGAAGGCACAATATAGTAAGTGATACGTGTTTTCGGCTTTTATAAATTATTAAAAAATATCCCTCACTAAGTAGCTTATATCTCGAAAGTCCAGCACAATAAACTTTCAATTTTTATTGCAATCCACTAGCCTAGGGTTGGTTAAGTTAGATTTATAAAAACATGTTGTGGTTTTGATCTGTATTCTGTACAGCAACCTCGAACTTTCTGTGATTTTTACAAATTTGATGCATGAAATATGCAAATTAGGCTGTGAAAAAAATCTAACTAAACGTTATTATTTGCTTTCATTTTATTATATTCAGTCTTAATACACTAAGTACAATCTTGTTTTTTATTTCAAACCTCTCAAATTAAATAAAACCCAGTATACGTTGACAACAGCTTCGGTGAGGTAGATGTACTGTTTTGAAGTTTATGCAAATTACTTGTTAATTATGCAAACTAATTTTAACGAAATTAAAACATTCCTAAATTCATTCCGTTTCTTTTTCTGTCTCGACTTAGAATACATATTTGTTAAAAAACATACAAATATACCTGATTATTTTAGATCACTAAGGTATAAGGCAAATTGTGAAGAGAGACGTACATGTCATTTACTATATACAATGAAATGTCGATAATTTAGAACGTTGTCCATTTCATTGAACTTTTAATTAGTTATAACACGTAAAATCACTTAGAAGTTCTAAACTTAAGACACAATTAATTCAAGACGTGCTTTTTGAAGTTTTCAAAGCTTTTAGGTGAATATAGCGATTCAAGGGGTGTTTCTGGACTATTTTGCCTCTCTGAGTGTAGTGAGAACGTTCAGAGCCACCTCGCCTCGCTTCATTTGTCAATGAGCCAAAAACAAACCGTGAAAAAGATTCTGCAGAACGTTGAGAGGTAGCGAATGGTTGGAAGGGGGGGGGGGGGGGGGGGTTCGGGGACGCTAACTTGAATTGCATCAAATGACGTCAAATAAAGTATTTTGCACGCCAAATAGCAGTGAAAAACCGCAGCCAAATATGCAAAGGAGTGGGAAACTGAATTTAGCGCCAAAAGAGAACGCCCTTTTGTCAGTTTAGGGAGCTTAACGACCAAGCCATGACGCTAGCCCTACCTCCGGGTGATCATTGTCGAGTTTGCATGTAAAGAAGCTAGGGCTATGTTTGGACCCTTCTGGTAGGAGGGTGACCCTATTTCCATGTAAACAGGCCCTTATACCATCTATGTCACTCTTGAAATCCGTCGCAACGCAAGGTGGGCCAGGCCAAAAAAGTTCCATAAGTCGTTACACAGTGAGCTTCGAAATGGCAAAGACAGTTCAACGAATCTTTGCAGTTTTTATACCAGTCTGTTCAGGTAAAAATTGCATTTTCTAAACGTTGAAAAATATTACATGCAGGTAATAAACCATTATCAACCACATATTCAATCCTTCCATGCATTTTGTATTACATTTATAGAGCAAACTGATTGCGTGACAATTATAATTTTATGTGTCAATCTACCAGTAGCTCGTTTATTTATAGAATGGTCTTTTTTATAAAAGATATTATCAAGAAATATATACGCAATGCTAAAAAAGGATCTAAAAGGATCAGATATATTTATATATTTTTTAACAAGCATGTATGCTACTCGAGACAGCAGAAGATCAGAAACGGAATAAAGTTAGGAATTTTTTATTTCGTAATTAAGTAATTTGCATAAACTTCAAAAAAAGTACATCTAAGTCACAGAATTTGTCGTCAACTTCGTTTTATTTCCTTTTGAGAGGTTTAAAATCAAAATCAAGATTGTATTTAGTGTAGTAAGACTGACATAAAATTGAAAGCAATAATATCGTTTAGTTCTAATTTGCATACTTTCATGCATCCAAATAGTCCACAAATACCCCTTGAATCGCTATATTCACCAAAAAGCTTTGAAAACTTCAAAAAGCACGTTATTACTGTAGTCTTAAACTTAGAATTTCTAAGTGATTTTACGAGTTATAACTAAAGTTCAATGACTGATTGACAACGTTCTAAATTATCGACATTTCATTGTGTATAGTAAATGACATATCTTCACTATATTTGCCTTACACTTTATAATTAGTGATCTAAAATGATTAGGTATATTTGTATGTATTTCTAACAAGTATGTATTCTAAGTCGAGACAGAAAAAGAAATGGAATGAAGTTAGGAATGTTTTAATTTCGTTAAAATAACAGTACATCTACCTCACCGAAGCTGTTGTCAATTGGGTTTTATTTAGTTTGAGAGGTTTGAAATCAAAAACAAGATTGTACTTAGTGTATTTAGATTGAATATAATAAAATGAAAGGAAATAATAACGTTTAGTTAGATTTTTTTCCCAGCCTAATTTGCATACTTCATGCATCAAATTTGTAAAAATCACAGAAAGTTCGAGGTTTCTGTACAGAATACAGACCAAAACCACAACATGTGTTTATAAATCTACCTTAACCAACCTTAGGCTAGTGGATTGCAATAAAAATTGAAAGTTTATCGTGCTGGACTTTCGAGATATAAGCTACTTAGTGAGGGGTATTTTTTAATAATTTAGAAAAACCGAAAACACGTATCACTTACTATATTGTTCCTTCTCTCCCTTTTGCTTGATATTCAAAATTGTTTTTGAATTTCGTACTTCAATAAATGTACAAGCTTTGGATAAAAAGGTTTGGTCAAGCGTCTAATATTCTGTGAGTTGTGAGATGCCGAAAATGTGTAATTTTTGATTGACGATAGATGCAAATTTAGCGAATTCGGTGGTCTAGGGGAAACGCGCTGTAAAAAAATCATTTTGAGGAATTTCGAAAAACCAAAGTGCTGTGATTACTCACTGGTATGTGCCAATTCATGGTAAAAGTTTGAGGGTAAACTTTTTTCTGACCCGAAATGCAGTGGACTGCTTTTACCGAGACTGCCTCTTAAGGGTAAACCTACCATAAGAGCATGTGATTAACTATGACCATTACGCTGAACCATTAGTACACTCTATTAGGTTTCCTTCGTGTTTTTTTCTTATCTCACCAGTTTGTCGTGCTTCCGGGTGCGGGCCACTAATGCCTTTTATGCCCTTCGGGGTTACCTGGGACCGACACACTCGGTGGGCTCACGAAAATATTCTAATTATAGGTTCATTCTTTGTTCTTTAGACTAACAGAGCTAACGGAGCTAAACCTATAACCCTGTCATTTCTATTATCCTAGGAACCGCCGAGGAAGCGGCTCAGACCCGATTTTGTACAGCTAGTCAGTGCACACTACGAAGAACCAAAAGTCAGATGGTGCAATTTTAATTCCGAGCCCAACCAGTGTGTCGGCCCAGCGCCCGCACCGGAAGCAGTTGCCAGCACTACAATATTCGCCAATCCAGCTGTCGCCTTTCTCCATGACCCAAGATATTTCGTCCCGGGGGAGTTACACAGGCACGCGGAAAAATGGAAAGCTATCCCAGGGGCCCAGCCAGATATATTAAAGTTTGTTGTTGATAAAGTGAATGCATGGGATCTTCATGTGCCATTTCAAGGTGAATTTGACGAGAAAGTGTATGACTCGCAATTCCCGCCACGGAGAGAGTTCCAAAACAACCGATCGTGCGAGGGTTTCGAGTCGTTCATCACCGAGACTGTCTCATTAAAATTTTTGGGGCGAGTCAATGAGGTGGAACCACCACACTTGGTCATGCCTATTACAATAGAACCATTAAAACCACGCATGTGCCATGATGAAAGGTTTTTGAATTTATGGGTAAAAGATCTCCCCTTTAAACTAGATCACCTGTCAGACCTCCCGCGGTACGTGAGAAGAGGGCATTTTCAAAGCGTATGTGATGATAAAAGTGGTTACGACCATCTTATGCTCACTGAGGACAGCCAAACGTTGTTTGGTCTAGCCTGGATGGGGTGTTATTTTGTATATCGAACGATCCGCTTTGGCTGTAAAGCGAGAGCGTTTATCTACCACTCCGTGGGACTAGTCGCAACTGGACACATACGCTCGTTAGGTGTGCCGTGTTCGCAATATATCGACGACAGGCATATTGGCCAGCTCGTGACGTCATCGGCTTGTAATTGGTCGGACATCCAGAAGGCAGAAGCGGCAACATACGTCGCAATCTCCATTCTCACCTTTCTTGGGTATACCTTGGCCCTCTCAAAATTGTGCTTAAATCCAAGTCGGACCGTCAAGTTTCTGGGATACATTAGTAATTCCAACCTATGTGCGTTCACACTCCCAGCTGACAAAAAGTCCAAATTACGAGATCTAAAAGAAGAAATCTTAGCCTCAAAAACCACCCAGGTGAAGAAATTGCAGAAATTCGCGGGTAAAACAGCGCCTTTTGTAATCGCTGTTCCGGCGGCACGCCTGTACACGAGAGCTTGCAACCGTGCCATTGGCTCTGCATCAAAAGGTCTCCTTCGCACGATCAAAGTGACTGGAGAACTGCGCAAGGAGTTACAGTTTTGGCGGTTTCTAGATACTTGGGACGGTTGCCTGCCTTGGCTTCAAGAACGACACCGAGTTATTATGTCATTCACGGACGCGTCAAATTCAGGCTGGGGGGCCACGGTATCTCTGGACCCCGACCGAACCTCATCCCTGAGAGATTACTGGACACCGCAAGAATCGGTAAAGCCAATTGTTATTAAAGAAGCACTCGCGCTACTTTATACGCTCAAGGCCACAGGGGGTTCCTATCAAAATTCACGTGTGGACTGTCGGGTTGATAACCTTAGCGTGGTCCAGGCTTGGAGGCACGAGGGATGTAAAAACAAGGAGCTGTCTAACACCATTAAAGACATCTACGAGACTACTCTTTTAGGTACAACATCATCTTGGTGCTATCTTTTGTTCCCTCGCAAGAAAACGCCGCTGACCTTCCGTCAAGGGTAATCGCAGCTAGTGATGCGATGCTCGCGCAGAGCGTTTGGAAGCGGTTAGAGGCAGAGTGGGGTCCTCACACCATCGACTTGATGGCCCTTGACTCAAACAGCCAAAAGGACCAAAATGGACGGTTACTCAGACATTTCACACCATGGCCAACTGTGAACTCCGCAGCAATTAACGTATTCGCACAGCGTATTAACCCAGAAGAGAACATCTATGCCTTTCCCCCCATGGTTTTAGTGGGTCCTCTGATACGCTTCCTCTCAGAGCAGGACACTAGGCGAGTGACAATTGTGGTGCTCGATGTACAACCACGTCGATTTTGGTGGGCTATACTCGCTAACCGCAGTCACTGGGCTGCCCGCTTAGGATGTAAAGGATCGAGCGGGCCCTTGCTGTTCCCTACTCGCAACGAGGGTTTCAGGTAGCAAAACCGTTACTATGGGATATATGGGCCTTCAGGTTATGGAACTAGCAATTACGAACACACCATGTACAAAACTTTAATAATACGATATATATTAAAATAAGTTGCGAATTTGCTCGGTCAGGTGTATTAGGTTTCTTAGTTTGAGTACTTACGTTGTAGATCGTCAAGATTTGCTAGTTAGACCCCTAGTATTGAGCAAATGATTAGACCCCAGCAATTTACATTGCAACTTAATAATTAATTATAATTAATAATTTAATAATTATTAGACCCAATTTATTACATGGCAAAGGAAACAAGGACTACGTAAAACCAAGGACGACGTGTTAATAAATAAAATGTAACACTTTTATGACTGTTAGCCAATAAAGCAAGAAATATAAAGCGACTATTTGTATATTTTATGACCGGGGTACATAGGTGATAATTTTTTCATTTTTTCCCTGCGTGACTAGCGACTAATCTCCTTTTGTTCCTATAGGGGGTCCCACGTATCTGGCGTCCGGCTATAAGGTGTCCGTGGTGCACCTACCCAAACGACGACTGTTTCCGCTATTGTCAGCAGTGCGGTCAGGCACGGAATGCCTCCCACTCGGAGCGAACGGCGACAACGGTCTCCCTAGATGTTGCAACGCAACCATCTGTCCCATTGCTAACATACTGTATTATGGGGCTGTGTGTAGAGCGTTAAGTATCCACCTGGGAACGGGTTTCCTTTTCCGTCCGACAACCCCAGACGGTAGAGTCAGAAACGAGCCTTTCCTCTACCACGCTGCCCAAGACCGTCTGAGCGCATACCTTGTCGAGCTCAATATCTATGAAGGCGAGACGCCTCACAGCTTCAGGTGCGGTACAGCGATCATGTTACGACTTCTTGGAGCCACGAAAGAGCAAGTAGCGAACCACGTTGGCTGGCAATCAACACAGATGGTGGAATACTACACCCAGATGGAAAAAATTTTGGGGTTGCCGGGAGAGCCAGGGTTTCTAGGTGGTGTCAGTTTGGACAACCAAGACATTTTAGAGAGACTATGCTCTGAGTTTCAGAAAAGGAACTTGTTAAAGGACTATGCTCCAGTGTTCACACACTCACTATGAGTTTTTTGGGGGATACGCGGAGTAGAGATGAGTGATGAGTGTGGGGAAATAAATCAGACTTAGAACAGGACCCGCTCTATATAGATATAAAGGAATAGGTCTTACGCAGGACTCGCGCATTTACCCATATCTTATCAGTGGAGCATTGTTGTGCATTAAATATATTACTATAAACATTGCGCGGCAATGCTCCACACCTCGCGGACTCGCGCATTTACCCATATCTTATCAGTGGAGCATTGTTGTGCATTGAATATATTACTAGTAAGAATAGAATTCAACTGGTAGTCAAGTAGTGAATATCAATATTTTGTTCTGGGTTTCCTGTGGTGATGTGTTATGATTTTGGGGGTGGGAACCCTGTGTTGAGCAGCATGGGCCAGCGAGCCACAACTAGTTGTCAAGTTGAGCTACCAGTAAGAATGGAATTCAACTGGTAGTCAAGTTGTATTGAGCCTACTAGATGTCATTTAAGAGATTATTTGTTTTTTTTATATGTTGTGAAACAATTAGCAGGTAAGAAATCAAATAAAAAGCAAGAATGTGTACTAATTGTTGAAATTGTAAGCAAGCAGATGATCATGAAGAGGCGATTAATTAGTATTTTGAACCTATTTGAATGTGGTAATATTAACATGGAAGCTTATAACCGTACAAGAAATCAAATTTAATCCACATGAACGTATATACAACATTTTTAAATCAAGAAACTACGACATGGCTTCGCGATCAGAGAAAAATCACTAGCTATAATTTGTTACTTAAGAGGCTGTCTCGGTAAGAGCGGACCAGTGGACTTCGGTTTAAAAAATAGATTTTCTGCCTTTGAGAAGTACTTTATAGGTGATTCACAAAATAGGCAATTTTTAAGCGATATCTATTAAAATGATTTTTTTAGACGCGTTTGAAGTTTGGGACTCATTTGTCGGCTTTTTCGCATAATTTTCGAGAGAAGTTTGGGCAAATTCACAAATTCGTCACTCAGCAATGTGCACGTATTTTAATTATTTTTTAACATAGCTAGAAAGGACATCATTAGAACATCTAATTGACACAATATCATAGCTATTGCTTTTTTTATTCGCGAAACAAAATTATTCCAAACACACCATAGTTGAATGGTTTACAAAAAAGGTGCGAAGTGGCTCCTGCTTAAAGGTAAAAAACTCAAACTTCCGGGAAAGAACCACTTAAAACAAATAAATATTTGCAAAGTCCATACCTTAGCGAATAATAAAATGCAAAATTATCGTGCGGTTATGATCTTCTTCATTAAGCTATGTGTAAGCAAACATTGACGTTTTCACGGGTTCGTCTACTTTCGTCGACTTCAAAGGCGGCATTGAATAAACATTGAATTAGAGAATCTATACTTCTAAATACAAATATAAATAATTTAAACACTTTGTATAAGTTAAGAAAATGTTTTAGCTACGAAGAAGTCTTTGAGATATCGATATTTGATTTTTCTACTAACTTGGTATAGCGTGACCTTGATGTTTAAATGTATACATTTCACGACGTCGTGTCTGTGTCACTCGGTCAGCACTTTCTAGCGAATTTTGCTATACTTTAGTCCGCTTAGTTTTGCTTTAATAATTATAGGAATTCAGATTGTCAATAGAATTGATACTGTCAAACTAAAAATAATCTTCGTAAAGTTAAGCTTTTCCATGTAAAAAGACAGATTGAATAATGTTATAACAACTAATTAGCTAATTAGCTGGATTTATAGTACTATAAATAGAACTAGTAAGGAACGGATATTTGATGGGGTCTGTTAAATCCCCAATATTTCAACTTCGAGTAAGGTTCCCATCCTTAAAAAAAATAACCTGCAACGTCAAATACGGCAAATGGGCAAAAAAATATCGAGCAAACTGGCCCAGCCTCCCGGCCCTATGAAACATGAAATGGTCCTATCCTAATCAGAAAAAAAAGAACCAGTTCTTCGTTTTGTTTGTTTTGTTTATTTATTTGTCACAATGATACAATTTTCAACTAATAATGAATATATACTGCATCAGTTATACATCAGCAGTTTGGTCTTCCACTTGATCTTTTTTTGGCTTGGGATCTTGCAAAGCTTCAGTTTTGCATGCTGGCCGTTGGCTCAAAACGAGCTCTTCCGCCCTTTGAAAGGTCTTATTTTTCGTCCTGCTGGGTGACATGCCACCCTCCTCACTAACATAATGTTAATGGGGGAGCCGGTTTAGTCGCCGACAACCCGACCATGCGGCAGGTGGTACTGGGTTACAATGTTACCAGTAGCAGAGTCACCATTAGACCCTGACCTGACACGAAATAATAGTAAAGTAAGTAAACCATTTTGTTTTTCTGTTTAAATCTTTGTGTGTTTTGGGGCTTTGAAATCGGCCTGCCACGCCCTTTTTAAAGGCATTTTAGGGACCGTGGTATTCGCAATGCATGCAGGGGCATGCCTAAAACTTGAATGAGTCGCCGTGTTAGTAGGATAGACTTGATAGCAACAATCGGCACCGATTGCAGTAGCACAGCGATCTTCAGTAGCGATTACTTTCCACTGAAAGCGTGAATTAATTTTTTTCGTTAAGGGCCGAACATTTAACTTTTGAGGGAGGGGGGGGGGGGGGGGGGGGGTGATTTGGTCCGTGCAGGAAATTTTTTTTAAGCAGCTGGCATGCGCACGGAATTTATTTGATAGAAATGCAAAGATTTGAGTGGCAACTTTGGCTTGCACGAAATTTATTTTCAAAAGCACCCACCCCACCCCTCAAAAGTTAAATGGTCGGCCCCTTAGAAGGATAAAATATAGGCAAGGTGTATGAAGTTGTAATATAAATATCTATTTATATATTTAAATATCTTTTGTTTCTTATTTTTTCCTAAATAAAGGCTTGAGTGCAGGCCATATATCTCTGATCGTTACCGTACGTAAACTTTACTAACTGAAATAAGTGACATCCGTATAGTTTTGAGTTTATAGTTGCTTGACATTTTTAAACCAAAATAAAGACACTTTTCTAAAATTACAAAACTGCCGTGGAACTCCGTTGATGTGATGGTTACTCTAAAAAAATGCAAACTCTCGACCGAATCGTCTACAACAAAGTTACTTTATGAAAAATCGCTTTAGGGACGGACCATTAGAAAAACCCGGAAGGAATAATTTGAGAGAAAAAATCCTGCAGGGAATCAAGACCCCCCAAAAGGGTTTGAACCGAAGAAAAAAAAATCCTGCAGACATTTGTCTTCGAAAAAAAAAATCCTGCAGATATTTGTCTCCGAAAAAACAATCCTGGACAGATTTTTTTCTGACCCCCCTAAATCATTAAATCAAAACTAAGTGGACTAAAGGATGGTAAAATTCGCTAGAAAATGCTGACCGAGTGACACAGACACGACGTCGTGAAATGTACATATAAACATCAAAGTCACGCTATACCAAGTTAGTAGAAAAATCAAATATCGATATCTCAAAGACTTCTTCGTAGCTAAAACATTTTCTTAACTTATACAAAGTGTTTAAATTATTTATATTTGTATTTAGAAGTATGGATTCTCTAATTCAATGTTTATTCAATGCCGCCTTTGAAGTCGACGAAATTAGACGAACCCGTGAAAACGTCATGATTACTTGCACATAGCTTAATGAAGAAGATCATAACCGCACGATATTTTTGCATTTTATTATTCGCTAAGGTATGGACTTTGCAAATATTTATTTGTTTTAAGTGGTTCTTTCCCGGAAGTTTGAGTTTTTTACCTTTAAACAGGAGCCACTTCGCACCTTTTTTGTAAACCATTCAACTATGGTGTGTTTGGAATAATTTTGTTTCAAAATTTTGTAAAAAAAGCAATAGCTATGATATTGTGTCAATTAGATGTTCTAATGATGTCCTTTCTAGCTATATGTTAAAACATAATTAAAATACGTGCACGTTGCTGAGTGACGAATTTGTGAGTTTGCCCAAAATTCTCTCGAAAATTATGCGAAAAAGCCGACAAATGAGTCCCAAACTTCAAACGCGTCTAAAAAAAATCATTGTAATAGATATCGCTTAAAAATTGCCTATTTTGTGAATCACCTATAAAGTACTTCTCAAAGGCAGAAAATGAAGGAAATCTTTTTTTTAAACCGAAGTCCACTGGTCCGCTCTTACCGAAACAGCCTCTTAATTGTGTAAATTCGTTCGGTAAGAAATAACATAAAAAGCGGGATTTTGTATTGTTTAGTTGAAACTAAAACAGACGAAGATGCTGTAGAACACATTTGTATTATATGAATTGTTTAACCCATTTGAACGTATATACGAATTAGTTTTGAAACAAGAAACTATAAGTTATAATTTCTTACTTGTATGAATTAATCGTTCGGTAAGAAATATAATAAAAAGCTGGATTACGTATTCTTTAGTTGAAATTATAAACAGATGAAGATGCTTTTCAAGTCCGTATGTAGAACACATTGTATGAACGTATATATACGAATTAGTTTTGAAGCAAGAAACTGCGACATTGCTTTACGATCTGAGAATTTAAAGTATTTTCGTTCGGTCCAATAATTTCATAACGATCGATCAGGCATATTTTCTATCTACAAGCTAAGTTCGAATAAAACTCTGTACAATTGGCTATATATATGTACTTCCAAATGAAGCATAATGTTGAATGAAGTTTTCTTTAGCGATGACTAAACTTTCTATTATTGATATATCCGGCGATAAAATTGGTTGATTTTTGGCGATAGTCAATGAAAATAAATAAAAAACAAACTTTGTGATTAATCGATAATTATCAATTTTGAAGTGACTTTATTGATTATTATTTATCATTTTATATTGCAATAACGTACAAACAAAGCAAGATCTGATATTTTATTTTTAAAAGCAAACAATAAAAACAAAAGTTACAAATTTAAATAAGTTGCACTCAAATTATAGTATTAAAATCAAGAAACAATTACAGGTCCGTTGTCCACACAATTGAATGCCAAAGCAAGTAATATATATAAACAAATAGTTATTTACAGAATTATTACATACCGTAAACCTTTTATATTTGCCCAACATCCCTTTTTGAGTTGTGAATATTTGTTAAAAAATTGATTGGGCTAAAAGCAATGTTTAAAAAAACTTGACTACCATATATATAAGGTTTATCAGTTACTTATAATAAACAACTGATTTCATTAAAAGTTTGAATACGCCATCTGCATGATGGCATCAAATACTACAACTACCAGGATGCTTTTACCACTTTCTTTTGTTAGATAATTAGTGTCAGTTGCTGTACTACTCTCATGAGGGAATACAAATTTAAATGAGAATGAAAATTTGTAAAGCATTCTTGACTGGTAGTTGTAGTAAAATGACGCCATCATGCAAGTCGCATATTAAAAAAATATATAATAGAGAAACACATATTAAAATTATTAATTAGAAGGTTTGAAATCCCAGTTTTTTTTTTGAATTAAATGTGATTCAAGGGAAATAAAAAAAGCTTTTGTAAAAAAGCTTTTGTTGTTACAAATATAATATAAAGATTGTTAAATATGTAAAAGAATAAATGAATTTTCATTTGCAATTCATTCAACTTTATTTCCATGATTTATGCATGATATCATTAGTATAAATATGTTTGTTAAAGTGAGATTGAATAATATTGATTAGAACAGCAACAAATAAACCAAGTGTGTATTAATAATTGGAAAACTGTTAATTTCAAAATTAATGAAATATACAATACACATGGATAATATAAAATAGCAACATATGAAAAAGATGAAGACAATCATGTTAAAGATGATGTTGGCTCAAAAGCACGTGTATTGATTTGTGGCACTGAAAAGGGAAAGCATAAGTGCAAAAATGCAAAAACTGCAGGCAAGTAAAACAGTGTTACTAAATGTAATTAATGTAAAATTTCAAAGTTGTCCTCTGAGGCAATGAATGATGTTGAAAGTTATTACTGCGAAAACCCTTGTATTGCGACCGTCAACTTCAAACTTACAGTTGGATTTTGTGTTTTTCTGTGCCGCCAATAATGTAAAAAGGGGCGGGAATTATGTAAACAGCTTAGATGATTGGCCCATTACAGGATCGGACGTGATTGTCTGATCAGAAAAACACAAATTCCCAACTGAAAGTTGGTAGTTGTCAGTCGCATTACAAGGGTTTTAGCAGTAAACTTGACACAATAGTGCATCATGCAAGGAATGTACTGAGGAAGTACTGCATCCTCAGGAACCCAGGGGTAATGTTCTGTCGGTCGTTTCTTGCTTCCAGAATAAATACCCCTGGGAAAGTAGTCTGTTGGAGCTTGTCCCAGAAGTCAAAACTCAGCTCTTTCCTGATTGGTTGACCTTATTAGGTCGACCAATGAAAATCAAGATAACCATTCAAAGAAAGTTGTTAAAGAAGTTTGAATTTTGACTTGCGGAACAAGCTCCAACAGAGTACGTTCTCAGGGATATTTTTTCTGGAAGTGAGAAAAAAAACGACAGAAGATTACGCCTGGGTTCCTGAGGATGACAGTTCTGTGAAATATTTGGGCAACTTCAGAAAAAACTGCATTATTTTTTCAGTTATGTTAAAACTGTCCAAAAATATTTATTTGAAAACCTAATGTCATAACATATTCTTTATTTGTAAACCTAGTTTTTGAGCCCTGTTATGGAGAGGATTGAAACTGATATAAATATAAACAGTTGCTCTTATAGTGTGAAAGGCCACTTAATAATTATGGTTGAATGTGAATTATTCTTCAGCTTGTGACAAACAACGCATGGCCATGGACATAAACAAAGATATGCATGCAGCATTTACTACATCATGCATACTTTTAAAAAGTGATATAATTGTTTTAACAACAACAGTAACAACAACTAATATTTAAATTTATCTGAATAGATTTAATCTGCTACGACGATGCGTGCCACTTGAAGAAATTCAGCCAAAACACAATTCGCTCAAATAAAACAAGAACGGCAATGAAGTTGGCATCAATGGAGATGTTGGTCGACAAATTCCATTTCAAAAATCATGTTGATAGATGGTGCAAGATTAACTGCAATCCATACAATTGCATAGAATTAAAGGTAGTGAATTATATATGCTCTTAAGTGCAAGTATTGCAATAGTTAGTATGAAATAGCTGAATCAAATTAGACACAACAATACTAAAACTAATATAATCATATGATATTATTGGTAATTATGTTTGAGACTTTTAGCGTTTGTACTATATCCAAATTGGCAATTAATAGAAACATTTTGTGTATATGAAAGTAAATGATTGTGTTGGTCATGGTAAAGCTACATGTTGAAATTAGGTATTATATATTTTTATGGAAATAAAAGAAATATAATACCTAATGGTAAATGAAGGGGGTTTTGAATGAAATGTAAATTTTGATACGTTTTGCATTCTTTAAATAATTTCATGCAGAATATGTGTTTATCTTAATTTCATGCCCTTTTTCCCTTTCTTTTCAGGATGTTAACACAGAAGTGTGTGAACAGCTGTTTTCGTGGCTATCTTCATTTGGAAAGATATCAATACACAAGAACAGATGGCAGTTTCTTTTTATAATGTTGTATGTTTTAGATAGTCATAATGAGGACATAGAGTTAAAGTTGAAATGATATGTTAGTATGTAGTAACTACAACTGTTGTTAGTTTTTTTTATTTTTTATTTGTTTTCCATTAACATTTTCAGATCAAATATTGTGTATTGTACTCATCATTAATTAGGTTAGATTATTAGTGGATTTTTTTCTTCTAAATTACTTAGGTTTGGTGTTTAAAGGCCCTCTTGCATCCAAGGTGCATTGCAGCCGTTTGTTTATGTTTTGAAAATATCTTTTGTTAAAAGTCGCTCTCTAATTGGTTAGAAAACCGATCCCGCAATGCTCACGGGTTTTTCCCGTTATTTGATTCAGGATGTCAAGTTCGAAGACTTCGAAGTGTTTGTCGTTTCGTGTACTAAAAAAATGATATTATGCATGGAATCCGAAACGTTAATGTCCATGGATATTACTGCAGAAGGTCAGGATGACGACGTGAATGCATACGATTCAAAAAATGATTACATAAACATCAATACATTCAAGAATATACTGTTTCATTTTGATGGCTTTCTCGAGTGTTGTTTAAAAAAACATTTCACTATGACAAACATATTTCGGATTATAACAGCAGTTGAGTCTTCATTCCTTGTATCAACGTTAAATTGACACGATGCAGTAGGACTTCCACAAATACACTATCGGCGTTTCTTTCGAAGCCAAGTGCGATTTTTTATCTTCCTGAATAGGTCGAACATAGAGCTTCTGATCCTTTATAGACATTTAGGTCGCCCGGGAAGACGACGGACCTTCCACGACGTCGGGTCGACATTTACATCAAATATAAGTATAAAAAAGGACTGAACGACTAAAAAATTATCCCAGAAAGCTTTATTAGATATTAACTTATATATATTTTTTTTAAATAACGAACGATGGAAACAGAAATTGTAAAATTATAAAATAAATAATTAAATTTGTGAACATTAACCCAAAAAAATGTTTGCAACAAATTATGTTTACACCAAGGGAGCGTTCATAATTTATGAAGTGAGTGGAATATGGGGGTTTGAAACAGATATAATTGGATATTACTTTTCTTCACAAATATTGCTATTTTCCGTATGTGAGAAAATCATCGAAGCGCGCAATGCATCTTGGATTCACCTGGGGCTTTAACCTAGGTAGGTTATTTGGACCTGTTATTATAATATCTGCCTCTGGGCAAATTTGTAAAATTATAAAATAAATAAATAAATTTGTGAACATTAACCCAAAAAAATGTTTGCAACAAATTATGTTTACACCAAGGGAGCGTTCATAATTTATGAAGTGAGTGGAATATGGGGGTTTGAAATTTTGAACAAATATTAGTTGGTGGACCCCAAAAGCAGTTCAAAGCCCCAATTGATACAAAATATGTGACCTCCCCCCTCGAGTGTATTAAATTTGAGTGAAGATGAACTCTAATATAAATGTTTCAAACTTTAGTTCACAAATCGCACGTTTGTCCCCTGTTGGTGTGTTGAAAATCGTATTTGAAGTTTCTTGTACACTCTACAGCACATAATATTTTTTGTATTGACAAATTAGTGAAGATTTGTAAGCTTTCTTATCATGTAACACCGAAAATGTCATTGAAATGTGACATTTCATTTCATAGCTATAAAGGGGCCAAAACAGCGCAGGCAACCCAGGCTTTCAATTCAATTCAATTTTATTAATTCTCAGTCATTGTTAAAATAAAATAAAAATATTTTTTGTTTATATCATCTCGCCAGAAAAGCATTAGTTTGAAATGAAAGGCAGGTTCTTGATCAATTTACTACGATTCAGGTAGTATCGAAGTATCGCAAATACTGACATCGAAACACCCGAGCAAGCGAATCGAACTTTAAATAATAGTGGTTGTTGTCTTTACAGAACGACGCAATAACACTGACATGAGTCGTAAAGTAAATAGTTTGTTAGTACTCAACTGACTGACATCGAAACGCCGCGAGCAAGAATCGAACTTTAAATAATAGTGGTTGTTGTCTTTACAGAACGACGCAATAACACTGACATGAGTCGTATTCTACGTAAAGTAAATAGTTTGTTAGTACTCAACTGACTGACATCGAAACACTTCGAGCGAGAAAACGAACTTTAAATAATAGTGGTTGTTGTCTTTACAGAACGACACAATAACACTGACATAAGTCGTATTCTACATAAGTAAATAGTTTGTGAGTACTCAAATACTGACATCGAAACGCCGCGAGCGAGAATCGAATTTTAAATAATAGTGGTTGTTGTCTTTACAGAACGACGCAATGACACTGACATAAGTCGTATTCGTCAGTAAATAGTTTGTGAGTACTCAAATACCCACATCGAAACGCCGCGAGCGAGAATCGAACTTTAAATAATAGTGGTTGTCGTCTTTACAGAACGACGCAATAACACTGACATGGGTCGTATTCGTAAGTAAATAGTTTGTGAGTATATGTACTCAAATACTGACATCTAAACACTTCGAGCGAGAAAACGAGCTTTAAATAATAGTGGTTGTTGTCTTTACAGAACGACGCAATAACACATGAGGAGTAGTTTGTAGTTTGAATACTCAAGTAAATAGTTTGTGAGTACTGACATCGAACGCCGCGTGCAAGAATCGATATGGTAATGATATTCACTACTTGACTACCAGTTGAATTCCATTCTTACTAGTAGTTCAACTTGACAACTAGTTCCTTGTGGCTCGCTGGCCCATGCTGCTCAACAAAGGGTTCCCACCCCCCAAAATCATAACACATAACCACAGGAAACCCAAAACAAAATAATGAGATTTTCACTACTTGACTACCAGTTGAATTCCATTCTTACTAGTAGTTCAACTTGACAACTAGTTGTGGCTCGCTGGCCCATGCTGCTCAACACAGGGCTCCCATCCCCCAAAATCATAACACATAACCACAGGAAACCCAAAACAAAATAATGAGATTTTTACCACTTGACTACCAGTTGAATTCCATTCTTACTAGTAATTCAACGTAACAACTAGTTGTGGCTCGCTGGCCCATGCTGCTCAACACAGGGTTCCCACCTCCCAAAACAGGAACTGAATTTGACCTCCTCTCCCAATGTCAACTTATATCTGTCTATGAATGGCCTTTGTCTCCCCTCCCCACGTAGAAAGTATATGCTGTTTGGGATCCCTGTGGCTATTCACCAATAAACTCAACTGGTAAATACGATTTACCACTGGAGTCTAGTTGTAATACTGGACATGTGTGGAGGTGACATCCTGGTACATAATAGTACTTCCATGTCTATTCAACCTGTAAGCAACCTTGTAACCTCTCAATGCACCATTTAGTCTGCACGAGGACAGTCTGAAACTAAGTATAAATGTAAAACTAGTCATCGAGATGTTTATATTTGTAATCAGTATAAAGTTTTTTTTTTAGGAACGATATAAACCTCAATACGCATTGCTTTTATCACTTTGAACTTTGATGGTAGAAATCGGATATATCTTGATTTAACAGGCTTTGGTAACCTGTTTTTGACCACAGAGTCAAAAAGATCTGTCAATACATCGCACAAAAATATTCCAATCATACAAAAGCGTTTGACTGCACTAATATTTAGCTTTTTACCTTTTGTACCATCTTTGTATGCACTAAAAATCCCAAAAAATCCCTTCGGTGGAACATCCTCAAAAATTGAATTTTAAGATTTCATCATTTCACCACAGGGACCCCACAATTGGAAAAAATTGACCAAGCTGTTAAATTTTGTCAAATATGAAATAATAGAAATATTTCCATTGTATTATGATAGAATAGTGTTTCTGTACAGATATTTTCAATTTCCAATCAAATTCGTTGAAGTAACATGATAAAAATCAATATATAGAATACTTCTCACCACAGGGATCCCGCATCTCAATAGAGAAATTGTAAAATTTCCGAAAGAATTTCTGAAGGAATTTCACGAGAGAATTTCGCTATTAGAGTTTTGTTTTGTTGTGAATTCAGAACAAAAATGTTTATTCATGATGTGTGAAGTATGTATAGCCGCTTCACTATAGCCTGCATCACATTATATATAGTCTTTTTCTCGGTTTAGCAAGTTTGCCGTTTTAGGTCCCGTCGACGTCCACACTAGTGCGTTTTAGTTTGAAAACGCATACATTTTGATCAGTTTAGGCTTTCCATCAACACTACGCTGAGCGTATCATCGAAACCGCATCGATTTTAAAACGCTTTTGAAAGTACGCATACATACTTTTGAAAGTACGCATACAAATTGTATTAGTGTGGACGGTCGAAAACGTATCGAAATGAAAACACTTACGTCAAATGTACCACATTAGCATGCGCATATTGTCAAACTTACGCAACACCATCGTTTCGATCGTTTTTGAACGTATTAGTGTGGACGGTCGAAAACGGAGCAAAACGGTAGTGTGGACGCGAATTGATCGTTGCGTTTTCAAATCAAACGAAAACGGGTCCAGGCGAAAACGCACTATTGTGGACAGGGCCTTAGTTGAAGGTTGGCCAACCAGTTGGTATAGTTGGACAAGTGCTGGGCTATCGTGCGGGAAGTGTGGGATTCGCGTCTCGGCCAGACCAATACTCAGGGTCTTAAAATAGTTGAGAAGAAGGTGATGTAAATCGGCATTTGCAAATAGTTAGACTTTCACGTCTTCTTCACGAGAAGGATGTAAAACCGGAAGTCCCGTCTCTCCACACGCCACACATAACTGTTCGACTAAGAGTAGGGCACTGAGCTCATGGCGGTGTGGAGAGGGCTTACAAGTCTAGCATTTAGATCGACTATGCGGTAGGTATGTAAAAAGGTTGCTAGTAAATAAGACCTCGTACTTAAATACAGCCACTAGCAACCTCATGGACTCACTAGCAACCTCATGGTCGTGATACAGTTAGATTTAACTAGCATCACGTGAGCATCTATCAACCAATGAGAATGCTCGTCATATAGTCAAAATGATTAGCTATATAAAAATAATAGTTATAATTTGCTCTTCTTTATACATAATTTCTATTTCCGTTAATAGCATGGCGTGCCGTTTGTTTCAAAATTTGAAAACAAATCTATTTAGAGATCAATCAACACATCATGTATTAAAATACTCTTGGATGTAAAAAAAACCTTTTGGATGTAAAAAAAACCTTTTGGATGTAAAAAAACATTTTGGATGTAAAAAAATATTTTGGATGTAAAAAACCTTTTGGATGTTAAAAAAACCTTTTGGATGTAAAAAAACCTTTTGGATGTAAAAAACCTTTTGGATGTAAAAAACCTTTTGGATGTTAAAAACCTTTTGGATGTTAAAAAAAACCTTTTGGATGTAAAAAAAACTTTTGGATGTAAAAAACCTTTTGGATGTAAAAAAACCTTTTGGATGTTAAAAACCTTTTGGATGTTAAAAAAACCTTTTGGATGGAAAAAAAACCTTTTGGATGTAAAAAACCTTTTGGATGTAAAAAAAACCTTTTGGATGTTAAAAAAACCTTTTGGATGTAAAAAAATATTTTTTATGTAAAAAATATTTTTGATTGAAACCTTAAAAAAAGTCGAAAACTTTCGAAATATCAGCGAAATAGTACTTACTTTGAAGCAAAACTCCTAAATGAAACCCCTTTGAAGTTTAACGTCGAAATTGAAATATAGAAGCATTCCATCTATATCATCACATTGTCATTTTCTCGTTATCATTTGGCAAGTCAATTGATTACGAAAGCAATCTTCCTTGTTTTGTTTGTTTTTGGTTCGTGCTTGGAATTGTTTGAAAGCCTAATTTTTTGCGTGATGTTTACAGAGATTAAGGGAGAAAAGTCAGCTCTCTGACCTATATTTATAAAACCAGAACGCACGATAAATGTCGTGTCTAATTTATTCACTTGTAATTCATTTGATTATGTAATCAGTATGATAATTTATGCGAGCATGCGCACTAAGGCAGAAATGCCACGAGTATTTTAGAGCTTTGTGTGTATTAGTTTTACTGTTCATTATCAATTCAAGGGCTTTATACAGATATTGCCCCCATTTGAGGGCAATATCTATATATTGCCCGTGAATACTAATGTATATTGCCCTTGAATACTAATGTATATTGCCCTTGAATACTAATGTATATTGCCCTTGAATACCAATGACCTAATCCCTACTTTATATGTAACGTTAAACTTAGAAATTTTCTAGTTGCGAACATTTAACGGATAAAAAATCTGATAGAGTGACCCTTTCGAGGATCGAACCTCGAACCCTTTGCTTACAAATCCTGACCCTAACACTTTATGCTAACTGTCCGATCGATGCCAGTTAGTGAGAAGAAAACGTATTCATTTGTTCGTTACAGTTCATTAGTATTGTAGTGTACAACAAAACTAAAAGCCCATTGTTTGGATTGTATTCTCATGGGAAACCAAAAAAATAATCAGCTTGATGATGCCCTTTGGGACATGAAGTTGTGTGAAAACCTATTCAATCATGTAATAAGTCATGCACTAAAAATAAAAATAAACAATTCAAGAATCTTCTGAAGAATATATTTGTCGTCTTGAAAACGACTTGCATCGATAAAAGTATATGGCGTAAAAACCCAAATGTTGCATACAAAATTTAAAAATACAAGGCCTTTTTGGAAAACCTCTGTAAATCATGTAATAAGTCAGATAAATACCTCGAACGTCGGCAATAAGCCTATAAAGCCCTCGGGGCCTACGGCCCCTCGGGCTTTATACAGCTTATTGCCTCCGTTCTCGGTATTTATCTCTTACTTAAATCGAGTTTAGAGCCTTATTTGTGTCCACGATGGTGACCTGATTCTAGTAGAATACGCTACAGTTCCTAAAATACTCGTGTAAGGAGTAATTTGGTTTAATTTGACGTTTTTGATTGTAAAATCGCCTTGTTCGCTTCGGCATGTTGCACGATGTCGCAAGAGGAAATTTCAACGAGTCAGCGATTTCTGAGAAGAAAGTGGAGCTTAAAAGAAGTAAAGCTGGATACCTTGGACAATTAACCAGGATATATCGATTTCTCGACGAATATTTAAAGGATTACAAGTTTATTAGCGAAGTTCGCTACCATAAACAAAGGTTGCTGACACAATGGTGTCGATATTCAAGTGTTTATCAACAACTTGAAGGTCTTTTAATTGAAGACGAACGCATTTTCGAAAGTAATCGCCATGGGATTGCTACGAAGGATTACGAACTCTATATGAGTTTGATTAACAATTACCTCGCCGCTGCAGAGGATTATTCGCCTGATCGCGAAGTGAATCAGAATGCTGATAAAGATGTAAACACACGGGATGCCCGTAGTTTAGTTTCGAGTCGCTCGAAAGCCCATTCTAGAGATTCTAGAAGATCCAGTTCGTCGAAAAAGGAAGCATATCATCTGATTGATGGAGATAATTTACGAGATGCTCGTAGTTCAGTTTCGAGTCGCTCGAAAACCCGTTCTAGTAATTCTAGAAGATCCAATTCGTCGAAAGATGAAGTGAAATTAGACAAAATTGTCGCCGAAAAGAAAGTAGAACAGCTGAAGAGAAGCAAGGAGAGAAAACTAAGAGAACAATCATTGAAACTGGAAAATGAAATCGCCGAAGCAGAGGATGTTGCTGAATTAGCGAGGACAAGAGACGAATTTTATAAGGACAGTGATGAAATAGACACAAACCTACACGGATTAGACAATGAGCTATATTGTTCAGAAAGGAGCAATCAGAGTGCTGTTGCATCGTCTCATTTAAATCAAGGAGTTATGTCTGATGTTATTGCTGTTACAACTCAACACCCTACTGCTGGAGCATATCATTTAAATCAAGGAGTTATGTCTGATGTTATTGCTGTTACAACTCAACACCCTACTGCTGGAGCATATTATTTAAATCAAGGAGTTATGTCTGATGTTATTGCTGTTACAACTCAACACCCTACTGCTGGAGCATATCATTTAAATCAAGGAGTTATGTCTGATGTTGTTGCTGTTACAACTCAACAACCTACTAGTGGAGCATATCATTTAAATCAGGAGTTATGTCTGATGTTATTGCTGTCACAACTCAACAACCTACTGCTGGAGCATACCATTTGAATCAAGGAGCTATGTCTGATGTTATTGTTGTTACTACTCAACCTTCTGCATGTGAATCACGTCATTTGGATCAGCGTGGAGCTGTTAATGCTTCAATGCAGTTTTCTACTGGTGGTTTACAGCATTCTAATCAACATGAAGCTACGTATGTTGTCAGTGCTATTACACCTAAATGTTCTCCTAGTGAACCTTGTTGTCTTAATCAACATGGTAATACGCCTAACGCTCATGCCAATACTACGTCACTTTTCACTGCTCAATTGCATCAATCGGCACCATTACCTGTTATGTCAAATGTACCTGCAATATCGTCGTCATTGCCGTCAAAGGTCTACACATCAACCCCAGTTCAACCCAGATTGGTCACAAACGAATCTACAGAACCCTACTGTCAGAATGCAGTGGGTCCCTTTACACAGCTTAATGCCACAGCATCAATGATGGAGAAGGTCACATTAGGAATGGATTCAATCATTACTCGTTCTAACCTACCACCACTGAACGTCGTTAAGTTTGTTGGTGAACCACATGCTTATTACCGCTTCAAGGCACGGTTTCACGAAATGGTGGAGTCGCAAAGAAATATCTCGGAGCTACAAAAGATGTCCCGTTTGCTGCAGTTCCTCGACGGTGAAGCCAAGCGGGCAGTAGCTGGTTATGAAGGAGTCCCAGGGGGGTTACAGATAGCACTCAAGGTTTTAGAACAACGTTTCGGTCAACCTCATATGGTAGCTAAATCATGTGTTGACGCTTTAGTGGATGGCCCAAACATTTCAAGTGACGACACTCGTTCACTGCAAGAATTTGCAGACAAATCAAGATCTTTGTTTGAGACCTTGAAGTCAATGAATGCGCTCTCTGAGATGAACATGACTAACCTTGCCAAGATGTCTGGTAAACTACCTATTCCACTCCAGGCAAAATGGAGAGATAAGGCTCAGCGTATAAGAGCTGGAGGGGAATCCCCCTCTGTTAAGGAACTTGTCCAGTTTATTGAACGACAAGCTGAGGCAGCCAACGACCCTGTCTTCGGTAAGATTGGAGAGTCACACAAGAGTCTTCAGAAACCCCACTCTCAACCGTCTCCTCGTAAAGGGCCTTCAGATCATATCACAACGTCAGGAGGATCAAAGGTTACTACACTATCCACACAAGTTGAATCAAGCCATCAAGGCCAGCGTGACATACCTAGTAGTATGAATAATGTTACCTCTGAGTCGTCTATTAAGTGTTACATTTGTGGACTGCCGCATACAATAGAGAAGTGTCCTGAATTCGCTGGGAATCTGTTCGACAAAGGAGTGTCTTAGCAAGACAGAAAGGTCTATGCATTAACTGCTTGAGAAAGGGACATTTCATGGCCCAGTGTAAATCAAAGTTTCGTTGTAAGGGATGCGGACAAGCACACCACACCTTACTGCATAGATCTAATGAGGAAAAGGCAACCAACGAGACTGCTACAACATGCACAACCACAACTGTGGCCGAGTCAGCAAATGATACAAGTACCAACCACAGGAATAGCATTGCTCTTCAAGTTGTGCCAGTCAAAATACAAGGCTACAATAAGATCACTGTAAGTACCTACGCACTTTTAGACACAGGAAGTGAGGACACCTTTGCGTCGAAGAAAATTATTGACAAGCTTGGACTTTGTGTTGAAGACTATGATGACTTATCTGTCCGTACTCTAAATGGAGAGTCAAAGGTAAAGGTCGGGCGTGTCGATTTAGAAGTTAAGTCAGTTCGTGGTGATGATGACAGTTCTGTGAGGATCAATAATGTGAAAGTAATCAAGGACTTGTCCATTAATACTTGTAAACCAAAAGACTTGTCAAAGTGGTCGCATTTGAAGGACATTGCAATCCCTGAAGTTGATGAAAGTGAAGTTACAATGCTTATCGGTGTAAATGTTCCTCAAGCTCATACTCACATTGAACACCGTGTGGGAAGACCAGGTGAACCGTATGCGGTCAAGACTGTACTCGGATGGGCAGTGCTTGGACCAGTTGACAGTGTAAGCAGTTATCAGACATCGGTGGTTAATGTAAATTACGTGAAGTATGGAAGTGATCTGACAGACCAGCAAATGAGTCAGTTTCTAAGACTAGAAGATGCTGACATGAATGTGAAAGGTAATGACATCCCAGCATTATCTGTGAATGACCAAGAATGCCTGAAGAAAATGCACGATACGTCTCGCATAGTGGATGGCCATTATGAAGTTGGAATGCTATGGAAGAGTCCGCAACCATGGATGCCAGACAATAAGATTCTAGCTGAAACAAGATTACAACCTTTGAAGAGAAAGCTGAAACGTGATGAAGAATTACACCGGAAATACAAAGACTTCATGAACAATTTACTGATCAAAGGATACGCAAGAAGACTAACTACCACTGAGGCAAGAGTGCGAACCAACAAGACCTGGTACCTACCTCATCACGCAGTGTTTCACCCGCAGAAGAAAGACAAGATTCGTGTAGTCTTTGATGCAGCTGCCCAACATAAAGGTGTGTCTCTAAACAACCAGTTAAATCAAGGACCGGACATGACCAATGGCCTTCTTGGTATACTTCTGAGGTTTCGTCAAGAGCCAGTAGCATTGGTCGCCGACATAGAGGGCATGTTCAATCAAGTAAAGGTTCCGCCTTCGGATGCTGATGCCCTGAGGTTTCTCTGGTGGGATGACGAAGAGTTAGAGACAGTGTCAGAGTTTCAAATGACATCTCATATTTTTGGAGCTACAGACTCACCAAGTTGCGCAAACTACTGTTTGAAGAAGGTTGCTGAAGACAATAGGACATGTGCCAGTAAGGCTGCTGTAGATGCTATTGAGAATGATTTCTACGTAGATGATTTCGTCAAATCCGTTAGTACCGAAGAAGAAGCAAAGTCGCTGGTGAAGGAAGTGACAGGTCTGCTAGAGAAGTCTGGCTTTCGATTAACCAAATGGATGAGTAACTGCCGAGAAGTTCTTTCAACAATACCTGAAGGAGAAAGGTCAAAGCCTTTGATCGACCTTGATCTTGACAAACTCCCAGTTCAAAGAACTTTAGGAGTACAATGGAACGTAGAAGAAGACGTTTTCTTATTCAAGGTAAACGAACCAAGCAAGCCATCAACAAAGCGTGGAATTTTATCTGCAATAAGTTCACTGTATGACCCGATTGGATTTATCAGTCCTGTTTTACTGGAAGCCAAGATTATAGTACAGAGTCTGTGGAAGCTGAACATTGGGTGGGACGACCCAATTCCAGACTATCTAAAGGATCGGTGGCACAACACGCCGGGCGCGCGCTACCCCTCAAAAGTTACACTCGAACGTCCTAGGACGCCATCTTGGACGTGTGCCTTTTTCTGGGAACTGGGTTCTAAATAACGAGCTAAAAAGTCGGGTTGACTTCGTCGGTTATTACGACGATTTTATTCAGTCGGTACAACATCGGATCGAGGCATGTTACCGAACGGATTAAGGCCTTGACAACGATACCAAACACAACAACAAAATGGCGGGTTTTGGTTAATTTATCACGGTTCTTTATCGTGCGAAAACGTGTAAATTACAATTTTCAGCAAACATGCTATCTTTAAGTCTTGATTTAAAATCCAGACTAGTTTATCATTTGCTTGTTTTTTGGTTTTCAACGATTCTTTGATAAACAAATCGACATTTGTTGTTTTTTGTTTTTTGAGTGACAATCTTACAATGTAGTTATTTCTGTTAAAATCTCGCACGAAAAACATGCCTCGGTTCAATCTTGGAGCATATATGAAGAGAAAGAAAGATCTAAGACAGACGGTGATGATGAAAGGACGAGATATCGAACAGAGCCAAAGTGATATCATCGCCGCTGACGAAAAGTTAGAGAAGACAAGAAAGAAACTTGAAGCTAAAATTCACCAACAACGAAGACTTGATATGAAGGTAAGATAGTTTTTTCAAATGGTGATTTTCAACTTAATAACGGTCAAATCTGCCCTTTAAATCTGGAATGCATGTTTACATGTTTTGATTGAATCAGGGATTGAATCGAGCCTTGCAAAAACATGATATGAAACTTAAGCTTGAATTAGCTTTTAGATTTATTTAATAATCAATTAAATATTAAAAAAACTATAATTTTTTTAGTGTAAGAATAAAAAGACATTTGTAGTTTTCATAGTATTTAAAGAATGATTAGATCGATCGAGCAAAATTAGTGACGCGCGGTGAAAGCGCGCTTGATATGATTTTCAATCTTTTGAGTCATTACATTTATCCTAGTTTTTGACACACTTTGATATATGTTGGCTAATCATGTTTTATGTTTTAAATTACGTATAAAAAAACTAGGGATTTGCAGTGTTGACGTTTTGTTTTAACTGATATATAGCTCTATACTGCTACCTCAGTAAACTCAATATAATAAACACTAGACCATTAGGAAATCTCTCATTGTTATTCGTTTTTTAATACAGCGTAGTTATACATGCATCTTAATAGGGTGTTATTTTCGAATAATGAATAAATGCAATTCTCATGATATAGAGATGGGTATGAATAAAATAGTAGTACTAGTATTGAGTGAACTGCTACAGATGAATAATAGATTGTAATTTGGAATTCTTCAGATTGACAAGGTAGTGAAAGAAGTCGAGGATTTGAGGAGTATTGGAAAAGAATTATGCCCGGAAGATAGAAGAAAGAATAGTTATTTACCAGAAAAGTCAGTTAGGTTAAGGAGAAAAAGACCAACAGCATTAAATGATAGTGGAGACATTCAGGGTAGCCAGTCTTTAGTGAAAAAGAGAAGGAAAGAAACATTTGATGCTGCACTTGAAATTCATGGAGGTATATAGCATCATGATTTAATGATGGTATAAAAAAACATTTAATTTGTAGAAAAATCAATATTCAACAATTCAACAGGACCATTTAGATAAATCATTGCTTATATATAGGCCAATCAAATTACAGCTTTAAACTCTTGTGAGAGTGAGAACACTATAATTTGATTGATTTCTCAGTTTTGTATATGTCCAGTTTTACTGTTTTTGGTTTGGTCAGTTTTATCAAAGTAGTACTGGGTTAAATATCCACAATGTTATATCATATATATGTGTCTTAACTGTCCTTTTTTCACATACCTATACAGGTAGTAGTCAAGACACAACACCAGCTCAGATTGGGTTAATAGATGCCACACTAACAAAATGCAGCTCAAAGGAATTATCAAATGTCATGGCAAAGTCAAAAAAAATTCAGAAATCAGTGGTAGAGAATTACAAGAAGGAAGTGAAGCAGTATGAAAGATCTGATAATAATAAAATAAGGAGTGTAGCTGTTTATTACACCGGGGGTGTTATGGGCAAACGCAAATATCGTAAAGTATACAGGGAAAGTTCATTTACTGTTAATAGTGCAGGTGGTAGGCAGAATGTGCCCTTATGTATTGCTGGTTGTCCATTTCCTAAATTACTCTCATATGATAAACTTATGTGTTTCATTAAACAGATAGATATAGGTACTATTTATAGTGTGTCTGAAACACTATGTGAAGGTTTGTCCAGTAATGATAAGGTACATGGATGTTATAGGAATTTAGAAGAAACACTTCTCACCCTTGGTCAATATTATTTGTCAAATCAATCTTTATATGATTTTAAATGGTTCAGCGAGCCAAACACTTTTTATATTTCTATAGGTGGAGACGGTGCACCATTTGGAAAGGACGACACTGCATGTTCTTGGCTTGTTGGGATACTTAATATAACACGTGGTGTATTGAGCAGTAATGAATTTTTTTTAATTTTTGGCGCTAATTGCAATGAGGATAGTGTTCCTGTAAAAAGATACATCCAAAAGCTTTTAGGAGAGATTCAAGTGATTGAAAAGAAGAACTACAAACTCAAAGATCAAAATGGTGTCACTATTGATGTAAAGTTTAGAGTTGGAGAATTGCCAAATGACATGAAAATGTTAGCATTTATTTGTGGAGAACTCTCTAATAGTGCCACCTATTTTTCTTCCTTTGCAGATGTGACTGGAGAAAATGGAACCAAACTTGATGGCACATTTGGTAAAGACAAAAAACACACCTGGCATCCCTGGGATTACCAAAATAGAATTAAGGTTGCAAAAGAAGTTCAAAAGGAAAAGGTCAAACTGTCAAAGAAAAAAGTGAAAATGCAAACTATGCGCTCAAACATCACAAAATTTATCAGTTCAAAGAAAAGCAGACAGGAATTTGAACCATTATTAGGGTCCATAGTTGACAGGATTCATGTGGATCCACTTCATCTTAAAAATAACCTTTGTGCTCTTCTCCATCGTCATCTTCTGGAGCTAGTTGTATATATGTCTAACCTCTCAAATGCTTCTTCTTTTCAACAGCTACCATCTAACTCACCTTTTGTTTGTTATGTTAAAACATTACAGAGTAAGTGCCACCTGACAAGATTGGCAAGTAAAATAATTAGATGGTTCAATGACCTTCGACACAAAGAGAAAAAATTTGACTATCGATTTACAGGTAAGGATTCTCGTGGATTTGTAAATAATTTTATGTATCTAATTTCTTGTGTTGAGAACATTTCTCATTTTTCTAGAGTTTGTAAACAAATGTTAGATCTCCATATAATTGGTTTTCTTTGTCTTACCTTGAGAGACTGCATTTCATTGTTCAGTAGAGTTGAGATTACACATGAAGAGGTAAATAAACTTGAAGAACTAACCAGAATTTATTTCAGAGTTTACACAATTTTCTTTAGTTTCCATCCTTCAGTGTGGACTCTTGGACTTATAGTCCCCGCTCATACAAAAGAAATGAAGGTAAAGTACAATTTGGGATTGGGTCTCAACTCAATGGAGGGTAGAGAGTCGAAACACGTCTCAATTTCAAGGTACAGTGAAAACACTCACTTCAACAACAGGTGGGAACAGATTTTCAGACATGAGTACATTTCCTTGTTGTGGTTACGTCATCGTGGTATAAACAAATCTACTCCAGTTATTTCCTCAGGTCTGAAATATATCCCTACCCGTGTCTCACAACCTGGATTCTGTTACTGTGGGTTTGATAAAGATCCTAATGACAACAAGTGCTATTACTGTTCTCATCAAATTAGAACTGACATTCTTGAGTGCAATAAGCAGGGTAAGTTACTAGATAAGCTCAAAGCCTTTAAATGAAGGTTAGTTTGAAAATATGTATAAAATTATTGTATAAAGGTCCCCCATATTCTAATGGACATCCAGCAAAATATAATGTTATGCCAAAATGTGATTCAAATGTCTCAAGAATGCTTCTCAAAATTATTAATTAATAATTAGATACACAATTTCTCTTTTTACACAGTATTTATTCACATTTTGTTAGCAGATTCTGCCTTAAAAAATTGCCATTTTAACTTAAATGTAACTTTATAATAATATTGTAGGTGCTACTGCACATGTTGGAAATTAACAAAACAGTAATTATGTCTATTGTAACAGTGTTACTACTGCACATGTTATAATCACTGTTATATAAGACTAGAGTAATTCTGCACATGCTGGAAACTAACAAACAGTAATTATGTCTATTGTAACAGTGTTACTGCACATGTTGTAAGCACTGTTATATAAGACTAGAGTGCTACTGCACATGTTGGAAATTAACAAACAGTAATTATATCTAGTGAGTGCTACTGCACATGTTGGAAATTAACAAAACAGTAATTATGTCTATTGTAACAGTGTTACTGCACATGTTGTAAGCACTGTTATATAAGACTAGAGTGCTACTGCACATGCTGGAAACTAACAAACAGTAATTATGTCTATTGTAACAGTGTTACTGCACATGTTGTAAGCACTGTTATATAAGACTAGAGTGCTACTGCACATGTTGGAAATTAACAAAACAGTAATTATGTCTATTGTAACAGTGTTACTACTGCACATGTTATAATCACTGTTATATAAGACTAGAGTAATTCTGCACATGTTGGAAATTAACAAACAGTAATTATATCTAGTGAGTGCTACTGCACATGTTGGAAACTAACAAACAGTAATTATGTCTATTGTAACAGTGTTACTACTGCACATGTTATAATCACTGTTATATAAGACTAGAGTGCTACTGCACATGTTGGAAATTAACAAAACAGTAATTATGTCTATTGTAACAGTGTTACTACTGCACATGTTATAATCACTGTTATATAAGACTAGAGTGCTACTGCACATGTTGGAAATTAACAAACAGTAATTATATCTAGTGAGTGCTACTGCACATGTTGGAAATTAACAAACAGTAATTATGTCTATTGTAACAGTGTTACTACTGCACATGTTATAATCACTGTTATATAAGACTAGAGTGCTACTGCACATGTTGGAAATTAACAAAACAGTAATTATGTCTATTGTAACAGTGTTACTACTGCACATGTTATAATCACTGTTATATAAGACTAGAGTGCTACTGCACATGTTGGAAATTAACAAACAGTAATTATATCTAGTGAGTGCTACTGCACATGTTGGAAATTAACAAAACAGTAATTATGTCTATTGTAACAGTGTTACTGCACATGTTGTAAGCACTGTTATATAAGACTAGAGTGCTACTGCACATGTTGGAAATTAACAAACAGTAATTATATCTAGTGAGTGCTACTGCACATGTTGGAAATTAACAAACAGTAATTATGTCTATTGTAACAGTGTTACTACTGCACATGTTATAATCACTGTTATATAAGACTAGAGTGCTACTGCACATGTTGGAAATTAACAAAACAGTAATTATGTCTATTGTAACAGTGTTACTACTGCACATGTTATAATCACTGTTATATAAGACTAGAGTGCTACTGCACATGTTGGAAATTAACAAACAGTAATTATATCTAGTGAGTGCTACTGCACATGTTGGAAATTAACAAAACAGTAATTATGTCTATTGTAACAGTGTTACTGCACATGTTGTAAGCACTGTTATATAAGACTAGAGTAATTCTGCACATGTTGGAAATTAACAAACAGTAATTATATCTAGTGAGTGCTACTGCACATGTTGGAAACTAACAAACAGTAATTATGTCTATTGTAACAGTGTTACTACTGCACATGTTATAATCACTGTTATATAAGACTAGAGTAATTCTGCACATGCTGGAAACTAACAAACAGTAATTATGTCTATTGTAACAGTGTTACTGCACATGTTGTAAGCACTGTTATATAAGACTAGAGTGCTACTGCACATGTTGGAAATTAACAAACAGTAATTATATCTAGTGAGTGCTACTGCACATGTTGGAAATTAACAAAACAGTAATTATGTCTATTGTAACAGTGTTACTACTGCACATGTTATAATCACTGTTATATAAGACTAGAGTAATTCTGCACATGCTGGAAACTAACAAACAGTAATTATGTCTATTGTAACAGTGTTACTGCACATGTTGTAAGCACTGTTATATAAGACTAGAGTGCTACTGCACATGTTGGAAATTAACAAACAGTAATTATATCTAGTGAGTGCTACTGCACATGTTGGAAATTAACAAAACAGTAATTATGTCTATTGTAACAGTGTTACTGCACATGTTGTAAGCACTGTTATATAAGACTAGAGTGCTACTGCACATGCTGGAAACTAACAAACAGTAATTATGTCTATTGTAACAGTGTTACTGCACATGTTGTAAGCACTGTTATATAAGACTAGAGTGCTACTGCACATGTTGGAAATTAACAAAACAGTAATTATGTCTATTGTAACAGTGTTACTACTGCACATGTTATAATCACTGTTATATAAGACTAGAGTAATTCTGCACATGTTGGAAATTAACAAACAGTAATTATATCTAGTGAGTGCTACTGCACATGTTGGAAACTAACAAACAGTAATTATGTCTATTGTAACAGTGTTACTACTGCACATGTTATAATCACTGTTATATAAGACTAGAGTGCTACTGCACATGTTGGAAATTAACAAAACAGTAATTATGTCTATTGTAACAGTGTTACTACTGCACATGTTATAATCACTGTTATATAAGACTAGAGTGCTACTGCACATGTTGGAAATTAACAAACAGTAATTATGTCTATATATTGTAACAGTGTTACTGCACATGTTGTAAGCACTGTTATATAAGACTAGAGTGCTACTGCACATGTTGGAAATTAACAAACAGTAATTATATCTAGTGAGTGCTACTGCACATGTTGGAAATTAACAAACAGTAATTATGTCTATTGTAACAGTGTTACTACTGCACATGTTATAATCACTGTTATATAAGACTAGAGTGCTACTGCACATGTTGGAAATTAACAAAACAGTAATTATGTCTATTGTAACAGTGTTACTACTGCACATGTTATAATCACTGTTATATAAGACTAGAGTGCTACTGCACATGTTGGAAATTAACAAACAGTAATTATATCTAGTGAGTGCTACTGCACATGTTGGAAATTAACAAAACAGTAATTATGTCTATTGTAACAGTGTTACTGCACATGTTGTAAGCACTGTTATATAAGACTAGAGTGCTACTGCACATGTTGGAAATTAACAAACAGTAATGTTATCTAATAAGTGCTACCACACATGTTGTAATCACCAGACTAGAGTGCTACTGCACATGTTGGAAATTAACAAACTGTAATGATATCTAATGAGTACTACTCCACATGTTGTAATTATAAGACTAGAGTGCTAATGAAACACAATGTAATGATATCTGATGAGTTTAATTTTATTCATGTAAAGATAATAAAGCAATTTACAAATATTTTCATGATTTGTTGCTGTTGTTATTTTTCAACTATCATTAACAGGTTCCCATTTAAATCTGTACTTTCCCATTTAAATCTGTACTTATGAAAATTGTGTTGATGTGTGCTAAACACACAGATCAACCATTCAGAGAAGTTCACTGCAGAAATAATATACTCTGATTGGTTGATCTGTATGTTTAGCACACATCAACACAATTTGCATAATTACAGATTTAAATGGGAAAGTATAGATTTAAATGGGAACCTTTTAAGTATCAAATATATATTTGGATGAGGTTTCTAAAAGGTTGTCTTTTGATATAAAACAAATTATTTATCTAGTCAATTATTTTTTTACCATAACTTGTAAATTTCTCGCGTGCTGATTGGCTGAGAGCCATTGTCGATTACAGTCCAGAGACCTGCTTGTGCTCACGACATCCGTGCGCGAGCGGATAAAACGGTTTTCTTCAAACTTTTTTTAGTTGTTTTTCGCTTATTGATGGTAAAAAAACAAATCGAAGTCAGTTTTCTATGGGTCTGTACTGTAATCGACAATCAAAATTACGTCACAAATGATCAAAACTAATTTTGATTGTCGATTACAGTACAGACCCATGGAAAACTGACTTTGATTTGTTAAGTTGACAACATAAAGGATCATCCAACTAAATATTTCAGTTTGATTTAGCCAAAATGTTTAGCATTGCCATGAAAGTTCCACTCACCATAATAAAATTGTACAATTAATGCACCACACTTCTTTTTGTAAACAAAAGCAAAGTCTTTTTTGTCTGAGACAATTATTTTCACCTTGTGGTTGTATCTTGTCATACCTGTGAGGGTGCGTGCAAAGGACTTCTTCACTCCATCAATGGTTTGACCAGACAAAAACGAAAACAACTCATACACGAGTTCATTATTTGTGATGGAAATCACATCTGCTTTTTTATTTCCAGAGAAATAGCAGTTTGGCACAGTAGCATCTAAGTCTCTTAACACTTGGCGCATAGATACAAACACATAATGTGGTATACTTCTTGCAATTTCAGCATAGTAGGGTCTACGTATGGACACTTTTCCTGCCAGTCTTTTATGTATAGCACTAAGCCACAATCTACTCTCTTGATCTAGTATTGACCTTACACTAAGAGTCCGGGAATTTATATTTTGGGCAACTTGCTGAAGATCTATAAATGAAATAGCACTTTATAAATATGATGTTCAAAGGTAGGTGTAAAAATTAAATATTTATAAAATATTTTTATATTATTATTTTTTAAAATATTCAATTGATTGATTGATGAACTTTATTTAAAGAAGGTTTAAAGAGTATTTATAAAATACACCAGTTTAGCATAGCAACTCTTACACTGGGCCTTCTAGGGAAGAAAATTAAATAAATAATTTGTATAGAAGTAAGAATAAATAAATTGAATAATGATATTGATAAAAGACATGCTCTAACAAAAAATTTGAATAATACACTACATAAGAGTTTAGATATGAAATAGAGAATACATAAAATGTAATTTCACATTGAATAAGTTCTAGGAAGATCAGATACCATACATGTCCAAAAAGTATTTATATGATTTTTCTTTTAAAATCTTAATTGATTTTGCAGATCTAATATGTACAGGTAGACTATTATACAATAATGTCCAATGCTTTAAGAGTTAATGCTTAGTGAGATCATATGAGCTTGCTTATGTTAATGATGTAATGAGTCTTTTACGGGGGCTTCTCTATTGAAGTACAGCAAACATGTATTAAAGGTCACAAATCTATTATCAGGAACTGTATGCTCTTGCTTCTGTAACACAGAATTGTCATTGCTTTCGAGCACATTCATAACACTTATCTTTCGAAAAGGTTATAACAAATTTATATTTGTTTTTACATATGATTAAAATAAATAAATAAAACCTACCTTTTGAGTCCGTGGATGTTTTGAGAAAAGCCTGTCGAACCAGAGGGAGAAGTGACATTTTTGCGTTTTCTCGAAAAAATTCGTTGTCACACTCTTCTCCTCCATCAAATGTCTCAATCCAGTTGTCTAATACTTCCTCCTGCCTATCTACCTCCTCTTCCTCAACTACTTCTCCTTCCTCTTGGTCACTATCCTCCCAAACCTGCTGTAAAACTTCCTCAACATTGAATCGAACCCTGCCACCGGCCGCCATTTTGGATTTCAGACTTATGTGTTAATGAAGTACACCGCTGGCCACAAATAATGGCGAAGTGTGTCGGTTTCGAACTCTTGTGCGCCCGGCGTGCAAGTGGAAACAGGAGCTGCTCAACTTATCAAATGTCAAGATTCCTCGAGTGTACATAGCTAATAAATCTGACATTGTTGAAGTAACATTACACGTGTTTGCAGATGCTTCTGAGGATGGTTACGGCATGTGCGCTTACCTGAGATTTGTACAAGTTTGTGGTCTTATATCATGTTGTTTTGTTATCGGCCGATCAAGAAGTGCCCCGGTGCGACCGATATCGATACCAAGACTTGAGCTTCAGGCAGCAACATTTTCTGTTCGTGTTTACCGGATGTTAATGAATGAGCTTACACTCAACATCGACAGAGCTGTGTTCTGGACTGACTCGCAAACCGTGCTTCAATACATCAGGAACAATATCAAGAGATTTCACGTGTATGTTGCCAACCGCGTTGCGGAGATTAGAGAAGTAACTGATCAGGATCAATGGAGACACTGTCCAGGAATTTACAACCCTGCAGATGACGCGTCAAGAGGCTTGAAACCCCTAAAGCTCTCCCAGCAACATCGATGGTGGAGAGGACCTGAGTTTCTTTGGCAGAACGAGGATACCTGGCCTGTTACTACCGTTGATAGTGTTCCTGACGACGACCCCGAAGTGAAGAAAGATCTGATTGTCCATCAAGTAAGTGTCAAGACAACTGTTGACGCAGCTAGTGTGGAGTCAAACAGCCATTCTGAAAGCAATAACAAAATAACTGAGCTGGTTAGTAGATGTAGTTCATGGTCAAGATTACAACGGCAAGTTGCATGGCTATTACGGTTTTGTAAATGGATTGCTAGCAAGTGTACAACATGTGACAAAGGTTTATTGACACTTGAAGAATTGAGCAATTCTACCCTCGTTATTTCTAAAGTTGTTCAAGAAGAATGCTTCCAGGAAGAACTTTCAGATTTAAGGAAGAAAGGCGAAGTGAAGAAAACAAGCTCTATTGCTGACTTACGACCGACTGTAGTCAATGGTGTAATACGTGTTGGAGGCAGATTGCAAAATGCTGTTGATATGTCTTTTGATGAAAAACATCCTATTGTTCTACCGAAACGACATCATGTATGCGAACTGATTGTTCGTCATTACCATGTTTTCTCTGCTCATAGCGGAAGAGAACAGACTCTTTATGAACTGAGACAATTGTTTTGGATTGTTGGAGGAAGAAGTCTTGTGAAAGACACTATCAGAACATGTATAACCTGTCGACGTATGAATGCTAAACCTATGCAGCAAGTAATGGCACCTCTTCCAAAGGTGCGCCTTCAAGCTTATTACCCACCGTTTACGTTCACTGGAGTAGATCTGTTTGGTCCACTACTTGTAAAATGGGGCCGCGGAACTGCAAAGCGATGGGGATGTTTATTTACTTGTTTGAACACTCGTGCTATTTATCTCGAAGTAGTACCTTCACTCAGCACAGACGACTTCATCATGATTTTGCGTCAGTTTATTGGAAGAAGAGGTTCGCCTAAAGAGATGTGGTCGGACAGGGGTACTAATTTTGTTGGTGCAAACAACGAACTTAAGGAAGCTATTGCTCAATGGAACAATGAAGCAATAGAAACTCAACTACAACAGAAGGGCGTAAAATGGGTATTCCAGCCGCCAGCCTCGCCCCACATGTCAGGCATCTGGGAAAGACTTGTCAAGATGACAAAGAAGCATATAAGGGCTGTCATTGGTGATGGGTTGCTGAACGACTTTGAATTAAGAACAATCTTTGCAGAGATAGAAGCAGTTGTCAACAACCGTCCAATAACTGCCGTGTCGGATGATCCTGCAGATCTTACGTGTTTAACCCCAAATCACTTTCTGATGCAACGTGCAGCAGACCTTCCACCCGGAATATTTCTGGAAGGAGACCAATTCTCAAAGAAAAGATGGAGAAAGATCCAGTACTTGGTTAACTTATATTGGCGTCGTTGGCTACGAGAGTACCTACCCAACCTTCAGCGCAGATCGAAGTGGCTCACTTCAAAGACAAACATCCAAGTCGGAGACCTAGTTCTAATTGTAGACGAAAATAGTGCTCGTAACAAGTGGCAGATGGCCAGAGTCGAAGAGGTTTTCACTGGAAGAGATGAAAGAGTGCGTTCCGCTACTGTCAAGACAGCTAAAGGAAGTCTTCATCGTCCAATTGTCAAACTGTGTTTATTGGAAAACCATGGTGAAGAGTAATCCAAGATTTGAACATTAAAAACGTTTACAATCTGTTATTATGTTGACATTTATAAAAGACACTCATTTTGAAGGACAAACGGTTATTAAAGACCCCGTTTGTGGGGCCGCTATGTCGTGTCTAATTTATTCACTTGTAATTCATTTGATTATGTAATCAGTATGATAATTTATGCGAGCATGCGCACTAAGGCAGTAATGCCACGAGTATTTTAGAGCTTTGTGTGTATTAGTTTTACTGTTTATTAAATCGAGTTTAGAGCTTTATTTGTGTCCACGATGGTGACCTGATTCTAGTAGAATACGCTACAATAAAACTTAACAGGACGTTATTTTAAAACTTGAACTGTTTAGTTTCCTTACCTCATTGCACTTAAAAGTATTTGATGTTGTTTTTGAATGGAAAGCTGGATAGACTTTATCGACACTGTATATAGCTAAAGTTTGTTCAGACATGGAAAGAAGAATAACATCGTGTGACTCGAACGTACTTCAATATTTTTTACTTCGTTTGCAGACATGTAAAACTGTAAAGAATACTGATCCACCTTCTTCTAAAAACAGTGAAAATGTGCTTGACTCTAATGCGTGTTCAGACATTGTACAAAAGATAAAAGCACTGTGCGATGCTGTTCAAGTCAGTTAGTTGATTCAGCTAAAGTAGATAGGCAGTTATACTCAGTAGATAGCCAAACTTACAGTACTAGAACCATTTCTGAGATTCTAACTGAAATAACTCCGTTGGAAGGCCACGATTTTTTTTTACATCAGAAAGGGTTTTTCAATAAAAAATGTTTTTTTACATCAAACATTTTTTTTACATCGATCAAAAAGTTTTTGTTACATCCAAAAGGGTTTTTTAAATCAAAAAGGTTTTTCTACATCAAAAAGGTTTTTTACATCAAAAACTTTTTTCTACATCAAAAAGGGTTTTTTATATTAAAAAAGTTTTTTACAACAAAAAGCAAAAAGGTTTTTTTTTTACATCAAAAAGGTTTTTTAAACCAAAAAAGTTTTTTTACATCAAAAAGGTTTTTCTACATCAAAAAGGTTTTTCTACATCAAAAAGGATTTTTACATCAAAAACTTTTTTTTACATCAAAAAGGTTTTTTCTACATCAAATAGTTTTTTTATATCAAAAAGGATTTTTAGATCAAAAACGTTTTTTTAGATCAAAAGGGTTTTTTCTACATCAAAAAGTTTTTTTTACATAATTTTTTTTACATCCAAATTACAATCAAAAAGTTTTTTTAAATCCAAAAGTGTTTTTTTTTTTTACATCAAAAAGGGGTTTTTTTACATTAAAATGATTTTTTTATATCAAAAAGGTTTTTTACATCCAAAATGTTTTTTACATCCAAAATGTTTTTTACATCCAAAAGGTTTTTCTTATATCCAAAAGGTTTTTTTAACATCCAAAAGGTTTTTTACATCCAAAAGATTTTTTTATATCCAAAAGGTTTTTTACATCCAAAAGGTTTTTTACATCCAAAAGGTTTTTTACATCCAAAAGGTTTTTTACATCCAAAAGGTTTTTTACATCCAAAAGGTTTTTTACATCCAAAAGGTTTTTTTTACATCAAAACGGTTTTTTTACATCAAAAAGGTTTGTTTTACATCAAAATGTTTTTTTTACATCAAAAAGGTTTTTTTTTTTACATCAAAAAAGGGTTTTTTTACATCAAAAAGGTTTTTTTACATCAAAAATATTTTTTTATCAAAAAGTTTTTTTTACATCCAAACGGTTTTTTACATCCAAAAGATTTTTTTTTACATCAAAAAGATTTTTTTTTTTTACATCAAAAAGGCTTTTTTTTACATCAAAAAGGTCTTTTTACATTAAAAAAGTTTTTATCAAAAAGTGTTTTTTTACATCCAAAAGGTTTTTTTATATCCAAAAGGTTTTTTACATCCAAAAGTGTTTTTTTTTTACATCAAAACGGTTTTTTTTTACATCCAAAAGGTTTTTTTATATCCAAAAGGTTTTTTACATCCAAAAGTGTTTTTTTTTTACATCAAAACGGTTTTTTTTTACATCAAAAAGGTTTGTTTTTTTACATCAAAACGGTTTTTTTTACATCAAAAATGTTTTTTTTTACAACAAAAATGTTTTTTTTTATATCAAGGGGTTTTTTTACATCAAAAAGGTTTCTTTTTTTTTTAAATTCAAAAAGGTTTTTTTACATCAAAAATATTTTTTTTATCAAAAAGTTTTTTTTACATCCAAACGGTTTTTTACATCCAACAGATTTTTTTTTACATCAAAAAGGTTTTTTTTACATCAAAAAGGCTTTTTTTTTACATCAAAAAGGTCTTTTTACATAAAACGTTTTTATCAAAAGGATTTTTTATATCCAAAAGGTTTTTTACATCCAAAAGTGTTTTTTTACATCAAAACGTTTTTTTTTTTACATCAAAAAGGTTTTTTTTACATCAAAACGGTTTTTTTTACATCAAAAAGGTTTTTTTTACAACAAAAATGTTTTTTTTATATCAACATGGGTTTTTTTTACATCAAAAAGGTTTCTTTTTTTTTACTTCAAAAGGTTTTTTTACATCAAAAAGGTTTTTTTACATCCAAAAGGTTTTTTTACATCCAAAAGGTTTTTTTTACATACAAAAGGTTTTTTACATCCAAAAGGGTTTTTTTACATCCAAAAGTTTTTTTTCTTCATCCAATGGTATTTTAATACATGATGTGTTGATTGATGTCTAAATAGATTTGTTTTAAAATTTTGAAACAAACGGCACGCCATATAATTGTAATAATATCAATGGTTATAATTTGCTCTTAACTCTTTATATTTATCAATTTATTTAATGTTAATTAAATTATTTAATCTTCTATATCTGTATCTAATTTTGAAATGTTTTATTAATTGCCAATGTAAAAAAATTATAAACCACAAAATCTAAAATCTAATCTGCCTCGACTAGCCGTTATGCTATTTGCAGGTTAGATGCGTATCTTGTAAAATAATTAATCAACGTGATGAATAAATTGAATTGAATTGAATTGAAATGGACTTTACCGAGTGCTGGGACTACATAGACGAAGAGTCCCTTTATAACAAACGGCATGGTATTCAAGAAGCAGTGTTACCAACTGCATGATATTGAAGAAGTAGCCTAAATAAGTAAAGCTCCATTTTCAAATTTATCCGGGGTAGTGTGGACGGGCCTTTAGAAGAGCAAGCCAATGCCAGAAGAGCTTGTAGATCGTGCGGTGCGACAAGTGGTTTCTATTTACACTCATCAGATTAAGAAAACTAAAAATCAAGAAGTGCTTTATTCATGAAATGTCTAAAATAACGCAAAAGAAGGATCATGTAGGATCAATTCACAGGTGGAAAAAGTGACCAGCAATCGCAGCCACTTAGGAGATATAGAAACCCCTTAGTTCGGCAGTCACAGTTAGTGCAACAGGAAACCACTCGTACTATAGACGTGCCGTACATCTAAATACAGATGATGGATGTAACTCTGCAGGTTAAATATTCAAAAGTTTATCGATCCTTTCTATATACGAATCAAACCTTGTTAGACGCGCCTGCTGCTATGCCAAGCTTTGACGGATTAAAAATAGAACCAGTATTCTCATGCATATGCGCAGTGTGAATACCACTGATAGACTGATGCGTGGTAAAGAACTGACAGAAAGAATGCTGAATCCCATTGCAAATGGCCTCTTTATATAGTATGTTCAATCGTCTTGCCGCTTAGCATATGTACATATGTACTACAGCGGATCTAGTTAAATTATAACATTCAATCTCCAGGTCGTGATGAGGGATGTGGGATCAGGGATCACATGCCTAGGATAAGGAATCACATATTGTCAGAATCAGCTGGAATCATTGATCACAGAAGAGGGATCGGGATCATATGAATAAATTCAGGGGTCAGGGATGAAAATGCGCGAGTTTTTGGGAGCTGGCCAGGATCTAACTTTTGTGTACAAAAGCGGGATCAATCACGAGAAAATGTCCCTTGTAACGACCCATTAACAAAAATTAAAACATACAAGCCTTGCTGCTTCGCAGCTCAAAATACGTGTCAGGGAGAAAGTAAGGCAATCCTCTGGTGACCAGGGTATTATTACTAATAATTTTCAGCCAATGACAGCTTAAAAACTTCAGACGTCAGAATTTATTTCGGAAATCAAATATGCCCTTGAAATATTACATTTTTGAGATGCGGGATCCCTGTGGTGAGACGCATTCTTAATTCTATATATTGATTTTTATCATATTACTTCAACCTATTTGATTGGAAATTGAAAACATCTGTACAGAAACACTATTCTATTATAATATAATGGAAATATTTCTATCATTTCAGATTTGACAAAATCTTTAATTCGATTTTTGAGGAAGTTCCACCTAAGGGATTTTTGGGGATTTTTAGTATGTTGTTTAGGACACCTATGCTAACATAATTACATTGAGAAAAATTATATTGCAATTTGTTTGGACTGGACCCCCAAAAAAATCCATAGATTGACTGGACTATTTACAGATTAACAACATATACCAACAATTAAGAATTCTGGACTAGAAATTGCTAAAAATTTAAAAATGAATTGAGTAGTTTAGATAAGTACCTAAAGCCATGTCGAACCGGCAGTTTTAAGTACGTATATACATCATAAGAAAAATGAGTCCGAGGAAGGAAAACATCGTTTATATCCAAGATTTGGATGAAAAAAAAAGATAATCTAATCATGTCGTAATCAGTTATAATCATAATCATGTTAAATCAGTAAGTTTGTGACATTACTCTCCCTCTCTCTATTAACGCTCACCGACAACAATTAGAAAAGATTAAAGCTTACCTGATACTGTTTTTCCACTGGTAACTTTTGTCAAAAAGAAAAGACCAACACCAAGCATATACAGAGACCATTTCATGGTATCTCCAGATGAGCTTCGTCTACAAACGTTCAACTTTATCGTGTTCATCCAACACTATTAAGACCACTGTTTTGAAGTCGCTGACAAGGCATGGTATCTCTAAAACAAAACCTACCCGACGCGGTTGTCGAGCTGGATGCAGGAAACAACGAGCGATTCCTGTCTATACTGGACATTTATGCTCCTCAAGAAACGAAAACTGTTCTTTTGCTTCAAATTTATGTTCTCTAGTTCCAGAAGAAGGAAATTTGCATAGTTCATCCACGGAAAAATTAAAAATTCACTCCGACACCTTTCGCAGTAGCAACACAAACAATCTGATTGTTATTCAAAGATCTCCATTGTTAAATGTCATCCAGGAATCTAATCTACTGTTATGCTCTGGAAATGTTTGTTCAGTAAAATCAAAGTCTGTTGATTTATTAGAGTTTATCTACAAACATGACATTGATTTATTTGCTATTAATGAAACATGGCTAACTGACAACGACACGGCGGCGATACTGGAGTTCATCCCTACACAAACTCACACGTTTTTTCATCACAATCGTATAGGACGCAGAGGTGGTGGAACTGGCCTTCTTGTTAAAAACAACATAGATGTTACGTTAAAAAGATCGACGGAGGAGAGAAAACATCTTTTGAGTATTCCGAATGGAGTATCCGTCACGCTAAGTTGAAAACAAGAGTATTGATTATCTACCGCCCTCCTTACTCTACCGTTCACCCGGTATCACTGAACGTTTTCTTCAAAGAGTTTGGTCAATACCTTGAATCAATTATACTATCACCTGAGCCGCTGATTATTGTAGGAAATTTCAATATCCATGTTGATAAGAAATATGACCCCCAATGTGCTGAGTTTATGGATTTATTGCAATCCATGGGTCTAGCACAACTCGTAACACAGCCTACACATGAGAGTGGTCATATCCTCGATTTAATCATTACCAGGACGTTTGAAAATGTCATCAAAGACCACCCTATCGTCGGTCGTTATCAGTCGGACCATGCTGCCGTGTTCTGTCAGTTAAGACATGGAAAACCAGAAGCTGTTACTAAGGAAGTAACCTATCGGAAGATTAAATCTATCGACATGGAAAGTCTTCGTGAAGAACTTCTACGATCAGACCTATGTACGTACACGAAGATTCACTGACTTAGAGGAATTGTAATCACTTTACAGTAACACTTTGTCGTCTTTACTGGAAAAGTATGCACCCTTACAGAAGAATACGGTTGTAAACAGGAAGTGTACACCATGGTTTAATAAAGATATTAAGACTGCGATAAGATCAAGAAGAAAAGCCGAGAGAAAGTGGCGTTAATCTAATATGGAGCAAGATTTCAACACCTTTAAATCTATTAGGAATCAAACGACGTTCCTGATGAATGCTGCGCGCCGTGAATACTATACTACCTATATTGACGAATTATCCTGTGACCAAAGGAAACTGTTTTTAGCTACTAAATCACTACTGTCCATGCCTACTGCTGTCTCGTTTCCAAGTGATATCGACCCTCGCCCACTTGCTAACAACTTTGGGGAATTCTTTTTCCAAAAGATCGAAAAAATCAGCAACAGCTTCCCTGAAGAGTCAGAATTGTAATCTATTCCAATTGCACTCTGCTCCACTTTGGCATACAGAAGGGATGAGTTATGGGAAAGTGAGTCCGTAAGCCAAAGGAGAGTGAGCCAGTAAAAGGCAAGGTTACAGGGTTGGGAGGGAGGGAAAAATGCCGGGCTACCCATAATGTCCAATAATAAATTTATTAGAGTGAAACTTGCTATATACCCTGATGAATTGTATGTTTTCATAACTTTAATCCCTCAGAGACGGATATAAAAACACTGTAAAATATTCAACACTGGCAGTTAGCTTGAGTCAGATTAAAAAGCACGTTTGAAAACCGAGCCGTCTTTCGCTTTTGCTCCCAATATACGACAATTTGGCGACGAGGATTCTTCTTGAATGGCGCATTATGGCAAAATTGAAAGTTTTACAGGCAAGAAAGATGATTGGGAGCTCTACGTAGAAAGATTAGAGATTTATTTTACTGCAAACGACTTGAACGAAGTCCCGCTAGCTGCTGACGGTTCGAATGCTGATGTTGTAAGACGAAGAACAGATAAAAGAAGAGCTATTCTTCTCAGTGTTATTGGCCAGGAAACCTACAGCCTGCTAAGGAACTTGATTTCTCCAAATAAACCTAGTGACAAGTCGTACGACGACCTGGTAAGTGCGCTTAAGAAACCCACGTGCTCAGTAACCGTAGAGCGATATAAATTTCATACTCGTATTAGAAAGCCAAATAAAAATTGTACCAGAATATGTCAGTGAGATTAAAAGATTTGCCGAGAAGTGTGATTTTAAAGATTCTTTGAACGATATGCTTAAAGACAGACTAGTTGCTGGTATTAAAGTTGAAAAGATTCAGAAAAGATTATTGGTTGAAGCTGACCTTACTTTTGAGAGAGCTTACAACATTTCTGTCGCTCAAGAATTAGCTAGTATCTTACATAACCCTGCTATTAACGCCTCTGTAAACAAGGTTTCGAGTAGCAAGAACAGCTCACACAAATTCAGTCAAGCCCCTAGTTCTACAACACGTGTCAGGCCCTCGATGCCCAAAAATCAAGGTGGTAAACAATGTTTCAGATGTAATGATCAATCACACTTAGCTCCTAAATGTAAATTCATCAATGCTAAATGCCGTTACTTCAGTAAAGTTGGCAACATCGAGAGGGCTTGTTTGTTGAAACAAAAACATTTACGCTCGAAAAAAACTGAGCAATCATGACTGTTTTTAATACGAAAAGTAAAAAAATCGATTTCAATTTCAAATAAGGCGTTGTCAGAGAAACTGTTGCTGCTTCGAATTACAGATGGCTCAAGGCTTCTAGGAACGCCTTGCGGATTTTAGCTCGTCAGATTCCGAGTCAACACTTCGACCCTGAATTGAGCTAAAATCCAGTTTCTAAGTGCTTTTTTCAGACATTTGCTACTACAAGAGCCCCTAGTCATGCATCATTAAGTTTTTCTAGGTGGTGGAGACGCTCTTTTGGACGAATTCGAAGGTGGAAGACGATTTTACAAAGAAAATAGCGCCAGCAGCTATGTCTATTGATAATGGCGTCGTTGGAGTAAAATCGCTTTCCTGGTCGTCTTGTAGTAGATACCAGAACCAACCAAGGCAATTTTGGTGATTTTCGCCTTATAAAGATGGCAATCGGTGCAATGTTTGTCCGGTTGGAGCGGGTGACTAGGCACTTATAAAAAATCTATAAAGAATTGTGGTCTGGGTCATGTGCTGTCGAACATTTGCATAATTACCCACAATGCTTTTCGTTATTAAATGGAGAAACGCGTTTTGGCGTTAGTAGGCTAAAATAAACGTCTGTTGTGCGGCTCGTGGAAGATGTTAGATCATAAAAAAATAAGAAATCAAAAGAGCTGGGGCTAATGTGTTCTGTGAATGCCGAATTTTGCTTTTTAAACGATATTATTGGTATAAAAATCAGAGGTGAAAACTGACGTTTATCGAGATTGTTCTATGGCGCAAAAACGCACATTTTAACGTTCTCCTTAACACAAAGGACTCTGTAGTTTATAAATACGGATCTCAGACGATCAATTAAGTGTCAGATGTTGTGGAACTTACCAGGCAATAAAGTTAAGTGTCATTGTCAGAGAAAACCGGGCAGAGCCCGCGGATGGGGGTCGTCCGATTTGCTTCAAATTTATACCATAGATTCTCCTTCGGAAATGATTAAGAATGATGGGTTTCTTTGATAAATTTATTGATTTGGTTCCGGATGACCACCCCCCCCCCCCCCCCCCCACCCCCCACCCCCCCCCCCCCCCCACCCCCACCCTTGTTTTGGCCAATTTGCATAAGAAATTAATGGCGAATTTAGTGCAAATTTCATCGAATTTTTGACCTACTTCTCATTGATTGTCAACGCTCATATCTTTTGTACGCAATATTCTACATCTGATTAAACGATTACCAAAAGATAAGCTGTTTTAATCAAATTTGGTTTTAACTACGAATATTCGTATTTTGCTCCTGAGCTGCTTCGAAAAATATGGTAATTTGTTGTCATTTTCAAAAAATATTTTCTCCCATGTGCGCGAACGAATTTTGAAGTAAAACCTCTTAGTTTGTAGAGTATTTATACTAGATTGAATTCAAGTAAAACTTAGATTGGGACCTTTCGATACGATTTCACAAGAGACCATAACGTCTGGCTAAAACTTGCATAATTTAACCACAATTTGTCTACATTCCACAAATGTGTCGCATCGAAAATTGCAGAAATATGTCATTTAGTTTTGAGATTCTGTTTTATAGACCTCAGAATTATGCTTATGATGTAGAAACATCTAATCAAAACAACAGTATCGTATTTTGACAATTTTTTATCTAGCGATAACTGAAATGTAAACTCGAAATTATATTTTGATATGCTAATAAGCTTACGATCTAACTTTTAAAATCTTTACGTCAAAATGCCGGTAAACAGTGACTTGTGAAACAGCAAAAATAAACATGGAGGAGGGAGACAAAGAGGTAAAAATAGACGGAGGATGGAGAATTAAAATATAAAGGTAGGAGTGAGAAGGTCGATTTTACTTTATTAATTACTGAACTGCGCAAGGTCTTATAGGACTGATTGAAATATCATTGGGGCCAATTTTATGCGAACAGTATATTTCTGAAATACAAATTGCAAACCACTAAAAAGTTCAAATTTGTACCATTTGCACTCTAATGAATAGCCTCAATAGCAATTCATAAAGAAAGAACAAAGAAAATCAGGAAGGAGTGACAAATGATCGATAAAATATGGGAAGAGGGAGAAAAATGCTATAAAATTGGTGATGAAGGACATTTTCTTGACTGTTCCTCTCCCTAGCTCTCCTTCAATTGGCTCCAAATATTGATTTCTTTCACTACATGTGCGAGGATTTTTGCTCTTCACTATGAGTTGTAATAATTGTACTTGTGGGAAGAGAGGAGATGAACAGGGATTAAAATATCCCTCCTCTCTAATTTGTTGGTCCATTTATCCCTTCTCCCTGAATTTCTTTGTATTTTCTAAATAAAAGCTATAGCTCAATAACTAGTAGGCTCAGATTTCAGCCGTTGGGGTTTCGTGCGCGCAACATTGAAATTATAAGCTAGATAGAATTATCATATTGTATTTTAAATCACATGACCACATCAACTAATTAGTAAAAATCAACCTCTCCCTCCTCTCTTTATATTTTATTTCTACTATTTTACTTATCTGTTTTTCTCCCTCCTTCCTGTTCATTTTTGCTGTTTCTCCCTCCTCCATTATCGTTCCACTCCTCTCTGTGTACAAGATGATCATCTTGGACAGTTATATCAGTCACCTTGTTTGCCCATTTACAAATGTAATTCTTATTTTGTCATGCGTTGATTTTGATTCAAACAGTCTTTTATGTTGGCCGGTTTCCAGATGCTTGTCTAACTCGGACTGGGATGTGAAAGTCACAATACACACAAACTCTATGCAGGAAGATATATTCTTTGTTTGCAAGTGACGTCACCACCAAGCCGAAATATTTTTTATATCTCGTATTAAAGGGGTACTTGGACGAAAATGGCTCGAAATTGTAAAATGGCAAATACTGGGTTTTAAGAGCTGAAACTTTGCTTTAATAATCTTCAATACCTAAATAATCATTGTATAAAGTTTTAGTTCGATAGTCCAAAGGAAAGTATTAAATATTTACGGTTACGTTTTCGTCCGCCATTGATTTGTTTGTCTCACGGTCAAAAAGTCATTGAGTACAGCGGCTCGCCGTATGACGTCATACACGCAACGAATATTAATTAGTCTCCATTTCACCGTACATTTCTTTAGAGAATTTACTAAAGTTTTCTAGTCAATACTTGTTCTCTACAGCGGAAAAATCAGCTCTAAGGGTATTTTTAAAAGCCCCTTATATATTGCTGTTCAATGGAGAGCCCTGGGAATGTTCAATTTGGGATATAATGAAGATTTGGAGCCAGTTCTATCTATTAAAGAAGAAGATGTATTATACGGCTTCCTGTACAAAATCAAACAAAGTCAAGTAGAGTGAAATAACTCGAATTTATTAAACAAGGAAAATTCACGGCTCTCATAAGTATCAATACTTTCTTCGGCATTATTACTTGACCTTTATTACGACATAAGACGAAGGATTAATTTTTCATGTATTTTTTAATGTGACCAAATGTCTCGCAAACCATGAAAAAATTGGCAAAGTTTGACGCCTTGAAATGCTCCTGGAACGTAAAACTTGAAAATATTTTTACCGATCAGATGAAAGCATGTTTATTGTTCGTTTATATACAAGAGAAGTGTCATCCTTGGAGTCCAACTGTATTATAGTTAGTCAGTTTACAAATGATGGTTTAGGTTGAAATTCGTCAAAGTAATTCAAGTCACGCAAGTCTGTGCATCACGTAAACAAATGCTATAGTCTAACCGGGCCGGCTAAAGGATGAATTAGCTGCTCTAAAATTGCAGCGAACATAAGAACATATATCATTTCGAACATAGCACATAATATTTGTAAATAGAGTTTCTGACATAACTATCAATCCACAGTATAAATAGGTCAGCGAGAGTCAAGCTGGGATCGCATGTCAACTCAAACAAAACGATACGACCGGATACGAAACAAACAACAGTTTCGAGCTTAGATCAGTCCTGAATCATTCTAATAGTCTTTTTAAAGCCAATCGAGCGGTAAATAATATCTAGCTAAGTCTTTTATAACATCTTTTACATTATATACATCGACTATTCAAAGAAGTTACATAAATAATTAACGCGACCGGAAAAAACTAAGCACTGTCAATGAGTGCACTCGTAAACGATGCAAAATATTTCAATAAAACAATATTCCAATTCATAGCATATAACCAAAGTGAATTGATCTATTTTTAAAGTCTTAAATAGTTTTTTGCTGCAACACTTATTTCATATTAATTCGAAAAAGAAGAAGTGAAATCAACGATCTTGATTGAACATGGCTTGGTCAGTTCGAATAATATTTCGCTTACCTGACGCCAGCTTCTTGCACTCAACACTGCTGTGTATCGGTCTGTTCAAAAACCCAAATTGTTGGGATTGCCCCCGTTACAAGCCTTTGTTGTTGTCCTCTGAAATGTATAGCCTTACAGACTTATTTTTATTTAAAATGTTTTGAACAAACCCCAAATAATCCCGAAGGATGAAGTTTGCTCGTTGGACGCGCAAAAATCTCTTCTATTTGTCTGAATCAGCCTCAGTTTTAAGGAAGAAATGTGCACAGAAATACTAGATGCTTTGTCTACAACACTCCTGAAGCCATACACTTTGCAGCACCAAGACATTTTTCGGTTAAAACATAAGTTTTTCAACTTTCCAAGCAGATTTACATGTATATTAGCCACGAGTGTTTGTTATGTGTTGCGGGTATGATGTCATTTCCTGACTCGACCCAATCCTCTTGAGCCGGATTCATGATACAAGCAAAACAATGGCGGACGGAAAATAACCGTTAATTTTTAATACTTTTCTTTGGACTATCGGAAAAATACTTTAAACAATAATTGTTTAGATATTCAAGATTATTTAAGCAAAATTTCAGCTCTTAAAACCCATTTTTACAATTTCGAGCCATTTTCGTCCAAGTACCCCTTTAAAACATGCACTAAATATGTTATAGTTTACTGTTTTTAAAAAAACATTTCTAAAGTTTGGGTTTATAAAAGTCTTTAGTTCCCGAGATATTCAAGTAATGCCGGTCACGTATCCGAATCGGGCGATAAAAATAAAAATCAAGAATAATTTGTGCTTTTTGAAAACATTTGGTTCGTAAAGACTTTTAGCATCTAACTGGCAAGTATATTTTAACGAAATCTTTTAAAAATGATTCAGCTTCCCTTCATATATTAGACCTTTGAAGTTTTATCCGCCATCTTGGAGGATATGAGATGTCCTCCAGCATGGCCACTCCATACATTCTTACCAAATATCGCGCAACTTTGATCGCGAATAATTCTGCATCCAAATTCTCTACAGATTCGGTCAACATACTCTGTTTTGAATGCTCTAAAAGAATATGAATGTCAATTTTCAATACGACTAAGCTTTTGGAGGCGTCCGGAATCAATATTATATGCCTTCCAAACTCTAATTCCTGTTCTCTCAAACTCTTTTTAAAAATTTTGCTAAAAGAACCTCTTGCATTGAAGACAAGTAAACGTATAAACTGAAACACTAAATCATAAAGTATGCACAAACTGACTCTGAATAGTGTAGATATCTCTCTACGAGTCTTTGATAAGACAGGGAACCTCAGCCTAGAAACGTTTGTTGTAAAATTTAATGAGGGGGGGGGGGGGGCGTAAGGGGGATTTGGAAACCGAAAAACCGCACAAAAAATAGACAAAAATCGCAAGACCCCATAAAATCTTGCTAAAAAGCTGTAACCGCAATAAATAAATAAATATTGACCAAAACAAAACAACCGGAAGTGAAATGTTCTGAATGATAATTTTTTTCAGAGAAAAACGATTTATCACCGTTCAACAAGTCCAAAAATGACAAACAAACCACAAACCGCTCAGCTTTGTAAAACCGCAAAACCGCACTTGGAAGAAACACCAGCAAAACCGCACCAAAAATTACGCGAAACCGCATAACTGCAAACCCTTACACCCCCATTTCCCAGAAAATCATTATTTGTTTATTTTAGTAAATACCTTATAGTCTTCATTAAACTAATATAGTCTAATATAGTCTTCATTAAACTATGAAAACACATAGTTATTTTTTTTACTGGTTGTACTAATTGTATACTGAGTTTAATTTCTTTTAAAATATGTTCAGTATGATTTGGTTTATTTATAATACTGTATTACTATTTTATAACGATCAACTGTGTGAGTTTGCTATCAATTTTACTGTTTACCCTAACCGGCATTTTGACTTAGAGATTTTAAAAGTTAGATCGTAAGCTTATTAGCATATCAAAATATAATTTCGAGTTTACATTTCAGTTATCGCTAGATAAAAAATTGTCAAAATACGATACTGTTGGTTTGATTAGATGTTTCTACATCATAAGCATGATTCTGAGGTCTATAAAACAGAATCTCAAAACTAAATCACATATTTTTGCAATTTTCGATGCGACACATTTGTGGAATGTAGACAAATTGTGGTTAAATTATGCAAATTTTAGCCAGACGTTATGGTCTCTTGTAAAATCGTATTGAAAGGTCCCAATCTAAGTTTTACTTGAATTCAATCTAGTATAAATACTCTACAAACTAAGAGGTTTTACTTCAAAATTCGTTCGCGCACATGGGAGAAAATATTTTTTGAAAATGACAACAAATTACCATATTTTTCGAAGCAGCTCAGGAGCAAAATACGAATATTCGTAGTTAAAACCAAATTTGATCAAAACAGCTTATCTTTTGGTAATCGTTTAATCAGATGTAGAATATTGCGTACAAAAGATATGAGCGTTGACAATCAATGAGAAATAGGTCAAAAATTCGATGAAATTTGCACTAAATTCGCCATTAATTTCTTATGCAAATTGGCCAAAACAAGGGGGGGTGGTCAAATCCGGAACCAAATCAATAAATTTATCAAAGAAACCCATCATTCTTAACCATTTCCGAAGGAGAATCTATGGTATAAATTTGAAGCACATCGGACGACCCCCATCCGCGGGCTCTGCCCGGTTTTCTCTGATAATGACACTTAACTATATATTACAGCCATGACTTTCAAATCGAGAAAGCTACAATTTTTGAAGTCACCAGACCTGAGGGACTGTTTTTTAAAGGCGCAGTAGGGAAAGAGTTAAGAGTGATAGTCAGCAAAAATCAAATATAACGCGGCAAGACTTGAAAATTAGATTTCGCTCATATTTTAAACATAGGTAGGCCCTGATGTAAGAAGAACTGCTATGTATTTAGTTTTGTAAAATACCGCTTAGTTTTCGAGATATTCGAAAAAATAGGTTTTTGGCTAAATTCGCTAATTTTCGACCGATAATTTATACCAGTTTTAAAAGCTTGTCGCAAGCAAACTAAATAATGTATCGATGTTTAAAGACCACAGAATTATTAAATAGTATTTAAAGTAACATTTTGAAGGCTTTTATGAACTTTCATAAAATCCTTCTATTTTAAATAAATTTATTTTTAGGGGACTTTTTTAACCTCTCTAAAAATAGGGTGAATATAATCAAAGTTTTTTCCATGTGCTACGCAAAAGTTTTACCAAAAAAACACCACAAGGGTAAGTTTAAATAATGGCCTTTACGAAACAAGTAAAATTGGTTTGGGGAAATGTACTTTTCGTGTTGTATTACACTCTCGAAGTTGTAGAAAAGTTGTAAATTTCATGTATCGGCATGATTAATGTAATTTGCATATATTAAACTTATTTCGAATTTAAAGCGGCTTCGTGTTAACTTCCAAGAAAGAAAACGATTTTGAAGACTAACAAGAAGTTTATACTGCCATTTAAAAGAAATGAAACGTATTATTAATAAAACAGGAACCTAGAAGTGATTTAATTTATTCAAATCATATCCGTCCGTCAATTCTCTGCTCTCGAATCACATATTGTTATTTAAAAAAAAACAGCAGGAAAAATGCTATAAACATTAGGTTTCACTTGTAATTCTAACCTAGATGAAGTTCAGAAGCTGTTGTATTATTTATTATATTAATACTATCATCGATGCTGTCATAATGTATTTTAACAATTGTACATTTTAATAGCGCTTGACGCCGTATGAAATTGACAAGTAATTTTAATTAACTCGCGCTAATGCTTTCAAAGATCTAGACGAAGTGCACAAAAATAAACCAAAAATAAACGTTATCTTTTCCAATCGTTTATTTTTTTTACAGTATTTCTTGATTTAATAGCTAAATATTTTGCTGCATTTGATAGTATTTTTATACATTATATATTTACATATAACCAGGAGTAGGATATTCAATTGGGACGTAAGTTCTAGCTGTTTCTTTCTCCTGTCACATCTATATATAGTTTTTAAACGTTTTTACTAGCAATATTTCTGACAAATGAATAAACTAAGCTTATAAACTATCGTTTGTGGCGTATCTTTTAAATACGAGTAACGCAAGATGTTGCGGTACCTTTGAATTTGCATGCGTAATTAGATTTCAACATAGTCGTATTTCGTACGAATTAAACGCTAGAAACAACTGAAAACATGTGTAGAAAGCGTCCGAATCATAAAGTATAGCAGAATACAATTAGAAATATATCTAGGAGAAGTTCAATGAGTAATACCGTGCATGTTTAATTCCGATACAAAATTAAAAGGCCTTAAAACAACAGAGTAAGAATAGTACAATATTTATTTGTACTATTAAAACATGTAGTTTGATTTATACTAATTATGTCCATGTAACTCAATGTCCAGCAAAGATCCGATGTCATTTTGTTATGATCAGTTTGAAAATTTTCTCCGTTGCTAGTTCTTACTTGTGACGAAGATGGTGTGTCGACATATCTTGTTCAGTTGCAGAAAATGACTTCAACTCCTCTTCATCTGCTTCATGTGACAGATTATTCTTTTGTCTTTCCACTGGTTATGATTTTTGACCATCATGATGTTGTTTTAAAAGCACGTTTTTTTATAAAAATATGATCGATAAAGTTGGCAACGATGCGAACACAATCAAAGCGGCTAATAGCAAACAATTACTTGTCAATTTCATACGGGTCAAGCGCTATTAAAATGTACAATTGTTAAAATACATATTGACAGCATCGATGATAGTATTAATAATAAGTAATACAACAGCTTCTAAACTTCATCTAGGTTAGAATTACAAGTGAAACCTAATGTTTATAGCATTTTTCCTGCTGTTTTTTTTTAAATAACAATATGTGATTCGAGAGCAGAGAATTGACGGACGGATATGATTTGAATAAAATCACTTCTTGGTTCCTGTTTTATTAATAATACGTTTCATTTCTTTTAAAATGGCAGTATAAACTTCTTGTTAGTCTTCAAAATCGTTTTCTTTCTTGGAAGTTAACACGAAGCCGCTTTAAATTCGAAATAAGTTTAATATATGCAAATTACATTAATCATGCCGATACATGAAATTTACAACTTTTCTACAACTTCGAGAGTGTAATACAACACGAAAAGTACATTTCCCCAAACCAATTTTACTTGTTTCGTAAAGGCCATTATTTAAACTTACCCTTGAGGTGTTTTTTTGGTAAAACTTTTGCGTAGCACATGGAAAAAACTTTGATTATATTCACCCTATTTTTAGAGAGGTTAAAAGTGTCCCCTAAAAATAAATTTATTTAAAATAGAAGGATTTTATGAAAGTTCATAAAAGCCTTCAAAATGTTACTTAAAATACTATTTAATAATTCTGTGGTCTTTAAACAACGATACATTATTTAGTTTGCTTGCGACAAGCTTTTAAAACTGGTATAAATTATCGGTCGAAAATTAGCGAATTTAGCCGAAAACCTATTTTTTTCGAATATCTCGAAAACTAAGCGGTATTTTACAAAACTAAATACATAGCAGTTCTTCTTACATCAGGGCCTACCTATGGTTAAAATATGAGCGAAATCTAATTTTCAAGTCTTGCCACGAATTTGCGAAAATGTCTGGTTTTTGCTGACTATCACTCTTAACTACTATGCGAGGTTTCTTCATAATCTAGCTCACCATATGGCGCCATTGTACCTACTACTAAGGAAAGAGCAAGCTTGGAAATGGGGAAGTGAGCAGCAGGCGTCGTTTGAGAAAATCAAGAAGTTGATGACTGATGATGTAATGCTAGCGCACTATGACCCTGATGTTGACACAGCACAAAAATTCAAACTTACGAGAAATTAATTCCGACGTAAAGCTACGTAAAGCTCTTCGAGTAGCTTTACGTGTAGTGATAAACCTGTGTAAAGGGTCGGCTTTACGCGTTGAGCATAAAGTTGATGTAATTGAGACGTAAAGGAAGCTTTATGCTAGATTTACGCGGTTGTGTAAATGTCTTGTAATGCTGGTCTTTAAAGTTACTTTACGAGTATGTAAAGAAGCTTAAATATGAACTAAACGCATTTGGCTTAAAGGGTAGGTAAATTAGACTTAAATGAAACTTTAAAATGAATTTACATCACGGTGTAAATAACCTGTAATGTTGGTCTTTAATGTTCTTTTACAATAAGGGTAAATCACAATAATATATTAAATATTTTCATTCAGTCAGAACGTAAAGAAAGTTTAAATCATATTTAAAGCAAACTTTTAAGTCAAAATTAAAAATTAAAATCAAAATTAAAATCACAACTTCAAACAAATATGGTTTTTTTTAACACCAAACATACAATGTCGATTCTTTACTCTTACAGCTTGACAGAATGGTTTAAATAAAATTCTTACCATTTGTGGGCTAGATCAATCTACCAATAGGATATCAGTATTTTGTAGGTGAAAGTCCATTGACCAATCACGTGCGAGTATTTCAATTTGCGCCAAATTTGAATAATCACGTCACGCTCTAACGACATATTCCGCGTGGGTAAGCGTTAGACAACAACAGATTTTAGGCGCTTGATAAAGATTCGTTTTACATTCTAAATAAGCACATTTAGTCCTTATAATTATCAATAGTCCTATACAGAAGTTGTTTAGTATAAGAAGAGTCAAAAGGAAAGAGCTATATGTATGATTTAAGCGCTGTAATGGAAGGATTATGAACACTCAAAGCTGATTACAAGGAGAACAAGACACCGAAGCGAAAGACAAAGTTAAAACTGGACGGTACTTAGATGAATCACTAGATCACATACCAAACAAGATTGGTTAATAGAAGACTGATTAATAGAAGGTTTATATTACTTGTTTATAGTGTTTTAATGTCTGTTTAGACTTGATTACAGTTCAAAACTCGTTCGATTCTATTCATTGCCGTTGCTTGGTATAAAAGTTCCGCCAAAAAGTAGCTTTGTTTTATGTCCAGTAATTGTATGTTTCACCAGGATTTGCTTCGTATTTATAACATATAACTTGTATAAGACATGGGTTAGTCGCTGAGATGATATTTGAATGTTATAATATCAATTTAAAAACGATTTAGCTAGATGTATTTTGCTCTAATAACATGATCGTTTAGATGCCCGGGTTTGATGGCACAAACTCTATGTTTTCAGTATCAACTGTTTGCTATTAGTATTGTTTTTTTCTCTCTTTTGAACCGTGTTTAATGTTTATAGTTTGTGTCAATTTACTATGGCTGTGTAGACAGTGTATATGTTATTTGTGTTATTGATAATATTATTTCGTAATATGTATTTCAACTCAAAGTAGTAAATTATAATGCTTGTAAGGAAATAAATTCCTTTGTATTTCTTTGAAGCAAGCTCTTGAAAATACAATTGTGATATAATGAAAGTTGATAAGTTTTGTAGTGTGCAAAATCAAGTAATTTTTGTTGTTGTTGTTCACAAGTATTTAAGCGAGAAAAAGCAATACTAATAGCAAACAGTTGATAAAACAAGCAATAGTTTGTGCCATCAAACCCGGGCATCTAAACAATCATGTTATTAGAGCAAAATACATCTAGTTGAATTGCTTTTAAATTGGTATTATAACATTCAAATATCATCTCAGCGACTAACTCAGGTTATATTTTATAAATACGAAGCAAATCCTGGTGAAACATACAATTACTGGACATAAAACAAAGCTACTTTTTGGCGGAACTTTTATACCATGCAACGGCAATGAATAGAATCGAACGAGTTTTGAACTGTAATGAAGTTTAAACAGACATTAAAACACTATTACCTTTGATGCCATTCAAGTTCTTATACTGTTGTAATAATTATGATATAATATTACTTAAATGATATTATACTGTATTATATATAATATTGTTTAATATTTAATTAAAAACCTTTAGAAAGATTTGTCTCTACTTCTTTTATGTGAATGATTTATTCTATATGATCTTACACTCTAGTGTATTACAGTAAGGTTGTATATAGTTTGAATAGTTCTGCATGGAAATGTGCACGTGTGCATAAATCAAGCGTAATTCGAACGTACTTAAATAGTCTAAGCTATGAAAATGCGGTGTATTCCGGTCTTATTCCAGAGCAATACGTTCCTAAATCCAGCGTAAATCGAACGTAATCAAAACGTTTAAGCTAAAAAAAAGCTATGTAAAGCGGTCTTATTCCAAAGCAATACGCTCTTAAATCCAGCGTAAATCAAACGTAATCAAAAAGTTTAAGCTAAGAAAACGCTGCGTAAAGGAGTCTTATTCCAAAGCAATAAGCCCCTTTACACATCGCATAAAGCTAGCGGCTAAAGAGTCTCATTACGTCTGCTTTACGAATCAATGTAAATGATGCGTAAAGCTGAACTTTACATTTTGTAAAGTTCTCGTAAATCTGCTTAAAGGGTTATTTAATCTAACAAAACGCAAACTTTAATCAATCGTAAATCTCATTTTTTGTGCTGTGTGAGTTAGTGCTCTCTTGTGATGCATCAGCATCTGGCATTGGCGCCGTACTACAGCAACCCGAGAAAAATGGTGAGTTGAAGCCAGTTCATTTTACTTCTCGTAGTCTCACTAATGCTGAGATGAACTATGCGCAGATCGAGCGTGAAGCTCTAGCCATTATTTACGGTGTACAGAAGTTCCGTCAGTATCTACTTGGTCGTACTTTCACATTGCTTACAGACCACCAACCACTTGTGAAGCTTTTTGGTGAACATACTGCTGTTCCGCAACTTGCTGCTGCTAGAATTAAGCGATAGGCCTTAATCTTATCGGCTTATAGCTACAAGGTAAAATACATTTCGTCAAAGGAAAATGTCTGTGCTGACTATTTGTCTCGAGCTCCCTTACAGGAATCATATAAGACGCATGAATTACCAGAAGAAGAAGAAGTAATGCTGATTGATGAAGAATCGTTGAGAACTACCGCTAACCGCTAAGACTGTGGCATCAGAGACACAGAAAGATCCATGCTTATCCAGAGTTCTACAATTTACCAAAGAAGGTTGGCCTAACTCAAGTAAGTGCCACGATGATAAACTGCTACCTTATTTCACACGTAGAACTGAATTGACTGTCGAGCAAGGTTGTGTATTGTGGGGAAGTAGAGTTATTATACCTACTCCACTTAGATCCACACTCTTGTTAGACCTGCATACAGAACACATGGGAACTGTTAGAATGAAGGCACTTGCTAGGCAGTATTTTTGGTGGCCTAAAATGAATGAAAACATTGAACAAATTACTAAAAACAGTAAGACAGCAGACAGCCCAGAACAAGATTTTCAAGTCTTAGGCCATGTTTCGAAAGTCAAAAGAATTATGATGTTTTTCAACAAAATACTAATTGTTTGCCTAAGTTTTCTGTAGGTGATAAGGTATATGTTCTTAACCTACGCGCTGGTTACCAGGAGTCACCATTGAAGTGCTACAGCGATCGTACTACGTGCATGTGGATGGATATCCAGTGTGGAAAAGACATGAGGATCAACTGCGCCCGCGAGTAATCCAATGTAAGTCAGGTCAGAAGAAGATACTCCCTTCCTACAACCAGCTAGTGTACCTCAGTATATGCAAGAACCTACGAAGCTATCTACACAGCTACCAGAACCCAAAGAGCAGTAACAGTCTACACTTACTGAAAGCAGCCGCAAGGCAAAACCTGTTGCAGATCAACCAAGTACAACCCAACCGACAGATCAACCAAGAACGACCCAACCGACAGATCAACCAAGTACCACCGAACCTAGAAGAAACCCTCCAAGACTGCGGAGACCCCCAGAACGTTTTGGGTGGAATAATTGAACAATATTATATTAGAAGAACTTTATTGAATTTGATTGATAATTGATAATAATTGTAACCTATTGAAGTTGATTTAAATTAAGAGAGGGGAAATGCTATATACCCTGATGAATTGTATGTTTTCATAACTTTAATCCCCCAGAGACGGATATAAAAACACTGTAAAATATTCAACACTGGCAGTTAGTTTGAGTCAGATTAAAAAGCACGTTTGAAAACCGAGCCGTCTTTTGCTTTTGCTCCCAATATACGACAAAACTCTTAAACCACCTGCCGGCGTCCCGCTTAACCAACTGACCACGACTTATTCAGATTTCATTGTTTTATACCAATGTTACGCATGATTGCATTTGGAATAGTAATCTATTCCAATTGCACTCTGCTCCACTTTGGCATACAGAAGGGATGAGTTATGGGAAAGTGAGTCCTACCGCCAGGGCCACGCGAACTGTAGATTTAGCTGCATGCTCTTACCCCTAAACCAACACCCATAACTAAAACCCCTAAAGCTCCGAGGTCATTATTTTGTACCGGCCTAAGGATGATTCCCTCTACCCGTAACTCATCCATCCCGAAACTTAACACTCCCAGAACTTAACTGAAAATTCATAATCGAAGCAAATCGACTGAGAAGTGCAAGTCCTGGAACTTATAACCGAGTACTCTTGCTGAATAAGTCGGTCGTGGACTGCGTACTATCCAAAGTCTTAACAGATTGTCTGTACATGTCTGAGCACGACGAATAATACATGTATTCTTTTGTTTCTTTAAAAAAGAGAAGGCGAGCCTAATTTCAATGTTTGTAGTATAATAATTTAAAAGCTAAAATCCCCAGAAAACGACAATAATAACCATATTTGTACAAAACGTACGGTCTTATTATCCTAGAAATGGCACCCACACAAGGAGTCTTTCTATCTCCTTAGGAACACACGAGAAAAGAGTCTTGGGAAGGAAAATAAATTATGGAGTGTTTTGTTTCCCAAAGTTTGAAGATAAATCTCTTTTTTGTGTGAGATATTAAGGTGGAGACTATTATAGTAGACTGTCCACGTTTGTCCCCTTGGGTGAAAGAGAATGTGCATCAAAATACTTTGCAATTGGGCGCTTACACATTGTCGCCAGAACTTAACGTAATTTTAATCAGAATAATGATATTCAAACCTAAATTTTAATCATGCTAATAGAAAACCATTTTTGTTAATAAACATCATATTATGAAGAAATATATCAGTTGACATTCTGAATGCCTAGATATTCCAGTGTAAAGCCTTTGATAGATGACAGTGCTCCTTGTCGTTAAGTGTATATCATCATCACCAACAGAATTGAATGAGATCATCGACGGCCTGATAAAGAACTCCCAGACGCCTTGGGAATACATGCAGTATGAAAAAAACAAACGGTAAAAGGCGCAGCGTGATGAGAACAAGAAACGTTTTGGACTGGCCAGCACCGGATTTGGACAGACGTAGGTGTTCTCTGAGGGAAGAATAGTCTGAGAGGAAACCTTGATCCCAGAGAGGTGGGGTGTCGGCCACGGAGAAATTTCTAGAAAAATCATATCAATTGGGCGAAAACAGCCCCCTTGCCAACGGTATGTTCGATCGGTTAATAATGAGTTGGATCGATTAGGGGAGACCCCAACCCATTCCTAACCCAAATTGGAAGAGTCAGTACTGGTGTAAATCTTAGTGGCTAGTGCCTTTTCTAAAACCCAAGGGAGAAGGCTTTCCCAGTTGCCAAGAGACCTTCAAGCAATTTCCTCCCTAAGATTATGGTGGTTTTATAAGGGTTTCTCTCTGTCGCTCCAACGTGCTGTAACGTACCGTGCGCGTGAGAAAGAAGGGCAGCAGGGACTTCATTGGCAATCGAAGTGGTTTTCCCTCGAAACACACAAGATCCACTTCTTTTTGAGCCATAATGGATATCTTAGTAAACGAAAATTTGTCTTTCGTTTCATCGGGGAAAGTAAAAGTTATATGGCCAGAAATTGCGGACATTTTAGCCCTTACTTCGGTATGCAGGTTTTTTCTTCTTCTTCTTCTTATTTACTGCTAAATACAAAGGAATTCGCAAATATGCGAATATAGCGATACAGTACACAGTCTGGCTGAAACAGAGAAGGATCTTATGGCAAATTGATAAGTATGTTTACAACCACAATGTCAGTACGCGATTATGCCGTTAATCTAGCTATAAATACGCTAGCTAACTTGTAAACACAAGTACCCAAGACCCAAGTAAATCTTATTAGACTTGTAGTAGCTTCTCTTTTTAAGATTACAGCTAACGAATAATGTAGTTTTTATACGCTTGGATTACGCGTTTGAGTGACGCACTGCTAGTTAAAGAACAACAATGTAAGCTATTTTTTATTATTTTTTTTATTTTGTGAATACAAAACAAAATAATAATAATAAAGCTTTATTAATTCTTGAATGGCAAATAAAATTTGAAAAACTCAAGATTACAAGAAATAAGATTTAAATATATACTACAATAAGAAGGCTAATTATTTACATTTATAAAAGTGACTATTAAAAAGTGAAAAATTATGTACATTATTTGGAATCTAAAATCACTTGTCATGGAGAAGCATCCCATTTTTTAATGGCGTATGGGATAAAACTGTTTTGGAAACGTTTTGTTCTACATTTTAAAAGAGGAATTTTCCTTGGGTTCCGTAGAGAATAAACTGATTCTGATATCTTAGTCGTAAAGTTTGTCATCAGGACGTCTTATGGTTTGATAAAATCGGCGACATAACTCCTCTCTGCGCACTTGAAGAGTAGGTATGCTCAGATGAGCAATCCGCTCATGATAGGAAAGTTCAGGAAGCATGATCTTTGTAGCACGTTTCTGGATTTGTTCAAGTTCGTCAGATAGAGCATTGGTCAGTGAAGAGTGCCACACAGGACACGCGTATTCAATAACAGGTCGAACAAAACAGCAGTAGACGGAACAGAGTTCTTTAGGAAGTACACCACTCCGCTTCAAACACCGTAGAGCATAGAGACGCTTGCTTGCTTTGCTGCAGATAGTTCTTACATGCAAGTCCCATTTGAGATCAGATTGAATCCAGATTCCGAGGAGTTTGGTTGATTGGACACAGTCCAGTGGGACATTGTTGATTGTTAAAGGCTGTAAGACAGGTCGAGATTTAGCGAAACAGATGTCAAGCTCTTTGGTCTTCTTGGTGTTGATTCGCATATTATTGTTAACAATCCATTGATTAGTTGTATCCAGATGCGTCTGAAGGTTAGATGAAGCACATGAAGGGGATGTTACCTCGAATACTGTGCAATCGTCGATGTATTTGTAGATGGGGGCAGCTATGGTAAGGTCGTTAATCATGACTAAGAAGAACAAAGGTCCAAGCTTTGTTCCTTGAGGTACTCCAGCCGTGATAGGGCGCCATTCTGATTTGTCTTGGCCGATGTTGCGATTTTTAAGAAATGCCGCGCACCAGTTCAACAGGATTGGAGGCACGTTTAGAAGCTGAAGCTTGCGCATAAGTATGCTGTGATCAATACGATCAAAGGCCTTCGAAAAGTCAATAAGACACGATCTGATCATGGTCTTTGGGGTCTCTGCTGCTTGAAGCCACTCGTGAACGACACGAACCAAGGCATGGGTGGTGGATGAGTTTTTGATACCTCCAAACTGACGAGTATCAAGCTGAGGCATGATGATAGGGCGTAGCCAGCTGAAAACAAAGTCCTCAAGAACTTTGCTAAGAACTGTAGTAAGTGAGATAGGTCTTAGGTCAGAGAAACATAGGTTTAGATGTTTTAGCAATAGGAATGACATCCGCACCTTTCCACAAAGTTGGTACAGTTCCTTGGCTGATGGATGCGTTGAAAATAGAAGCCACTGGGCGGCAGATCACAGGAGCACATTCATTAAGTAACCAATTCGGTATATAGTCAGGACCAGGGGATTTACGTACGTTGTTAGCCAGGAGAGCAGTTTCGACTGCACCAGGTGATATTATGAATTCATCAGGTGTGGACTGGACAGGAATTGGATCGAAGAGCAGTGGCTGCATATCAGCACAAACCTTTGTAAAGGAGTCATTAACAATCTCAGCCAGGTCCAGACCGCAAACTGTGGAGCCATTTATCACCATCTTTGAAAGTGATGACGACTTTGATTGACCAGATAGTTGTTTAATGTTGTCCCACCATTTCTTCGGATTGCGGTGCTTGGTGTTTAAAACATTGTTGTGATAGTAATTTAGGCGAGCAGACTTACAGATCTTGCTGACTTTCCTTCTGTAGAATTTGTATAATGTGGAATTGCCTTTAAGCCAAGCCCGTTGGCGGTTAGTAATGGCTTCTTTTATGTCAGCAGTAATCCAGGGTTTATCGGTTGGGTAAAGCTTCACTCGACGCAAAGGAAGGTGTTTATCGATGGTGGTGTTAATTGTTGATTGAAACATTGAGAGTTGTTCCTCACACGATGGCTTGTGATAGAACGGTGTCCAGTTGACAGCTTGAAGAGAAGAGTAAACAGCTTGTTTGTTAGATGTTTTGCAGACATGCTTGTTAACACGAGTAGTCGGTTGGTAGGATGGAGAAGCATTCAAAGGTTGTAGAAAGACGCTTGAATGATCGGACAAGCCAATCGGAGGAAGAATCTTTGCTTCATCATAGTAAGATGAAAGCGTGGAGTAAGCTTGGTCAAGAATGTTATTACCACGCGTTGCCATGGTGACGAGTTTTTTTAACTTGAAGGATGAACACAGATTGCCTGTCTTAAATTGATTGAAATCACCTAGAAGAATGATGCCTGAGTTGGGATGAGCAGATAAGGCTTTGTCCAGACAACTGATTAAATATGATCGAAGCTCGTTGTCATCGTTACAAGGTGGATGATAAATGGTTGCTAGTATGATTGCGTTGATCCCACGAGGTAGTCGATTAGGTTTAATCAGGAACCATCGGCATTCAAAGTTCGGGGTGTTTAAGTCAGTTAAATCAATAAAGTTGATTTGTGATGACGTACAAATGCCGCCGCCACGTTTATCGTCAGGTCTGTCTTTACGGCAGGTCACGTATCCCGGTAGGCTGATCAAATCGTCCGTTACGCGGGATGAAAGCCAAGACTCAGTTATGACAGCAATAGGAAATGAATTGCACTCTCTATAATGAAATGACACTCTCTATAACGAAATGCACTCTCTATAACGAAATGACTACTAAGAGCCACAATAAACTAGGCAAATACTTAGTGGCTTTTGGACAAATTTTTATAATATAAGACAGAACGCTTATTTCACGACGTTTCGATGTCGCTGACATCATTTTCAAGTAAGGTTTATTCGATAAATTTGAATATTACATTGAGATGAAAGTTATCCTCTTGGGATCAACACGCGTGACATGCACTTATTAAACAAATACTTTGGCACGTAAGGAGTCTGATTGTGTGTTTAGACTAGGTCCTTTGTTTCTTATAAACAACATTTCGTTGATCAAGCAGTCGAACTTGTCCTTGCATTTCTTTAGGATTGTAAAACAGTCAGGCGGGACAGAGTCAATTGCATGAACGGATTCCTTACGTGACTAGTGGACTCTTAATATCAAAATATAATTTCGAGTTTACATTTCAGTTATCGCTAGATAAAAAATTGTCAAAATACGATACTGTTGTTTTGATTAGATGTTTCTACATCATAAGCATGATTCTGAGGTCTATAAAACAGAATCTCAAAACTAAATCACATATTTCTGCAATTTTCGATGCGACACATTTGTGGAATGTAGACAAATTGTGGTTAAATTAAGTGTCATTGTCAGAGAAAACCGGGCAGAGCCCGCGGATGGGGGTCGTCCGATTTGCTTCAAATTTATACCATAGATTCTCCTTCGGAAATGATTAAGAATGATGGGTTTCTTTGATAAATGTATTGATTTGGTTCCGGATTTGACCACCCCCCCTTGTTTTGGCCAATTTGCATAAGAAATTAATGGCGAATTTAGTGCAAATTTCATCGAATTTTTGACCTACTTCTCATTGATTGTCAACGCTCATATCTTTTGTACGCAATAGTCTACATCTGATTAAACGATTACCAAAAGATAAGCTGTTTTGATCAAATTTGGTTTTAACTACGAATATTCGTATTTTGCTCCTGAGCTGCTTCGAAAAATATGGTAATTTGTTGTCATTTTCAAAAAATATTTTCTCCCATGTGCGCGAACGAATTTTGAAGTAAAACCTCTTAGTTTGTAGAGTATTTATACTAGATTGAATTCAAGTAAAACGTAGATTGGGACCTTTCAATACGATTTTACAAGAGACCATAACGTCTGGCTAAAATTTGCATAATTTAACCACAATTTGTCTACATTCCACAAATGTGTCGCATCGAAAATAGCAGAAATATGTGATTTAGTTTTGAGATTCTGTTTTATAGACCTCAGAATCATGCTTCTGATGTAGGAACATCTAATCAAAACAACAGTATCGTATTTTGACAATTTTTTATCTAGCGATAACTGAAATGTAAACTCGAAATTATATTTTGATATGCTAATCAGCTTACGATCTCTAAGTCAAAATGCCGGTTAGGGTAAACAGTAAAATTGATAGCAAAATCACACAGTTGATCGTAATAAAATAGTAATACAGTATTATAAATAAACCAAATCATACTGAACATATTTTAAAAGAAATTAAACTCAGTATACAATTAGTACAACCAGTAAAAAAAATAACTATGTGTTTTCATAGTTTAATGAAGACTATATTAGACTATATTAGTTTAATAAAGACTATAAGGTATTAACTAAAATAAACAATTAATGATTTTCTGGGAAATGGGGGTGTAAGGGTTTGCGGTTATGCGGTTTCGCGTAATTTTTGGTGCCGTTTTGCTGGTGTTTCTTCCAAGTGCGGTTTTGCGGTTTTACAAAGCTGAGCGGTTTGTGGTTTCTTTGTCATTTTTGGGCTTGTTGAACGGTGATAAATCGTGTTTCTCTGAAAAAAAATATCATTCAGAACATTTCACTTCCGTTTGTTTTGTTTTGGTCAAGATTTATTTATTTATTGCGGTTACAGGTTTTTAGGAAGATTTTATGGGGTCTTGCGGTTTTTGTCTATTTTTTGTGCGGTTTTTCGTTTTCCAAATCTCCCTTACGCCCCCCCCGCCCCCCCCCCCCCCCCCCCTCATTAAATTTTACAACAAACGTTTCTAGGCTGAGGTTCCCTGTCTTAGCAAAGACTCGTAGAGAGATATCTACACTATTCAGAGTCTGAGAGTTTGTGCATACTTTATGATTTTGTGTTTCAGTTTATACGTTTACTTGTCTTCAATGCAAGAGGTTCTTTTAGCAAAATTTTTAAAAAGAGTTTGAGAGAACAGGAATTAGAGTATGGAAGGCATATAATATTGATTCCAGACGCCTCCACAAGCTTAGTCGTATTGAAAAATGACATTCATATTCTTTTAGAGCATTCAAAACAGAGTATGTTGACCGAATCTGTAGAGAATTTGGATGCAGAATTATTCGCGATCAAAGTTGCGCGATATTTGGTAAGAATGTATGGAGCGGCCATGCTGGAGGACATCTCATATTCACTAAGATGGTGGACAAAACTTCAAAGGTCTAATATATGAAGGGAAGCTGAATCATTTTTAAAAGATTTCGTTAAAATATACTTGCCAGTTAGATGCTAAAAGTCTTTACGAACCAAATGTTTTCAAAAAGCACAAATTATTCTTGATTTTTATTTTTATCGCCCGATTCGGATACGTGACCGGTATTACTTGAATATCTCGGGAAATAAAGACTTTTATAAACCCAAACTTTAGAAATGTTTTTTAAAAACAGTAAACTATAACATATATAGTGCATGTTTTAATACGAGATATAAAAAATATTTCGGCTTGGTGGTGACGTCACTTGCAAACAAAGAATATATGTTCCTGCATAGAGTTGGTGTGTATTCTGACTTTCACATCCCAGTCCGAGTTAGACAAGCATCTGGAAACCGGCCAACATAAAAGACTGTTTGAATCAAAATCAACGCATGACAAAATAAGAATTACAATTGTAAATGGACAAACAAGGTGACTGATATAACTGTCCAAGATGATCATCTTGTACACAGAGAGGAGTGGAACGATAATCGAAGAGGGAGAAACAGCAAAAATGAACAGGAAGGAGGGAGAAAAACAGATAAGTAAAATAGTAGAAATAAAATATAAAGAGAGGAGGGAGAGGTTGATTTTTACTAATTAGTTATAATAATAATAATAATAATAATAATAATAATAATAATAATAATAATAATAATAATAATAATAATAATAATAATAATAATAATAATAATTATTATTATTATAATAATAAAAGTGTTTATTTTTACACGATGATTTACATACGCAGCTTAGCTGATGTGGTTGTGTGATTTAAAATACAATATGATAATTCTATCTAGCTTATAATTTCAAAGTTGCGCGCACGAAACCCCAACGGCTGAAATCTGAGCCTACTAGTTATTGAGCTATATAGCTTTTATTTAGAAAATACAAAGAAATTCAGGGAGAAGGGATAAATGGACCAACAAATTAGGGAGGAGGGATATTTTAATCCCTGTTCCTCTCCTCTCTTCCCACAAGTACAATTATTACAACTCATAGTGAAGAGCAAAAATCCACGCACATGTAGTCAAAGAAATCAATATTTGGAGCCAATTGAAGGAGAGCTAGGGAGAGGAACAGGCAAAAAAAATGTCCTTCATCACCAATTTTATAGCATTTTTCTCCCTCTTCCCATATTTTATCGATCATTTGTCACTCCTTCCCGATTTTCTTTGTTCTTTCTTAATGAATTGCTATTGAGGCTATTCATTAGAGTGCAAATGGTACAAATTTGAACTTTTTAGTGGTTTGCAATTTGTATTTCAGAGATAAGCTGTTCGCATAAAATTGGCCCAAATAATATTTCAATCAGTCCTATAAGACCTTGCGCAGTTCAGTAATTAATAAAGTAAAATCGACCTTCTCACTCCTACCTTTATATTTTAATTCTCCATCCTCCGTCTATTTTTACCTCTTTGTCTCCCTCCTCCCTGTTTATTTTTGCTGTTTCACAAGTCACTGTTTACCGGCATTTTGACTTAGAGATTTTAAAAGTTAGATCGTAAGCTGATTAGCATATCAAAATATAATTTCGAGTTTACATTTCAGTTATCGCTAGATAAAAAATTGTCAAAATACGATACTGTTGTTTTGATTAGATGTTCCTACATCAGAAGCATGATTCTGAGGTCTATAAAACAGAATCTCAAAACTAAATCACATATTTCTGCAATTTTCGATGCGACACATTTGTGGAATGTAGACAAATTGTGGTTAAATTATGCAAATTTTAGCCAGACGTTATGGTCTCTTGTAAAATCGTATTGAAAGGTCCCAATCTAAGTTTTACTTGAATTCAATCTAGTATAAATACTCTACAAACTAAGAGGTTTTACTTCAAAATTCGTTCGCGCACATGGGAGAAAATATTTTTTGAAAATGACAACAAATTACCATATTTTTCGAAGCAGCTCAGGAGCAAAATACGAATATTCGTAGTTAAAACCAAATTTGATCAAAACAGCTTATCTTTTGGTAATCGTTTAATCAGATGTAGACTATTGCGTACAAAAGATATGAGCGTTGACAATCAATGAGAAGTAGGTCAAAAATTCGATGAAATTTGCACTAAATTCGCCATTAATTTCTTATGCAAATTGGCCAAAACAAGGGGGGGTGGTCAAATCCGGAACCAAATCAATACATTTATCAAAGAAACCCATCATTCTTAATCATTTCCGAAGGAGAATCTATGGTATAAATTTGAAGCAAATCGGACGACCCCCATCCGCGGGCTCTGCCCGGTTTTCTCTGACAATGACACTTAAGCTCTTTGACTAATGTTTTACAATTTACAAATTTTTTACTTGCTATAAAGGGCAGTAATTATTATCCAAACTAGTCACAATCATATTGGTTGTCATGATAGCAATTATGATGCATAACAAGCTATAACACATGTTATATGTATAACTGTTCTACTTACAAATATCCAGTATGCCACTTAATAAGTTGGTTGAGTAGTTACCATTATAATGCAAGTAACTTAAATGCTTTCTACTTCAACAAGCTCTTTTTCCTACAATGAAAACAAGGGGAAAACAGAATTACAACACCATTGTTTTTTTCACCAAGGGTTTTGAAGTAGCACCATGTCTGACGGGTATTGAAGATGTCAACATACAATGCTTCTTAATAGTTTACACTAATACTAGAAGGATTTTACAGCGCAACGCGTAAAAGTATGGTCACTGATAATGTATTCGCATACTTCTGTCTCGCCATCGATCCAATCAGCGTTGTAGGATTGTGTTATCTTGTCGCTGATTGGATCGATTGCAAGACAGAAGTATGCGAATACATTATCAGTGGCCATACTTTTACGCGTTGCGCTGTAAAAAGGAAGGTTGCTAGGTGACATGATCCTGGGAGTGACATGACATGGGTTATGACTTGAGTTTTAATATGGTCTTGTTTGCATGTAAATGAAATCGATGATGTATGGAGGCAATATGGATTGCTATCCCCCACATAGGGAATTCTTTTGTAAACATTTCCATGTCAAAACAGTCATAGATAATTAGAAAAAAAAACTCATGTCACAAAGTAGTTGTTGCCTGGGATCAGTCAAACCCCAAAAAGCAATGGAGGGACATTTAATAAATGTAAAAACATGTGCATATTGTACATATATGAAAATGTTTATGAGGTTTGGATTCATATTGATCTTATTTTCCTGTAAGAGCAAATGTGCATGGTTTCAATGTAATAACAACCGCAAGAGTCCACTAGTCACGGTGTCACAATGTGTCACAATGACACTTAAGAGCGTATGCCCACACGGATCGAGAACCTCGTGACAGTTCAAAAAAATCGAAATTCTTTTTATTTCACCAAAAGAAACCCTTTATAGGACTATTTCAAAAAATCATACTTAGAAGTCCGAAAAAAAAATTTTCGGTGAGAATTTTACAAAAGTTCGAAAACTCGCCTGGCGGGCTAGTTTTCGCCTATTCCGAGGCTCGAAAAATGCCCAACTTTAACGAAATACTGTACTCTTGAAATAAAAGGGATTAACATGATATTTTACTCAGTTAATAAACATCTCAAAACTTTCACAGAAATAAAAAAATATTTCCTATAGAATAAATTTTAATTTTATTCTGAAGCATTTTGTACGACTCATTTTTTGAGTTAATTTATGCGTGTAAACAAAGCTAATTTTCGCATAGTCAAAACTACTCCTGGTATACATATTTTGGACACAAAATTTAAACCATTGTAAAGCAAATTTATCCTTTTATTTCCACAAGAAATTTCAAGCTGGGGAAATAAATAGATCGGACGAAAACATTTTTTGAATATGACCCTTTCGTGACCGTTTGTCACGCATCTGATAAGCAAATATCAATGAATGCTTCAATAGTAAGCGGTAATGTTTCCACAGTTTTGGGACGAAATCATTTCTATTGTTGCAAAACATCACAATAAGCGCTGAAATAGCAATATAACTAAAAGTAGAGTTATTAATAGAGAATATTCGTGTTTTATTTTCGCGTGATCATCATTTTTATGCATAAATTAAAATGTCAAATCGAACTAGAAATATATTTGATAATAAAAAGCATCTTACAAATACTGCACTTTTAGTTGTGTTATAAATAACAAGACAGTTTTAACTTTTATACATGTAGAATGAACACTTCATTCAAATAATCAATAATTCTTTCAATTAGAACATAGGTTAACTATGGCTAGAAGCACTAGTATAGACACCGCTAGCCGTTTGACGCTAACGTGCGTCACGCAATTTCAGTGTTTCTTGAATCTGATTCAAGATCGAATTATAACTATTTACTATATACTTTTATGTTCGATACTTTTTTCTAAAACCTTGTACAATTTTCGAACGTCTAAGTTTTGTACATACAGTCATTTGAAAAAACATTGTCACCGACAAACTACGCGACAAGCACAAGCGGGAGTGTGGTTAAAAATCACTGAAGCAAAAAATGTTTAGCACGCACTAAATAAATATGCTGAAATAGGTAGCGAGTAAATGAATGAATGTGTACCTTCGCGTTCTGTGCAAAGAAATAAACCGTTGTATAGAGCACTGAGAGCTCAAGATGTTGATAACTCCTTCAGTGATTTCTACCCATACTCCTTTTAGGTCTAGTCGCGTAGTTGCGAAGCCGGTCGGCGACAGCGTTTTTTCAAATGACTGTATACATTCGCCTGACGCTAATACAGTTTGAAGTAGTTTTCCCAATATTTGTATGCTAACGAATTGATGCAAGTATTGAATATATCATATTCCTATAGCTATAGCAATTGCTTGATATAGTTCTAAAATGACTTGAATCAGAAAGCGGTATCAAATATTACACAGGTCCGTGTAATATTTAGGTCGCAGCACAACCTCGTTCCCAGAGCTTTCTTATCAAATAAGAGAAGCTTATTAGTGAGTTCCGATTTTGTGTGGAGCCTCGAAATATCCTTGTGCTTATTAGTGAGTCCTGATTTTCAAATCTAAATAAGAAAACGTTTTGACATGGATTAGGCAGCCCAACCATTCCTAATTGGAGCAGTTATTTATTTTTCACTAAAGGCACTATAAAAAAAATGTGCGCGATTCTTTTCCTTTTTCGAATTTTTATAAATATTGGGATAAATACGTTAGTCGAGCCACAACAAGGTATTGGGCAGTGGAAAATTAGTGGAGTCAAATGAATAACAAAATATTAACAACGATGACCATGATGATGATGATAATGATGATGATAATGACAGGGCCATGGGATCCGACTAGAATTAATTATTTATCCTCCGAAAGAGATATTCTGATTGACTGCTGTCGATGCGTTTATCGCCCTTTACAGTACTTGATCTGTGCCACGCTATTTCTTGAGGTATTGCGCATTTCAATTTACCGCATTTTCAACGAATGCCATATTGATCTCTATGGTTGGGATTTGTGTGATTGAGGTGTGGAATTCCTTGACTGTAAAGATACCTAATAAAATACAAATATGCTTAGAAAATAAACAGCAACATTTCAAAACAGAACTGAAACAAGCTGCTACAACTTACCCGCTCTAGCTAGTAATAGTTTTGCTTCACTGTCCACACTCTCGCGTCTGAACCTATTTTGAGAACTTTTAGATGCCCGGTAGCCTGAGTATCAGGCCCTCTGGGGGTGGTGGGGGGAAGGGGAAAAGGGAGGGAGCCTGGGAGAGGAGGGGAGGAGATCCCCCCCCCCCCCCCCAGAGGGCCTGATACTCCTTTCCATCCTTTTCCCCCTCCCCTCCTCTCCCCGGTCCCCCTCCCCTTTCCCCTTCCCAGAGGGCCTGATACTCAGGCTAGATGCCCGGTAACATCCCTGTTGCAATCTTTTAACGTCACGCACTCATATTCATCATACTCAGAAGACTTTGCACATGAACTACTCTCATTATGAAAAAGTTTTTTGAAAGCCGCACGAAGCCATGTCCTTACTAGTACGACATCTCGTGAAAGAGGATGCAAGAACCTTGTGCAAGCTAAAAGTACCAGCAAACCAGGTCAGACAAGATTGTGATGTGACCTGGTCACGCTCGCTTTTGAAACGCTTTTATAATCACATAAAATAATCGATGAATAATTAACTAATTATCAAATGGTTAGCTTTTTCGTACAGAAAGATGTTTTATTGATAAAGTACGTGGAAATAGTACTTAGTAATACTTAATAGTATATGTTTCTGACTTTCTTCTTGCATTTCATCTAGGATAATATTTCTAGTCCGATGTGACATTTTAGTTTATGCATATAAATGATGATCACGCGAAAATAAAACACAAATATTCTCTAAAATAATGCAAGAAACACTGAAATTGCGCAATCCTGTCATGTTCTAATTGAACGAATTATTGATTATTTGAATTAAGTTTTCATGGTATAAAAATTAAAACTTAATCGTCATTTGGAACACAACTAGAAGTGCAGTATTTGTAAGATGCTTTTTATTATCAAATTTATTTCCAGTTCGATTTGACATTTTAATTTATGCATAAAAATGATGATCACACGAAAATAAAACACGAATATTCTCTAAAATAACTCTACTTTTAGTTATATTGCTATTTCAGAGCTTCATGTGATGTTTTGCAACATTAGAAATGATTTCGTCCCAAAACTGGGGGAAATATTATTGCTTATATTGAAGCATTCATTGATATTTGCTTATGAGAAGCGTGACAAATGGTCACGAATGGGTCATACTCGAATATTATTTATTTTTCGTCCGATGTATGTAGTTCCCAAGTTTAAAATTTCTTATGCGAATAAAAGGATAAATTTTCTTTCCAGTGGTGTAATGTGATGTTTTGTAACATTAGAAATGACTTCGTCCCAAAACTGGGAGAAATATTATCGCTTATTAATGAAGCATTCATTGATATTTGCTTATGAGAAGCGTGACAAACGGTCACGAAAGGGTCATATTCAAAAAATGTTTTCGTCCGATCTATTTATTTCCCAAGCTTGAAATTTCTGGTGCAAATAAAAGGATACATTTTCTTTACAATGGTTTAAATTTTGTGTCCAAAATATGTACACCAGGAGTAGTTTTGACTATGCGAAAATTAGCTTTGTTTACACGCATAAATTAACTCAAAAAATGAGTCGTACAAAATGCTTCAGAATAAAATTAAACTTTGTTCTATAGAAAATATTTTTTGATTTCTGTGAACGTTTTAAGATGTTTATTAACTGAGTAAAATATCATGTTAATCCCTTTCATTGCAAGAGTACAGTATTTCGTTAAAGTTGGGCATTTTTCGAGCCTTGGAATAGCCGAAAACTAGCCCGCCAGGCGAGTTTTCGAACTTTTGTAAAATTATCACCGAAAATTTTTTTTTCGGACTTCTTAGTATGATTTTTTGAAATAGTCCTATAAAGGGTTTCTTTTGGTGAAATAAAAAGAATTTCGATTTTTTTGAACTGTCATGAGGTTCTCGATCCTTGTGGGCATACGCTCTTAATACTTTAATTAATGTAGGCTGGAATTTTCCTTTTGTGTATGTAACAGTCAGGATGGCATTGCTTTGAATCCACTGAGTTTTGGTGATCAAGGCCAATCTGTCACATACATGTTGTGTTGTTGCGTACCTCCTGTGCAGACAGTTGACAACAGGGTGGATGGACTCTCAACAGTGTTCTGCTTCCATTTCGACACAAGAGAAAAGCTTTGCCTAAATGTACTTCTCCCATTTGGACCAGTTAGCCCCAACAATGCAACAAGAAAGTTCCAATCCCCACCATACCATACTTTGCATGTTTTATATTGATGTTGTTGTTCCATTGCAGGTGTACTCGTCATATCCAAAGCTGAAGACACGCGTTTGAAAGAAGAAACTAGAAATGTTACACAAAAATGTCATCAATAAATTGATCTAAAAATACATTGATAGAACAAATGCTACATGTATATTGTCTTTTTTGCTATATCTAGAGATAATTTATTTATTTATTTATTGTTTGTAGAATCATCTTTGTTGTTGTTAGTTTTATGTAGACATGAGCTAGATATTTCAGATACGTTTACTTACTTTCTGCACTATTTGCAGTCAGTACTATGAGCGGTGTTGGTGCTGTCGAGCTGTGTTATTTGAGCAGGCCAGTTTGCAGATCCATTGACCTCTATAACATCTACGTTGAAGTTACTAGCCTGAGTATAAGGCTTTCTGGGAGTAAGTCCAACATTAGGGAAAAACACAGCAGCCATATCTCCTAGTTTTAATACGGTGCCCGAGCGTGCAGAAGACGAAAGGGAGTCAAAAAAGTCTGCCTTAGATGCCGACATCCAACGCGCAATGCGCAAGTACTGGATGGTAAATAAGCCTTTCCTGTCTGAAGTGATAAAAACTGCGCAATGTGGTAAACTTTGCCATTGTACTTAACGTACTGTGCGGCGAGACATTAAAAATTTATCGCGGGCATTAAGTTGCCAAGCGAAACGCTCGTGAATACTGCATATTTTGGGCGTGGCTATAGCAAACTTTATTTTCATGTCACCAAATTCTGGTACCTGCATAACTGTAAGTTGATCGACCACTCAACCATTCAAACCCACTTTTTCTTTTTTTTAATTTTATATGAAGGTTGTACTAAACTTTTATTTATATATTTAAAGATAAATATTTAATTTTTAGCTCTACAGATCCCACAGGGAGCCCGGCTCTTTGTCTTTTCTTTTCATTTTTTGCTCTGTATTAACACTTGTAATACACTATATTATTCTACTATCGGGATTCCTGTGGTATGAGATAAATTAACAGTAGCACTATAGTAGGATTTACTCTAATCTGTAACGCACTTTCTAGTAACCGTCAATAAATAGAAAAGGGTTGAAACAACTGCAAAGCTTAAAAGGATCCCCATGCATGATCATCATTGGCCACCACCAATATGTTGTTTTGGCATAAACCGAAAACAATAATATATCGACCTCCCCTCAAGAATAGCAACAATTATCCTTAGACATTGTGACAAGATATAGCCCTAAGAAACACTGTAACCAAGCAATCATAAATTTAACGTTATTTCGGCCTTAACCGATAACATTAATCTCTGTTTCCATCGAGAAAGCGTATCAAGACCTTGCGTAACGGGCTATGGGTGGAATTACAGTGACGTATTTTGCTATATGGTTTTACCAGCCAACCATTGTTATTAGAACAAAGAAAATTAGAAGAAGAAAAAATTATAGTGAAAATGGTTGCACATTAGCATGACAATGCCAAACCTTGTAACAACTACGCCCATTTATAACACTGAGAAACACTACAAACAAATGCCAAAGAATTTATTGTAATTTGGGCCTCGACCAAAATTAGCAATAATCTGGCCTACATAGCGAAAAAGCAACAATGTTTAAGAATTCTTTATAACGGATTATAGTACTGACAAACACTAATACAAACAAGCGACGATAAATTCAAAGCCATTTCGTCATCAACCGATAGCGATAACCATAATCTCGGCCTCCACCGAGCAATAGTAACAATTTTTTTTTTTTAAGAAGTTTAGCAACGGGTTATAGCACTGAAAAATACTGCAAACAAACAACGATGAATTTAAAGTTATCTCGGCCACAACCGATAACAATAATTTTGGCCTCCACCGAGCAATAGCAACAATGTTTTAGAAATTTAGCAATGGTTTATAGCACTGAAAAATACTGCAAACAAACAACGATGAATTTAAAGTTATCTCGGCCACAACCGATAACAATAATCTCGGCCTCCACCGAGCAATAGCAACAATGTTTTAGAAGTTTAGCAACGGGTTATAGCACTGGAAACCACTGCAAACAAACAACGATGAATTTAAAGTTATCTCGGCCTCAACCGATAACAATAATTTCGGCCTCCACCGAGCAACAGCGACAATTTACAAGAACTTTGCGACGGGTTATATAGCACTGACAAACACTGCAAACAAGCGGCCATAGACCCGAAGCCATCTCGGCGTCAACCGAAACAAAAATCTCGGCCTCCACCGATGAATCATACAAAACATTTTAAGACAAATGTACAGTGGAACAGCACTATCATTGAATAAGTACAAACGAAAGACTAAGGCATGCAAATAAGCACGGCTAACTCCGAGTGACCATGAAGTCTATAAACCGTTGTAATTAAAGAGATAGCAACCCTGGTACGCGCAAAACAGAAACGAAATTTAAACACTAATACAAATATAATGGAAGCGAAATTTAAAAGTGAAGCTCAAAACTAACAGGGAAAAACACTGACAAACAAATTCGGCCCCGAACGAAACAGACACGTGGCGAATAAGGAGATAAATGAACTAAAAGTTACCCCTAATTGTAAGGTTCGAATGACTCCTAAGTTTCCTGTTGTAGAGGACTTGCTATGGAGCTTGAATTTCTTCTTCTTGAAAGCGGCCAGCTATGGAGGAACTTGAACAGCCACGACTTCGTTTGGGACTTGGTGTGCCATACTCGGACAACCGTCCAAGCGGCTGAGCTTAACCAACTGACCACGAGTTATTCAGATTTCATTGTTTTTTACCAATGTTACGCATGATTGCATTTGGAATAGTCAGATGATTCCACTGATGATGTATCTAGTTCTCTGATTCCATCTTTAAAGAACTTTAAACCACTGACACAAGATGGTGTAAATGAGCTCATGGTCAAATCTGCTAAGAAGTCTAGCAAATTAGACCCGTTTCAAACATCTGTACTGTTTCTGCTCCGTGATGTCTTAACACCAGTGATCACAGATATGATCAACTCATCTCTTTCGTCTGCAAGATTTGCCCCCGAATGGAAAGAAGCTTTGGTACTTCCAACATTAAAGAAACCTGGCCTAAGTGTTGAATACAAGAACTTTCGACCAGTGAGCAATCTACCCTATGTATCAAAACTGCTTGAAAAGGCTGTCGTTAACCAGCTTATGGCACATATCACGTCGGGCTAGCTGTGGTCCAAATTGTCTCATCTTAGGCGCGCGCGGCATTATGGTTATTTCGCTAAAAACCAAGATGGCGGCTATGGATATAAAGCGAGAAATTCGAGCAAAGTTGTTTGGTTTGAAGTCCTCTGTTAAAAAACGTGGCAAAAAAGACGAAAAATTCGCTGAAGATGTTTTTAAGGAGCTTAATGGCTTGATGGAGACTGTGTTTGAAAAGCATAGTGAATTGATAACACACAAAGAGTGCCATGAAATTGTGGATATGTGGCCAATGACTCGAAGATTTCTACAAAAACTTCACGAGGGTATTTATCGGCGGCTTCGAAGTACACCAACATCATCTTCTCCATATTATTGTTCATTCACTCGAGAGGTACCAAAGGAAATATTTAACATTATGTGGAAACGAATCATCAATAATAACAGTTTTGGGAATACTGTAAATAAAACACCATGTCGTATCACAATTACGATCACAGACAAAAGAAAGGCAGTCTACCTCTTTAATCGTATGAACAAAGATGGGATTATCATAGAAAAAGAGAAGCTTTTGAAACGGGAATTTCCAGACAGCGGTGTTGCTGAAGTCTTAATCAGTCAAACACAACCTTTGATAATGAAGTTTAGCCTTAATACAGAAGTACTTTCACTCAACTATTCTTATGGTTACTGGAACAGTTTTGGTGTACCACAGCATTGAACTGCTTTTACGTTAAAACCCATACAGTGTCTTTATATTATTACAAACACAGATTGGAAAGTATTATATTTGTAGGCAAATTAAGACAGGTAAACATAATCATGTATTAATCATATTGTCATAAGCAGTCAAATACATAACAACACTGAAAATTATACTGATCCTATCTGGTAGATTGCTTGAATTAACCCTTTGAAAAAAGGTAATAAGACTAAATACCTTGAAATTTTTTTATTGTTTAATTAGTACCTTTAGTATATAAATTATTTCTGTTGGTAATTTTGTAAATATGCTGCACATGTTATCTTGAAATCAAGACTGCATAAAGTTTCACAGGTTTAGTTCAAGTGCTCTATTTTATTGAAATGGGTGAAAGAAGTAGTTTGAACTTTTGATCCTTTTTTCACATTGATTCTGGTGTGATAATTAGGCTAAACTTTCAGTCAAAGCTGAAATTTTAATTCAAACAGATTTTCTATCATTAAAGCAAACAGACCATTACTTACAATGATTAAATCATTAATTATATTATTTGCAATGATTATCATTATAAGTATTTCTGCATATTTTATATTGTTTAGTTTGCTTTAACTGTTAGAAAATTAAAAATAACTAGTGTGATTTAAAGCTAATGCTACACTGCAAAACGGCTGAGTAGATACACTACAGTATATTGCGTTAATCATGCATTCAGGATAACACTTTATAGTGAGTAAACCCAACTCATTATTGAGAGTAAACATAAATGTAGATGACAGTGCCATTGAGTACAATGTACTCAATATATTGAGTTTAACCTCACTTTTACTCAATAATGAGTTGGGTTTACTCACTATAGAGTTGTGATTACTCACTATAAAGTGTCATCCTGAATGCATGATTAACGCAATATACTGTGTTGTATATACTCAGCCGTTTTTGCAGTGTATCCATCTATTTGATGCGTAGTTGAGGTACTAACTCCTTAAGGTTTCTGTGGATTTTCCCCTCCTTGCATGTTTGCATCACCAGTTGAAACATATCTGAGGAACAGACATCACAGGCGGTCTCAGAACATGACTTGGACTGACCACAAGTACAAAATTCATTGTTACTCTGGCAGTATGGAGGGATATACTTGTTCTTATCAGATCTCTTTTGACTTTCATCATTCTCAGAATTAGTTGTGGAGTGGAGTTTTTTGACCAATTGCTTTCTATCTTTCTCTTTAAGCCATATGAGTTCCATGAACTCATGCTTAAAAATTTGCCACCAGCGCAGATGCTTTCCTTTGGTTGTATTTTTAGAATAGCATGCAAGCTTGGCATGTTTTGCCTCTCTGCCTTGCATACTATTCAAACCCAACCCAAACCCAAACTCATGATACATCTCAGCTGTATAATAAGGGATAGCCTTACCAATGGTCCATGTGGTTGGTTTCATTGTGTGCAAAAGAATAGCTTGGCAATTATAATACTGTTCACACTCATTTCGAAGACTATCAATATCACTCTCTTTGATATGGACTCTGCTAAACAGGGAAATGCAGTTTCGTAAGCAAAGGCCTGCATATGCAAGACTGTTGAGATGCAGTAGAGTAGTGTTAGAGATACCTGAAAAAAAAAAAAAAAACATAAACATAACTAATTCAAAATGATAATAAAAAAAAAAATTATTTGAATACAGCAACTTATTATTATTATCATCATCATCATCATCATCATCATTATTATTATTATTGATATATATTTGTATATTATTATTACATTTTTATTATATTATTAACTAAATATAAATCACAAGTTTTAGTTTACAGATTGTATAACAAAATACAAAATTATATTATATATTTTAATGATATATTATTTTGTTAATTGATATATAAATCACTGCCAGCATTTTATAGAAGGGTTATGAGTATGAATTATATATATCTTATTAGACAGTTTGATGTGTAATATGGCTGAATATTTTACGAGTGAAACGCTGTATTTTGATGAGCCTCTGGGCGAGTCAAAATGCAAGTTAACGAATAAAATATCCAGCCATATTACACTTCAAACTGTTTAATAAGTTATTTATTATCCAATCAAAAGTATTTTGTTCTTTTATAAGGCAAAATATCGTTTTACTTGAGGGCTAGATAGACGAGTAAAAATATCGCTGGATATTTCTACTCGATCCAGTCCTACTCCTGCGTTATTTTTACTCGTCTATGACTAGTTGGATAATAAAAGCAGTTATTGTTTTATTATAGTACTAGTATTGTTAAATTCCTTCATCAAAGTTTAAAATATTTTGAAGAATAAAGATTGTTATGATCAATGGATCAGTGATACCTTTAGTAGCAATCAGAGTTCTACAAATCTTCATGAAGTGCCAGCAAAACAGTTTGGACTCTTTTCCAGTAAATCTGTATGAGAAGTCTTCTGTTTTTTTCTTTTCAGTGAACCATTTTTCCACCTTCTTGTACAGTCTTCCAGCCTTTATGGTTTCTTTTAACAGAGCCATGTACTTAGCCATTGGTGTAGTATTTGGCAGGTGATTAATGTTTCCATTTGCTTTGTCTATGTCTGCTTTATCAGTGAGTTGCATAGCAGTATTTAGGGCATCTAAATTCCAGTGCTGCCAAGCATTGTTACTATTGTGCAGGGGCTCTGGTTTGAAATACTTTACATATTTACCCAGTGGTGGACTGAGCTCTTGCCTTGATTTTAAAGAAGCAATGTAACCAGTCACTTTTGTTCTTTGGTAACTTGTTGGAGAATTTTCAGGAATTTTGTTTTTTTCTTTGAATTTTTTGACTAACTCTACATCCTTCATTCGCTTCTCATAACTCCATTTTTTCCAGGTACACTTTTTATCATCTCCAATGGTACCATTTACTGTTTTAATGTCCTTTTTAGACACATCAGCAAATGAAGAAAAGTAGGTGGCTGCGTTATTTAGCTCTCCAGCCATAGACGACATCCATTTTTGATCACTAGGAATTAACTTGCATTGAAATGTAACAGTTGCACCCCTCACCTCATACTTTTTCCCCTCTATCTCTTCCATTTCTCTTTTGACATGTTTAGTATATTCAAACATGAGTTCATGGGTCTCATCACAATTAGCCCCCATAAGCATATAATTGTGATCACAGCTTTGTACTCCATCTAATATATTAAGAAAGCTGACAAGGTATGAGGTGGCTGTCTCGTCCTTTCCAAATGGGGCTCCGTCAGCCCCAATTGCCACTACAAATTTCCTCTTTTCACCATTAAACCAGTGTAGGGTCTGAGCAGATTGTTCATCCATCCACAAATATAGGTCTGCCAGTCTCACAAGTAAGCTTTCCAATGGCCGGTAAACTCCAGGTACTGGGTTTATTTTCTTCTCTGCAGCAAAGTCCTATTAAGTAATCAAAACAACTTTTTAAACAGTAAATTTATAATAATTAATAAAATCTAATTTATTCAGAATCATCATTTTGCTCACTCAATCATATAGCCATGCAATTATAATTTATTACTAAATATCTTCAAAATAAGTACATAGTTATAATCATATTATAGAAAATTGAATTGAACATATAAAAAATATAAAATTTACAGTGTTGATAGAAATGTTATTAGGAGGCTGTTAAAAATCTACCAAATGAATATCTTAAAACATGTTTTATATCACATTTTAATGTTGTTATAAGATAAATATATTATAAATTTTAGTAAGAATTGTAAGAAGATCAACTTTTATTATATAACATATAGTGGTATACCGAGTGATATCAACTAGATAAAAAGCCTATCCTAGTCACATGTGTGATATCACTCTCAACCAATGAACTTTCAAAATATATTTTTTTTCAATCTGTTATATAATAAACAGAACATTACATGTGCGCTTGGAGATATGCATTTTATCTTGTCGTGTTGAAAAGATATCCCACTCATTCGCTGCGCTCACTCGTGGGATATCTTATCAACACTCGAAGATAAAATTCATATCTCTGCGCGCCCATGTAATATCCTCTATATAATACACTTTGAACAAATATTATAAGTATAATAAATGATTGGTTTATAATTACCTGAAGATCTAACACATCTCCAATATTGATGCTTTTGATATATGACATTAGTCTATCATATGCTACAGGTCTTGGTACTGGGACATCTGACATGAAGTTTACTTTCTCTTTTCTCATTTCCTTGTACTTTATTTTTGTTAAGATCCCTCCCTTGTAAAGCAATGCTGTACTTCGTATGAAGTTGTCTTCGCTATTTTCATAACTCATCATATTTTTCTTAACAATGTTTGGAATGATTTTGCTAGTGCAAACCTTTGAGGTTCCTATTAAAGACTCCAAAAACTGAGGTGAGTTATTATTGACTAGAGTTGTCCACATTCCATTCATAATTGGTGTTTGATCACTTGATCTTGGAGTGCAGTGGACTTCTTTCAAAGCTTTAACTGTTGCAGATCGTCTTCGGTGACGTTGGGCTTTAGATAAATCAAGCAAGTCAGAGTTTTCCTTGTTGAGACTGCTTACATTGTTTGGCATTCTTGGCTTTTGTTTTGATTGAGGAACCTGTTCTTCTAGGTCGTTACCCTGCAAATGTCAGAACATATTATTATATTATGATCACACTGATATTAGGCATGAATGAATGGAAACTTTTTCAAATAAAATCTGAAAAATATTACATTATATTATATAAACTATAAATAAAACAATTACAAGAAAAAAACTGATTATATAAATTGCAAAGATTTCAATTAGAGTGTTAATTTATGCACTTGAATCTTATAAACAATTCATTACTTGTATTCCTTGTTTTATTTGATTACTACTATTTGTTCCCCTGACTTAATATGTGCACTCCGCTTATTCAGAAATTAAATAATTAATATATTTTTCAGTATATCAAAAGCTAAGCAAGGTAACGTAGCAATGTGTTCAAAATGTACTCATTTCAGTATAGACATCCTGCTTATATTTTATCATTAAATATCTTATTTATAATTATGAACTTATAAATAAATATTCCTGTGAGTAAAAATTTACTCAATTAAAACTTAAAAAGAATTCAAGGTTGAATAAGATTAAGTTAATTATATGAAATTCATAAATAATTAAATATAATTAGCTTTTAAAAAATATAGCGAAGTGTTACTGAAAACCACTTCAAAATATAACTTTATCCTATTCTAATAAATCTATTATTCTTAAACACTAAATAAGTTTATCAACAATAAAATATCCCAAGAACAGCCCACCTTTCGTTTTCTATAATTTATCTTGTTCTGTAAGCTTTTCACCTTCGCATCTACTACAATCTTCTCTTCTACTAGCTGCTCCATAACCAGCTTCCTTCGCTTCGCATACAGAGCGATGTTAAAACGGCCTTTTCGCTTGGGTTGAATAGGAGTCTCCTCGAGTCCACTGGGAGAAGTTGTCGAATTCTGTGGTCTTCTGTACATATTAATATATCAATAAAAAGCTTACAAAATGCGCTACAAATCTGTCGTTTTAATTTTTCGATTTAAAGGATTTTTTCCAGTATAAAATAAACCAGAATAAGCTTCTATTTCTACAAACAAATAGCGAAAATACTTACCTAATAGACGCAGTCTGTGTCATAGATACATCCATAATAATATCCGAGTTATATATCAAAATAAAGCCTTGCTTTAGTACTTTTTGGTTTTGGCGCTATTGTTTATGCAAATATTTTCCCCTTGGGGGTAGAGACAGTAGAAAGTTGGCATTTTTTAATATTTTTAACAAAGCCTGTCATCGAGCTCGCCCCAGTCTCCCTTTTGACTGAATCAAATGAGACAATTTGAAGCACAGCCAGCCCGACGTGTATGGATGAATACCACTTACATTCGGTGCATCAGTCTGCCTACAAACCCAATCATAGCACGGAAACAGCACTTCTCAAAGTTAAGAACGACATCTTACTTAACATGAACAATCAGCATGTGACCATACTGATTTTACTTGACTTAAGTGCTGCTTTCGACACCATCAACCATGACGTCCTCCTTAACCGACTGGAGTCAGATCTAGGGATCAAGGACAATGCATTAGCCTGGTTCAAGTCGTATTTACAAGATAGGTCGTGGAAAGTCTCCTTTAATGATGAACTCTCTCATTCGTTCCCACTTGTACATGGAATAGCTCAAGGCTCTTGTTTGGGTCCAGTTCTGTTTACTATATACACCCGGAAACTCTTCACCATTGTAAGGCGCCATCTCCCTAAAGTGCACTGCTATGCTGATGATACTCAGCTATATGTATCGTTTAGCCCTGACTCATCTGCCAGTATGGAACTAGCCTTAAACTCTATGACCAATTGTTTAGCTGACATAAGGAAGTGGATGTTGACAGACAAGTTAAAGTTGAACGACGACAAAACAGAGTTGCTCCTTCTCGGCACCAAGAAACAGCTTAACAAAGTGAACATCGATAGTATAGCTGTTGGCTCGACTGACCTGGGTGCGTGGTTTGATTCACAGCTGTCCATGTCTTCGCACATAAGCAATATATGTAGCAGCGCTTTTTACCATCTCCACAAGTTCTCAAGAATTAGAAAATATCTGTCCATTGATTCCACAAGTCAACTGGTACATGCTTTTAATACCAGCCGGGTTGATTATTGTAATGCCCTACTGTATGGTCTACCTGATTGCCAACTAAATAAACTACAAAGAGCAATGAACACCGCTGCGAGACCTCGTGAGAGGGAAATAAATCCACGTAAATAAAAAAAAATTCAAAATGGAGAGAAAATGTTTCTTCGTTTGAATAGGGTATATAATAAAACACTTAAGAGCGGTTGTCAGGATCGGTCAGGTAAGACGTGCAGAACGAGGTTTTTCGAAATCCTTCAAACTCTGCCAGTTCGTAGGCCTATATAAACTAAAAACCCTGTGTAAGTTTCATCTCAATCGGATAAATATTTTAGGAGTACGGGATCGATATTTGAATTCCGAGCTTACTTCCGGTTTAACGAGGTCATTCTACAGCACCACCGAAAACTCTTTAGAACACAAAAAATTTAATGTTTTACAACAAAATCAAAATCGTTCCATAAAATTAACATAATTCTTTAGCAAATTGCAAATTATTGGAACATATTCATTTATAACAAATATTTTAGAGATTTTTCAATTATTTTAAATTTTTGGAGCACTTTTTGGTAGGTAAAGTTTACTGCCAAATAACTCCACTGTTACATCGATTTACACTTAAAAATTATATCACAGATGAAGAAAAACTATTCCTTTTCTTAAATATTAAATAATATTTTTGGGCAAATGAAAAGTGAATTTTTGGCGATGTTTTTTGTAACGTCAATTTGACCCGAAAATCACAATTGTTTACCTAATCGACGCGAGTGATTATCAGCTGAATGATAAATATTTGGCTGGCGAGAATGGTCTTTTTCTCCAAGTAAGTACACTAAAACTCAAAAACATATTTAATCTATGGTTTTTACGTTCTCTGATAAACAAAACAGTTGGATTTAAAGCTTTTGAGACAAGTTTTAATGTATTGTCGGGCTTGATTGGCGGTCAAAGAGCGGTTATAAACAAACACTCCAACTGCCAAGGTCGTCTTTTAAACGGTGAAAATTAAAAAAATACTCCTTCCAGTTGATAAAAACGGTCAAAATAAACCTTATATACATCTTACCTCGATGTATAGTTTTTCTTGGAACGTATTTTCATCTTGAGTACAGTTAACGGAGTTCGTTTGCCCGAATACATCGACGGCCGTGTACAGCAATGAAAATTGCGTGACACACAGGAAACCCACAACGATCACGTATTTGAGTGTTTTATGCATGGTCAAAATCAAAAGACTACGTTTTTATGGATAAATTTAGGTTTAATTTCGCATGGCCATTTATAATATCTACCCTAATATATAGAAAGTTTTACAAAACAGGCTTTATGCCTTGAAACGTATGGAATTTTCTGGTTCTACAAATAGAAAATTTAACGAGCTGCTATAAATAGACTAATTCATTGACGCGTCGACGTCTGTTTATATTTATAGATAAAACTCCATTTTTCCCCAAAAAGAACTATTATGTTCTAACAGAATAAATATTTTTGGTTGTTAACATTCAAGATAAACTATGATTTGTTTCAATTCACAAATCTGTACCGTTCTTCTTTGACGCTGTTTTAATTTGCGACGTTCTGCTTTCAATTATAACAAACAATGGAACAATCTGACTGTCAACTCTTGAAATCGACAACTTCACAGCTGCAAATTAAAGTAAAAACATACTGATAGCAAATCTAAAATCCACAATGGAAGTTGAATGCGTCGACAGCCGTGCACAGTACTAATAAAATTGCGTGACACTTAGAATTCCCCGATATCAATGTACAGTAAATTAATTTCGTCTGTCCACTTGTGTTATTAGACTTGCGGTACTAGGAAAAAAATGGAAAGGAAACTGAAATACTTCTTTACTTCACTACCCTTTCTCCTCCCCAGTCTGCCCGCCTCTTTGTTAATGCTACTCAGTGGCCAACAGGAGAGAACATGTACAGAGAAGAGGAAACTTGTTCCTAATATCAATGCAGTTGCAATCCTAACAGTTTCAATAAGGATTTGGATTAGATTATTAAACCTGTAATAATGATACAACTCGATCGATTCTAACAATTCATTTAGACAGAATTTTGTTCTCTGAAATTCAAAGCGAAAACAACTGTTTGTGTGTTGGTTAAAGTCCGTTTTTCCGTTTTATTTATTAGTCCGGTACAACGCGCAGTTACTTCGCGACTTTGCTCAGTTAACTTTCGGGCGATTTGTTCACTTTTTGTCGGGAAAGCACACCGAGGTCGACTATGTTTTGGTATATATTGTATACTGATACAAAGGCCGTAAGTCTAGGATTTTTGTGTTTTTGATGTCTCAAAGTCTCGGATTTTCGTGTTTTTGATGCCTCAAAGTCTCGGATTTTCGTGTTTTTGATGTCTTAGAGTCCCCCCGGGAGTCTCGGATTTTCGTGCTTTTGATGTCTTGGAGTCTAGAATTTTTAAATACAATAAATGCATGAGCTGATATATTTCTAGAATCTCAGGTTCGGATTTTAAAATTTTAGCATTCGCTACCCCTCAAGGTCCTGCATGTTTTTTTTTTTTTAGCTTGGCTCTGTGAAGGATTTTTTTTTGGGGGGGAGGGGAGGCGCATTGGCCGTGCACGTTTTTTATTTTGGGAATTGCTACCCCCCCTCCCCCAACTTCTAATGGTCCACCCCTAATTCCCTGCTGTTCAGGTTTCAATAATAATCATGTATTACTCCGATACACGTATTAAATAAAGTGTTGATAGGTCGAGCATCCTAACTGTATGTAAATGCTAGTTTGTGTTCTTTATATAACAATATATTTCCCGCCAAAAATGTCATAGGGATTCCTAAGTATTGTCACGCAATTTTCTTAGTGCTCCAACGAAGGGCTAAAGCTCGAAACGTCATTAAAGTTAAGTCAACATTTTGTACAGTATTACAAATTTCATTATATTACCTATCATTGATATCAAACACCGACGCAGCCTATACAAGTTTACTCGTCAGTTTCCATTTGAAACAAATCATAGTTTATCTTGAATTTTAACAACCAAAAATATTTATTCTGTTAGAACATAATAGTTGTTTTTTGGGAAAAATGGAGTTTTATCTATAAATATAAACAGACGTCGATCGACGCTTCAATGAATTAGTCTATTTATAGCAGCTCGTTAAATTTTCTATTTGTAGAACCAGAAAATTCTAAAATACAGCCGATCTCGAAAAGGTTGTCCACCTGAAAAGACAAATATACTAAAATAAATACCACGTGACTCATTATATATTTACTTTCCGCGCGTGTAAAAAGTCAGGTACTTCTATAGCGGGGGAAGATACTGCTTGTTTGAATTCACCGCCATATTATTTTGAAACGCATCTTACTTTCTACACGCGGGGACAGAGAATATATATAATGAGTCACGTGATATTTCTTTTAGTATATATGTCTTTTCAGGTGAACAACCTTTTCGAGATCGGCTGTATCTGCAAGTTGAATACGTTTCTAGGCATAAAGCATGTTTTTAAAAACTTTCTAAATATTAGGGTAGATAAAATAAATGGCCATGCGAAATTAAACCTAAATTTATCCATAAAAACGTAGTCTTTTGATTTTGCCGACCATGCATAAAATAAACTCAAATACGTGATCGTTGTGGGTTTCCTGTGTGTCACGCAATTTTCATTGCTGTACACGGCTGTCGTTGTATTCGAGCAAACGAACTCCGTTAACTGTACTCAAGATGAAAATACGTTCCAAGAAAAACTATACATCGAGGTAAGATGTATATAAGGTTTATTTTGACCGTTTTTATCAACTGGAAGGAGTATTTTTTTTAATTTTCACCGTTTAAAAGACGACCTTGGCAGTTGAAGTGTTTGTTTATAACCACTCTTTGACCACCAATCAAGCCCGACAATATATTAAAACTTGTCTCAAAAGCTTTAAATTCAACTGTTTTGTTTATCAGAGAACGTACAAACCATAGATTAAATATGTTTTTGAATTTTAGTGTACTTACTTGGAGAAAAAGACCATTCTCGCCAGCCAAATATTTATCATTCAGCTGATAATCACTCGCGTCGCTTATGTAAACAATTGTGATTTTCGTGTCAAATTGACGTTACAAAAAACATCGCCAAAAATTCACTTTTCATTTGCCCAAAAATATTATTTGATATCTAAGAAAAGGAATAGTTTTTCTTCATCTGTGATATGATTTTTAAGTGTAAATCGATGTAACAGTGGAGTTATTTGGTAATAAACTTTACCTACCAAAAAGTGCTCCAAAAATTTAAAATAATTGAAAAATCTCTAAAATATTTGTTATAAATGAATATGTTCCAATAATTTGCAATTTGCTAAAGAATTATGTTAATTTTATGGAACGATTTTGATTTTGTTGTAAAACATTAAATTTTTTGTGTTCTAAAGAGTTTTCGGTGGTGCTGTAGAATGACCTCGTTAAACCGGAAGTAAGCTCGGAATTCAAATATCGATCCCGTACTCCTAAAATATTTATCCGATTGAGATGAAACTTACACAGGGTTTTTAGTTTATATAGGCCTACGAACTGGCAAAGTTTGAAGGATTTCGAAAAACCTCGTTCTGCACGTCTTACCTGACCGATCCTGACAACCGCTCTTAATGACTGATCCCTCGGGAAATCAGTTAGTTTTGTTTCCCTCGAATCTCAATGTTTCCCTCGGCTCCCTCGGGACTAGTCATTAAGTGCTTAAGGACGGGGCCTACTATTGCCACTGCGCAGGCTACTGCGCATCTATATAGTTTCCATTTTAACGTGCTATCTTACCTCAAAAGATGACAAAATACAAATAAAAAACCATCTAACGATGGTAGACGCGACGGTAGCGGTTTTTTATAAAAACAGTCCAACACTGCACTTATGATGACGAATTTCTTTACTTAGTAGGGAGGGGACCGGAAAGAAATTGTCTTATGATGATCTTCGGCGGTAAAGTTTACCACGCGATAACTTTTTAAAACGCCCGGTGACCCCATTTTTTTTACACCTGTAATTATTAAGAACATGTTAAACAATCGTTTTGATGTAAAATTTCGAAAAACCAACCGATTTTGGAATGGAAAATCGACAAAATTTCGAATTTTCTGAACCTCGTATAATACAAGTCGCGATGCTAAAAAAATCATATTTCATTACTAACTTTTGAAAATACGTTACAAAATATATATTTCTATTATTAAATTACTTGTTGATCCTTTACCGCTGTCAAAGAGATGTTTCAATGAAAATTCTTTGAAAAATATTTTTATTTGTCGATGCCGGTAAAATCGTGACGTCAGCGATATTTAAGGCTTATTATTTCTCTTAACTGCCCGGTGACCCCACGTTTTTTAGCCAGATTTGAAGAACCCTCTAAAGGGTTAAAACAACTCACATAGTTGTTTGAAGAATACATTACTTTTTAATTAGTAGGCCCCGTCCTTAATATCCTTAAAAAATGTATGAAAGAACCGTGGATCAGGTAAATATATGCTTGCATGTATTGTGTTTGGCAATATATTTCCATATTCTTATGGAATATCAATATGATATCACTTTTGAAAATAATTAAACATTTATTTAATTTCAATTTTGAGGAAAATACAAAGAATTTGAGATAAAAATAATGTTATATATTACCCTGCGAGCAGAGGTTCCTTTCTCTTACCTAGAACGACGAGAAAAGAAACCTCTGCCGGCAACCGGTTGTTATTCCTGTTGAGCATGCGCGTTTTCCAAAGGTCAACTGATTAGGTTTTTGCGTGACAAGTTAAAATATCGTATTTCGTACAATGAGCAAAGATGGCGAAATTCTCTCCGTTTAATGTCGTCAAAAACTCCAGTTAAGAAATATAAGAACGGCATTGTTTAGTGATAGATTATATCTAATGTTGCGTAGAGCTAAAGCGATTGTTAATGTAAAATCTTGTTGGTCCTGGCCTCGACTGATTGAAATCAAAAGTAAACATCAACGTCAATTAACGCTTGGGAAAGTGATGTTTTCTGTCATTGCATGGTTGAAAAACCAGTTGAAAACCAGTTTATAGTTAGATAGCCCATAATGTTTTACATCCAGAAACTTGGATGTAATTATCGGGTACCGGCAGAGGTTACTTTTCTCGTCGTTCTAGGTAAGAGAAAGGAATCTCTGCTCGCAGGGTAGTTATATATGTACACCAATAATGAAATGCTGTAATTTAATTTCGATTAAAATTCAATATTTGACTTTTATTTAGCATTTTCCTTAGACAACTCTATTTTTACGGTTATTACATTTCAGCTTCTTGTTTCAGAAATCCAACAGGAATCGCAGTCTTTAAAGAAAAAAAGAAGTTAAAGGACTAGCTTGCGAAGAAGGTAAATGTAGACATTGTTTCTTTGTTTACTCTAAATTAGACGATATTGATTATTCCTATTTTATTATGTTAGTTTCCTACAACGTTGAGAAAGCAACAGGCCCGCGGTATGGACCAGGTCCTTTTCCGGTGAAGGGCCTGACAGACACGGTATATTGTGCACGCAAATTGAGATCGTGGAAGACGTACTGCAGGGGTGATTTTCTTCAACCATGGAACATGGTGTGATTGTTGTAGACGGTCTTTCCAATCCCTACAAGAGTGAGACTGAGTTCGTACTTTGTGATGAGACCATTAGATAAATCTTCATGTACTGGCTGCCACGTGACTCGATAGGATGTGGCGTTGATCTTAGTGGTAGAAACGTTTTCAGGAGGACCGTCGGGCTCTACAAAAAATAGCACACACAGATTGAGAGACGTACTATTTCAACATTTAACTTCGTTTTCTTTTAAAAAGGTGTTACATCCTTACTATCTTCTTTGGTCCTTGTCATTATCGCTTTACTCAGAGGACCGTCTAGGACAGTGTAGGCCAATACATGGAAGCTATACTCAGTGTATTTATCAAGACCAGTCACAACTGTTGTTGTAGTACCACTGCTTCTGATATCCTGGTATTTGGTTTTACTTCCGTACAGGATCTTATAAGCCACTTTATAACCTCTCAATGCACCATTTATCCTGCACTGTTTACTATCCCTCAATGGTGACCAGGAAATGCGGATACTTGTTGATGACAATGCCTGGACTGCTATCATATTTGGAGGGCAATTTGGGGCTACAAATAAATCAGAAGCATCAATATGTACACTGATCTCTCGTTATTGATCTAGCTATGGTTCTATTCAGTCAGTCCTTACCTTGAGAATTGACATACACCTCAACACGCATTGCTTTCCAGTTGTTAAACTTTGTTGGTATAAATCTGACATATCTTGCTGCAACTGGTCTTGTTAATCCGTTTTTGACTACAGAATCGAAATCCTTGTTTCCTGGGAAGATCTGAATACATATCAAACAAAACGTATTCTCTGTTGTATAAAATATTTCAAATAATTATAATTAATTAAAAAAAAATGCTTTACCTTGTCCTTTGTATCCTCTCTGTATTTCCTCCTTGTTGATTTATCGATAGAGAAGGATAACTTATACTCAGTTACCCACCACCTATCATACCAAGACCCGCCTTGTGTTGCCACTGCACATATGACATGTGCGTGCACTTGTCAGGTCAATCTGTAGATAGTCACGAGGGCTGTTCTTAGACGCAGGGCTCCAAAAGGAAGAACTACCAAGTCTTGCATAAAATGGTTCGTAATACTTAAAAACAATTGATCTCACTGAAGTAGTAGGATGTGGCCGGTTCTGGGACAAAATGTACTGGAGCCCTGTGTTTATCAAAAGAACTTAATCTTTCCCTTGGATCCATGTGTTTATCGATTCTATGGGGCCTAAACGCTAATCAACAGAATAATCTTTTCCCTATAAACAAGTGGAGTAGAATTTAGATTTTTTTTTTTGTTAGATTCCAATAATATCTTTAATACTAGATTCCAATAATATCTTTAATACTAGATTCCAATACTATCTTTAATACTAGATTCCAATCCTAGGTTCCGATGCTAGGTCAAAATCCTAGGTTTCAATGCGATTAAAGATTTTTTATTCCTAAACATGACGTAAGTAGACGGGTATTCCCCTGTTACTAATGTACATGTTTGAACTTGCCCAAGGATGGGGGATTTCCCATTAAACAAAATTATATTAAAAATAGACTTAAAGATTTGGTTATTTAGTATATTAGGAAAAAATGGATAAAACAAAATCATATAAATCACACTCACGTTATACCAATAATATGAATACCGATTATCTTTTAGATCGAGAAACTAACATACCTATTATGAAATCAGTGAAACCAACAAATAAGATTAACCAAAAGCAGAATATATCTAATATGAATACTATACAAAAGAAGCTAAATAAATTCGCAGATTGGATCCTATCTTATATTCCACCAGAGGTAAAGGAAACAGTAAATGAACGTGTGGAAGCATTAAAGAAAACAGTAAACGATATTTATAAAAGACCCAAGAAGCCAAAGGTTATACCCAAGAAGCCAAAGGTTATACAAAAGAAAGAGTCAGCAATGAAGGGATATTTAAAATCATATAGAATAAAAGGAGTTAATAAGATGGATCCCAAAGTCTTCCTCCAGAATAATAAGAAAAATATATTAGATATTGTTAATAAACAAGAAAAACCTATTAAAATAAAGCTACTATTGGAATGTGAATTTTATAAGGAGGATATTAATGGCAACTTAGTATATACATACGGTTATTTCCATAGTAAAATATTTATAATTACACAAGCAACAGATATGAATGATGTTTACAATACACTAACTGTTAAAATATTGGAAAGTATAAGTAATTTCCAAGATAGTGGGTCAGGTTGGATATTCAGTAAAGTGATAAACTTGGATCTTCATATAGATAAATACAAACCTATAGCTGCTAAATCATGGATTGAACTACCACAGAAATTAAAATTAAAAAAGGCTATTGTTAACCCTGAAAATGAGGATAATCAATGTTTCAAATGGGCAGTTACAACAGCAGTATATCCAACAAAAACACACCTGGAAAGAATTTCGAAAGCTATTAAATTAAACGCTAAAAAATTCAACTGGGAAGGTATTAAATTCCCTGTTCAGGTGGATAAGATAGGTTTATTCGAAAAGAATAATCCTGAATATGGAATAAACGTCTATGGTTATGAAAATGATCAAGTATATCCAGTTAGAATAAGTGAAAATGAAAATGGTAAGCATACGATAAACCTACTTATGATCTCAAATGATAAGACAAATCACTATAGTTGGATAAAAAATATTAGCAGATTGCTGTCATCCCAAATAACAAAAAATGAACATTTAAGATTTTTTTGTGAAAGATGTCTTAACTCTTTTAAAACAAAAAAGTCTCTTAGTAAACATTCTGAATATTGTAAGGATCATGATGCGGTTAAAATAACATTACCAGAACAAGGTACAACACTATCGTTTAAAAATTATAACCACTCTATGCGAGTACCTTTTATTATATATTCAGATTTCGAATGTTTCACAAAGAGTATAGATACATGTCAACCAGAAGATGAAAACAAATCATATACCCAACAATATCAAAAACATAAACCATCTGGCTACTGTTATATGGTAAAATGTTATGATGATAATCTATATAAACCAAAAATAATCAGATATACAGCTAAGTCAGAGGATGAGGATATAGGACAAAAATTTGTAGAATCAATAGAAAAAACAGTTAGAAATATATATGAAAAATATCATTACAACAAGAAGGTTAAAATGACAGATAAGAATAATAAAAACTATAATAAGGCTACCCACTGTCATATCTGTGAGGAGAAGTTAGATGGTGATAAAGTATTAGATCATGACCATCTTACCGGGAAATATCGAGGGGCTGCGCATAACGATTGTAATTTGAATTACAAGATACCGAAGCATATACCGGTAATATTTCATAATTTAGCAGGTTATGATGCGCATTTATTTATCAAAAATCTAGGTGTTACACAAGGTAAAATAGATTGTATTCCAAACAATGAGGAGAAATATATCAGTTTCAAGAAAGAGATAGTTGTAGATACTTTTGAAAACAAGGAAGGTAAAGTGTGTAATGTGAAAAGAGAAATACGATTCATTGACAGTTTAAAATTTATGGCTTCATCACTGGATTCACTAGTTGGTAATATTACAGATTGTGGAAAATGTAAGACTTGCCTATGTGTAAAAAAGGATAAAAAATGTGGAAAGTGTAACCTATGTTTATTTGATAATAAGCATTGTGAAAATCCATCTGCTGGAATGACTACAAATCTAAGAAGGTTTTATAGAGATAAAAAGCTGAGACTATTATTGAGAAAAGGTGTTTATCCATATGATTATGTCAACTCATTGGATAAATTAAATGAGACATATCTACCCCCAAAAGATGAATTTTATAGCAAGTTGAATAATTGTGATATTTCAGATAATGATTACAAACATGCTCAGGAAGTATGGAAAACATTCAAGATAAAAACAATGAAAGAGTACCATGATCTATATCTTAAGAGTGATGTTATTTTATTAGCTGATGTATTTGAAGTCTTCAGGGATGTATGTATGGTAAATTATAAATTAGATCCATGTTGGTATTATACAGCTCCAGGTTTATCTTGGGATGCTATGTTGAAGATGACAAAAGTTAATCTTGAGTTGTTATCAGACCCAGACATGCTACTTATGATAGAAAAAGGTGTCCGTGGGGGAATAAGTATGATTAGTAAAAGGTATGCAAAAGCCAATAACAAATATATGAAATCATTCAATAAGAAGCAAAAATCAGTATTTATCAAGTATCTCGATGCTAATAATTTATACGGCTGGTCAATGAGTCAGAAACTACCTTCACATGGATTTAAGTGGATGAAAAATAGTGAACTCAAAAATTGGAAAAAGCATCCATGCATTTTAGAGGTTGATTTAGAGTATCCCGTTGAATTACATGATCTTCATAATGAATACCCTTTTGCACCTGAGAGAATAATGGTTAATAAAGTGGAGAAATTAATCCCCAACCTAGAAAATAAGAATAAGTATGTAGTTCATCATCAGACGTTAAGATTATATGAAAGTCTAGGGTTGAAAATAACAAAAATTCATAGAGGGATAACATTTCAGGAGTCTAAATGGTTGGAAAAATATATTAGTCTTAATACAGAACTTCGTACGAAGGCAAAAAATGATTTCGAGAAGGACTTTTTTAAACTTATGAACAACAGCGTATTTGGTAAGACTATGGAGAACATTCGTAATAGACAAGAAATTAGTTTAGTAACAAATGAAAAGCAAGCAGCAAAATTAATCAATAAACCCAATTATAAGAAAAGAACGATATTCTCAGAAAATTTAGCAGCTATTCATATGGGAAGAACAGAATTAATATTTATGAAGCCTATATATGTAGGTATGTCAGTCTTGGATTTATCCAAGAATCTTATGTATGATTTTCATTATAACTATATAAAACCAAAATATGGAAACAAAGCAAATCTCTTATTTACAGATACCGATAGCCTTATGTATAATATAGAGACGGACGATTTTTATAAAGATATTGAGAAAGATATTGAGGATAAATTCGATACAAGCAATTATCCAGCAGATCATAATGGAATCAAAAATAGGATTAACAAGAAGGTTATTGGAATGATGAAAGATGAAACAGCTGGTGTAGAGATAACAGAATTTGTAGGATTAAGATCTAAACTATATGCGTATAAGACAGATGATGAAAAAGTTGGAAAACGGTGCAAAGGTGTTAAAAAATCGGTTGTTAAAAAGGAGATAACATTTGAAGATTATAAGGATTGTTTATTTGAGGGAACACAACATATGAGAAAGATGAATGTTATTAGAAGTCATAAACATCAAATATATACAGAAACGGTTAATAAAGTAGCATTATCAAGAGAAGATGATAAACGTGTTATAAACACAGATGGTATCCATACAGATGCTTATGGTTATAAAAACATTAATGAATGACTATATGACCATGAAAGATATGGATATATAATGCGTTATGAGAATGCAATTGATAATTATGATAGAATAGCTTTACAAAAAGTTTATAAACCCAGTAAGTCAAGCAAATTATTTTAAAACGTTATCAGGTGGCAGCTCAGTACCTTCAGGTACAACTTGTAGTTCTTCTCTGACGAAATTTCTTTTCGGTGCACCATCAGAGAGGTAATATAACACAGGTTGATTAACTGATACAACAGCTCTTGTAATGTCATATATTCCTAATGACCATATAGGATCTGTAGCTCTTTTATTACCACCTTCCAACTCACCAGCTTGATACAAATATCTAACTTTTACACCTGGAGGAAGACGGTCTTCATCTAATCCAACAGGTCTTTTATAATTCACATGATTTTCATTTACCTCTTTCATTGTTATTCCTTCAATAGGAGATTTTTCAGTTATTCTTTTTACACCACTGTTTATACTTCGTATGACAGCTGACAGTCTTTCAACCCATTCACGAGATCTTTCATTATTTTCCATTTTCATTTCTTTTGCATACTGATAGCTAAATAGTTTCTCAGCAATGGTTCGATTAGCGCGCTCGACTAATGCTTGGGCTCTATGATTATTAGCTTCTGATCTTTGTATTTTAACAGATTTATTTTTCATTATCTTTGTGACATCACCCATGAATTCAGTACCAGGGTCTATGATAATTGTTTCAGGCCATTTCAAACGTCTGGAATATATCTTTTCAAACCCTCTGGATACCTCTGCTGAATACTTAGACGTCAAAGACTCAGCATCTACGTATCTACTTGCAATGTCAACAACCACAAGAGCATATTTATAAGTCTTTCGTTTTACTGTATCATGAGGTAGAAATAATAAGTCTGCTTGATGTATCTGGTTAACTTTTTCAACATTCCAATGCCATCTAGGTATGTATTTCGGGGTTGGTAAGTATATCTGCCATAATGCTTGTTTTTCCAACCATTCTTTGACAATGGGTTTATCAATGTTAGTAGTCTCTGCTAGTTTATTGATAGCCTCATAACCTTTCCAATAGCCTTGTGGGTTATAATAATGGTTTGATAATTTTCTGTTATTCATATATAAATTATATAAAACAATAATATTTTATATACAGTATATATAATGAGTCAATCGATATCACATTTTCTCGACGTTAACTATGAATCAAGGAAACCATTTGCTTTGAAAGCAGAAAGAACACTACATCGAGTAACATTTAATCCGAGTAGTGCATCACCTGGTGAAACATTGAGTGTTAATATACCAAAACTAGATGATGATGATGTATATGTTCCTAAAAGTATTGCTTTGGTGTTTAATCTGACACTCAATATGGGGCATGTGAACAATACAGTTATTAACAATCTCGGGCGTAATCTTGTTGAAAGTATGAAAATTTCTTATGGTGGTGAAACTATTCAAGATCTTGATCGTTATGATATGTATATGACCTATAGTGATCTATTTAAATCTGCTAAAGAACGTGAAAATATGCTTCGTGAGGGTATTTCTAGTTCTAATATGAGGAAATTAAGAGCAGGAGCTGGTGACAAGGTGACTAATGATAGTAGAGAAGTTACTCTTAGCAGAATTCATGGTAAAAGGTATATAATACCATTATCCCACGAACTTTTAGATAATCATGGTGTTTTCAATATGGGAGCTCTGAATAATGATCTTATTTTTCAAATTAAATTTCCAAAAAGCAAAAATATAAGTGTTACAACTGATACTTCTAAAAATTATGAATATAAGCTTAGTGATATAGAACTAGAATATGAAACAATTCAAAGTAAATCTCTTTATCAAGATGCAGCTATTACTTATCAAATAGGAAAAGGATTTTATTATGAACATATACATCTTTACAAACATTTTGAGATAATTAAGGATACAACATTGATTAATGAGCAAGTGAACGCCCCTAGACGTAGTCTATCTGGCATTTTAATGTTGTTTGTAGAGACTTTTACAGATGGTACTAGGGATAGTGAGAAGTTTGTAAATCCTAATATAACAAAAATTAAGATCAATATTAAAGGAAAGCCAAACAAAATATATAGCCAAGGTATGTTACCTACAGATATATGGGATAGTGTTATCAAACGATATGGTTTAAGTGATAATATCACACAGAAGAATTTCTATACTGATAAATTCGCCGTATGGATTGATCTAAGAACATATTATGATAATCTTTTACATGGTGCGGGTATTCTGAATAGCACGAAAGACGGTGTGAGTCTCACTATTACCAGAACAGCCACAACAAATAATATTACATGCTTCACATATGTTGTGAGTGATGGTGTTTTTGAGGTTGAAAACTCTAATTTGAAATCGATTACGTATTAAAAAAATAACATTATAATATAAATATATGGAAGAGTTAAAATATCAAGTACCATTTAATTGTATAATTGTCGGACCTACTAACTGTGGTAAAACACAATTTTTAGTTGATACCCTAAGAGGTTCATATAAAAAAATATTTGAGTATATAATTTTGGTTTGTCCTACATACTCAAAAAATAAAACATACCAAGGTTTTGCTAATAATGATCCACGATTTATTGTTATCCAGCCTGATAGTAGTGAGATTGATGATCTTAACCAGATATTACTAGATATTGAAATGGTTTTTAGTGGGTATAAAACACTTGTCATTTTAGATGATGTAGCATCCAGTAGTGAGGTTAAAAAACGGTCAAATCAATTTATTAACCTAGCTTTTTCAGCACGACATGGTGGTATATCAGTTTGGGTGTTAACACAACATCTGACATCCATTGCGAAACCGTTTAGGGATAATATAGGTTGTATAATTAGTTTTTTCACACCGAATAGAATATCAAATCAGACATTATTTGATGAATATGGTGGAGAGTTAGACACTGAGCAAAGAAAACAATATATGAAAATACTAAAATCAGAAAAGTATGCAAGGATTTGTTTTTGTCTATGTCATCCATTTCATATATGTGTGGAGATTCCAAATGGTTTAAAATAATAAATATAATATTAATATAATATATATATGAGTTCCATACTTGATCAATATGCTGATAATAAATTAGAAACAATACCTGAAGAGCCGATAGTAGAAGAAAAGAAACCAATTAGAAAGAGAAAATCAACAGTTAAGAAAGATGATAATACTGCCGATATAGAAGAGAAACGGGAACAATTATCTATTTTAGCAGTCCTTGGCACAATAGAGTCATATACAGGTCAGAAAATGAGTTTAGGAGATGTTAAGAGATTACCACCAAAAGACGTTGAAAAATACCATAACCGATACCAAGTCATTATGGGTAATCAAGTCACAGGATCATTAGTTGACACATCCATCGAGGCTGCAACTGAGTTAGCAAGTTATATTTTACCTATTGATGATAAGGATTCACTATGTTCTGATCTAAAAGAAAATCCAATGATTAGACAAGAGCTATCTAATGCAGCTGGTTATGTTGTTTTAAAAGGTGGACGATTCGTGGCATTAGCTAGTGGTTTACTTCAAATTGTTAAACATGTAGATTTTAAAAACATAGTTAATAAAGAATCTAATGAAAAAGAAATTAATGACTTTGATGAATATATTAAGGATACAGTTGACAAATCTCTTGAAAACTGTTGAACACTCTTGAGCAGACTCTTGAGCACTCTTGAGCAGACTCTTAAGCAGACATAATTTCTCTTGAGCAGACTCTTGAGCACTCTTGAGCAGACTCTTAAGCAGACACAATTTCTCTTGAGCAGACTCTTGAGCACTCTTGAGCAGACTCTTAAGCAGACACAATTTCTCTTGAGCAGACTCTTGAGCACTCTTGAGCAGACTCTTAAGCAGACACAATTTCTCTTGAGCAGACTCTTGAGCACTCTTGAGCAGACTCTTAAGCAGACACAATTTCTCTTGAGCAGACTCTTGAGCACTCTTGAGCAGACTCTTAAGCAGACACAATTTCTCTTGAGCAGACTCTTGAGCACTCTTGAGCAGACTCTTAAGCAGACACAATTTCTCTTGGGCAGAAATACAAATAGTTATGAAAATATATAAATATATAATATATTTATATATTATATGTCAGAAGATAATCAACAAGTTGATCAAATAACTAAGGAACCAGAAGAAAAAATCGAACGTGTTAAGAATCCAAAGAAGGTAGCAGCGGGTCGACGTTTACCATAAAAAAGCTAAAAAAGCTCTTCAAAAAGATAATGATATAGATGAAGAGGAAATAAGTCTTACGACTGCCTTATCATTAGTTGGTATCACTCTAACAGCTACAGATTTATATTTTAGATGGAGGAAGAGCAATAATCAAACTCCCACACCTAAATCTAATATAGAGAGTGAAGTTTTAGAAAAACCCATAAAAAAGCAAGTACCACAACAAATAACAAAACCAGCATCACAACCATCAAAAATACCGAGAAAAATAGGTATGGAGTAAAAATACATATAAAAAAATAAATGTATATAATATATATATAAATGTCAAGTACAACAACTGAAAACAAAATAGTTAAAACCGCTATGGATTCAGTCGTAATCATTGGAATTTCCGCTGGTGTTGGTTATGTTGGTAAGAAGGTTTTGAAAGAATCATTCCTCAATGACCCATCATCATCTCTTACTAACTATGGAAAATGGGTCCTTGTATTGACTGCAACTATGTATGCTAAGCAATATCTTGAAGATCAAAAGATCATTCCTAAAAATATGTAATCATATAATATTATATTAATATATAAATGGCATCAGCAGTAGTTATGATGGTAGCAGGGGCGGTTCTTAATGCAACAGCATTCACAGGTAGTATGTATCTAGCTAAGTCGTTAGATAAACAACATGAAGATGAAGAAAGAATCAGACATGATAAATCCCTTGAAGCTTATCAAAAACAAATGGGTGAATATGAGAAGAAAAGACAAGCTTACCAAGATTGGTTAACAAAAGAATATACTGATAAGAAAATAGCAGATGAAAATTTAGATAGTACAGATCAGGCATTTGTTTTATATAAGAAGGCGCATCCTGATATTAATTTTAATATAGACTATAAACCACAGTTCAAAGATTATTATAAACCTAGTAGTAAACAAAAACAATATGAAATGATATATGTTGGTGGTGGTATGTTAGGTATTGGGTTTATTACTTCTAAATTTTTATAAATATATAAAAAACTATTTACTGTATAATATTATACAATAAATGGCAGAAGGTGGTTATAACACAATTGATTTTGGACCTCTAACAGAAGAGGGTAAAGCTGATATTAATCAAGAGATTGAAGAACATTATACTGATTACGAGGAGAGCTATTTCAAAGATCCAACAGGTACAAGTTTGTTTGAAAAATTCACACAATTTGGGAAAGGAATTAAATACGCTTTTGAAGCATTTAGAAATAAATTCCATCGATTTAATCCCGACCAAAAACTACCAGAATATATGGAGTTAGCGAATATGGAGGATATAGAAACTGATAAAAAATATGCTACTCTTCTAACTAATGAAATTCTACACTTATATCCAGAATATAATGAACCTGATTATAAAAATGTTCTAAAATCTTTTAGATTAAATAGGGGAAGCCAAATAGAAATGTATGATCCTTTAAACAAAAAATGGAAGGTACTAGGATCTGATGAAAGACAAATTCCTAGGGCTTTAAAAAGAAAACTTGGATGGTCGAATGAACACATTATGAGATACAAATATGCAAAGGAAAAACTTGATGTTTGGTTTGAAAAAAATATTATTACGCGAGAAAATGGTTATGATCTCTATGATGACAATGGTATTATGAACGTAAAGGGTCCAAATGATTCAAAATTCCGAAGAATAAATACAAAAAGTGGTGATTTTTACACAGAAAGTTATAAAGGCGCGGTTTCAACTTTAACTAATCAAATAAAAGAAGACTTAGGTCCTTCAAATTTCGATCGACGCCAAGAAGCTGAAGAAGCGGTAAAGAAAGGTATGGAACAACTCAATAAAGTAAAAATGGAAAAGGAAAAATTACAAAAAGAAAATATTGAAAATATTGTAGAATTAAATAATATAGTTGATCAAATGACTGATCAAGTTAGTAGGGGACAGGTAAATAACAAGGAAGAAATCATAACCCAACTACAAAATATAAAACACAACAGCCAAACAATACCCGAGAGGATACAAGTGCTCGAAAATGAAGAATCTCACATCAAGGTAACAAATGAACAGATAGAAGAAAGGTTAAAACAATTAAAGGTACATGATGGTTATGTAGTGGATCGTACTCAAAAAGTAGAAAATGAAGAAAGAGAAACACTACGAGATATAGATCAAAATGAGGATGAGATTGAACGTATAAATGAGAGGATGCCATTACGAGAAAGAATCAAAGAGATAATTAAAAAGTATGGTCTTACTGTTACAGCAATAGCTTTAGCGGTTGGTACTATTATAGGTGTTATCATCAATAGTTTAAAAGCAGGTCTTACATCTGTTGCGACAGGTGTGGGTAATGGTTTAAAAGCCATAGGCAAAAAGCTTGGTCAGATACTTCCAGGTATGATTGGTGCAATAGCTTCTTTCATATTTAGAACTGCTGGGCAGGTTGTAGGATTCCTTGCTAAGAATGCATGGTTATTAATTGTTGCAGTCGTTTTGTATGTTGTAGAAAGATATAAAAAGAAAAGATGAATATATAATATATAGAATGACAATACTACACATTGGAAAAACAGTGGCTGATAACACTATTTGGTTTGATAACCCAATTCAAAAAAGTAAACAGATATCACTTGTAGGCTGTAATTTTGTTAATAAAATGTTAAATCTCCCAAAGGAGGGAACTATCTCAGATATGGAGGGGAACGTACTATTAAGAATCCCAAGAGGTTATTACTCTAACGTTGCTGGAATAAAGACCGCAATCGATAACGCGGGGCATCTAGGACCAAATCCTGCTCGCATAGAGGGAAACTATTTTACTCCAAACGGTGATATTAAACTGAATGATTCATTAGCAGAGCTATTAAATATCAATACTAATCTCAAAGCAAAATCTAGTAATAAAATAAAACTATTACAACCCCCAAGCGCTATTTACATCCATTGTAGCATTATCAATTCAATGCAGGTTATGCAGAATAATAAAGATTCTAAAGTGCTGACGTATATCACCACAAAAAGTTTTAATGATATAATAAGTTACAATCCAGAGAGGTTGTACACATGTATTAGTCATGACTATATCAATAGTATTAGGTTTTGGGTAACAGATACAAATAATAAATTAATAAAGGATGGTTTATATCCAATGCATCTCGTATTAGAAATCATATAAAAAATAAAATAGTTGTTATATTATATATAATGACAGATTATGACACGCTTTATCCTGAGATTCCTCAACCATCAGGTGATAATTTCCGGCTTCATAAGGTTAATATGGTTCTATCTCAACTAGAAAGTGAGCAAAAGCATTATGAACATGTAAGAAAGAAGTATGTTAGAGTAAGATCGTTCTTCCATACATCAGCTATTACAACTGGAACTCTAGGTGGTTTACTAACAGCATCAGGGATAGGGACAAGCCTTACAGGGCCTGGTGTTGTTGTTGGAATACCTCTGAGCGCCGTTGGGGGTGCTCTAGGACTGGTTTCAGCTGGTTGTGGTATTGCGACAAAACGTCTTACTAAAAAGATATCAAAGCATGAGAAAACCATACAACTAATCAAATCAAAGGAGAACACTATTAGCGACCTTGTTTCTAAAGCATTGCATGATAATCAAATTGATGAAAAAGAGTTCACATTAATCATGTCTGAGCTTCAAAAATATGAAAAATTGAAAAGTGAGATAAGATTTAAAAGAAACAATGAGTTTTTAAAAAACGATCTGGTGGATGTAGAGAAATTGAGGGAAGAATTAAAAAAAGATCTTGTGAATCAACTAGTAAATCCAAAGAAATAACCTTATCATTTAATAGAGAACCATATGGTGGATATATTTATAAGATTAGATATAACAAAGAAATTTCTTAAATATATAAAAGTTAATTTCATATTATATTATTATAATACAATATGACGTGGAACGATTTCATCAACAAATATCCAAAATACAATAAAAACAGGTTTTCTAATGAGGGTGGTAATGTAAAATTCTTATTTAATGGTGATAATTATGATCCATTTGATAATAATGGTAATCTGATTAAAACATTTTACGAATTTCCAAGCTGGAATGGACACACATATAAACCTGAAGATATACGTGACTTTCTGAGTTCGCGTTTTCCGAAGAGCCTGCTATTAACAAATAAAAAATATGAATTTCCTTGTATAAATTTAAATAATAAATCAAAAAATCATATTGAGAAACTACTATTAAAAATATTTGTTACCCCTGAACATTCTTTCGTAGCAAAAATAAATGATATTTTTCAAATAACTCCTCAATCCTTTGACAATGTTACAGAATATCAGGATTGGGAAACTGAACCTAATATGAAATATTGGTCACAACAGCTTAATTTTGCTGTATGGTGTGCAACCGCAGGATGTGGTATACCGTATTTTCTGATAGAGGGAGATACACAAATTGGTTGTATTTTTAGATTCCATACTCTTTTCACCATCAGAAGAATACTACATGAATTAAGTGTACCACTTCCTTGGGATAGTTCTTTCATGTGGAATGGAACTAGATATAGTAAGGGAGGTTTTTTAAAGATCTGTAACGAATTTGGAATAAAAAACCCAGACTTTAGATTTTTTGGTAGTTCAACTAATAGTGATGTCTATTCATTCCATTATGTAAGCCCGAATAATGATAAATACACAGGATATTACCAAAGTACCCATAAGGATAGAACCCAGTACAATTGGTTTATACCTGAGGAAGGAAAAGGACTGACAAGAGCTGGGCTTTCTCGCTTAAACCAATCTATCGAAGCCTTTGTTTATTGCGTTCTAGGCTCTCAAGTAAATACTCGATCATCGATCATAGGAGATAGTGGCTCTGCTTTAGAGACTCAAGACGAGTTTTTGAAACTATTCGAAAGCTCCACGATTGAGAGAGACATATCTAAAAGCATCCAGAGATACCAGTTTGCTATCCAACAAGCTAAAGTTAGACTTGATTTGGCGTTAAGCCCTGGTTTATGGCTATTACCTAGTCATTTAGTGATTAATACTAATTCAGTCATTGGTTACAACAACAAGCTTTTGAAGGCAACAAGTAATATGATTTTTGGTGTTAATAATATAAACAACGAAATAAAATCATCAGGATTACCCGATCATGGAGGTTCAAAAACAAAACTACCACATCAGTCAAATAATGATAAACAAAAAACAAACAATACTGATAATTCTGGTAAAACCAATAATTTTAATAAACCAAATATCAAACCCAAACCATCATCTAAAACACATGAAACTAATTTAGCGGTGATAACAGTTGGTGTAGCTGGTTTAGCTTGGTACATGTTTCGGTAGATTGTGCCGACCCACAAAGGGAAAGTCCCGTTTTATTACGTTATTGATTAATAACAACCAAAATCACCCATATTATACTATGGCTTAAAAAAGAAAACACTAGATAATATTGTAGCATATTGAACACAAGAAAGTATTAGTTGTATAGTACGTTCTTGTTATCACTCAAAAAGGGCTAGGATAATAATTATTCCGTCTCTTTATCAAATGCTTTTTTCTTCTTATTTGGACGTTTGTTAGCAGACTTTTTATAATTTTCCGGTAAGTCTTCCTTTTGTATATAACTGAATTTATACCTACAATTATCTACCTTTGATATACCTGATTTACAATTATTTAGCCCCTCACACACCATCTTAACAATCCCAGGATTAACACCTAAATGCTGGTTAATAGAATACATACTATTATAAAATGTTTCTTCATTTGTAACAATATTAGTAGCTTTTACACATTTTTTATTCTGGTGGTTCTTAGAAGCAAATGAGTAATCCCTACCCGTAGCAGACTTTTTACAATTCTGTTTTTGTGTTACTACTTGTAAATTAACTAATCTATTATCATCTTTTATATTGTTGATATGATCAATTACTTTACCATCTGTTATCAAACCGTTGAAACACTCCCAAATAAATCTGTGGGCATAATAATTTTTTCTATTACTTTCCCCATGTTTCCTGATAGTTACCATTAAATAACCACTATGATGAATTACACCTTTCATTTGATTTTGTCTTATTATTTGGATGATATAATCATCTTCACTACTTGCGTATAAGTTATACACAGGATGAATATTATAAAACTTCCCATTATTTATGTTATTCTCTGACATTATAATATTATAAAGTGATAAACCTTTAAGCCTTATTTATTTTTACTATGTTTTTTTAAAATAATTTAGAATATTGTTTTTAATTTCATTATTAACATTCTTAATTTTACTATAGTTATTATATATAATATCAATAATGTAATTATAAGCTACACGAATTTGTTTACAGTTATTGGCACCTGTAATCATAACACAACCACGTTCAAAAACAAAAATTGATATATCCTTTTTACCCTTGTAATTATATTTAATATCTACTGATGCATGCATAACTGGATCATAAAAACAGTTGGCATTTTCATCTAATAAAACCTGGTATAGTTGATTTCTATCCACTAAAAAATTAAGATTAAAATTACTATTAATCATTACAATATTAAAATTATATATTTGATCAACAGTTAATTTACTTGCATTGCTTATAAATGACATATCTGTTATTTTTTTTGTTTTTGGATTATAAACAGCTCTTACCTTTAGTAACTCTCGACATAAAATATTAATAGCTTTGTAACAATCCTTAATTTGACGACAACCAGTCATTTGAATCGCTCCATTCCTAAAAAGTTTAATATTAATATTTTTATCTTCTGATACCTGCACTATAACACTGGCTTGGTTAAAGAATGAAACTTGGCCTTTATTACTTATCTTGTTTTTCTTAGTTTTAATATTCTTTTTTGGTTTAATAATAGTTCTATTAATAACAGTATGTTTAACTCCAACAATCCCATTTTTACAAAGTTTTAGATACTTAGCAATGTTTTCCAAATTGAAAACTGTATCAAATTTCCCGGTTAGTGTCATAGTTGATATTTTTAATTCCTCTGGAAGAATTGTTGTATCAAACTTTTTAAATTGTATTTTTTTATTCATAATAATATATTATATAATTATCTCTTTAAGCCTTAAGTATTAATTTTTTAAGTATTAAAGATATTATTGGAATCTAGTATTAAAGATATTATTGGAATCTAACAAAAAAAAAAATCTAAATTCTACTCCACTTGTTTATAGGGAAAAGATTATTCTGTTGATTAGCGTTTAGGCCCCATAGAATCGATAAACACATGGATCCAAGGGAAAGATTAAGTTCTTTTGATAAACACAGGGCTCCAGTACATTTTGTCCCAGAACCGGCCACATCCTACTACTCACTGATGACGCAGTCAGTCTATTGTCTGGTATCATAGACCTGTCCTTTACGCCAACTGCATGGCTATTACGGCAATCTGCAATTGAAATTAAATTTACTTTTCCAATTATTAATGAGATATAGCTGTCAAGAGTCAAAATTAAAGCGGGGCTTACAAAACAGATATAAACTTAGCTTACACTGAGTAGTAGCAATGGAAAAGAGTTGCTCAAGGTTTCGACTCGTCAGTTTCGTGAATCAAGTAGTAAACTAAAGCTTGTGTGCACATCCAAATTTATGCCAATAGAATAAGAAGCACATAGAATTGAAATTCAAGAATATTTAGGTTTTCGTCGGCTCTTTCTACTATGGTATTACTTAGTGGACCGTCTTTAGCAAGTTAGGTTAGGATTTGGAACCTGCACTCGGTGTATTGATCAAGAACCGACACAACTGTTGTCAGTGAGGTATAACATCATTTATAATCCCGGACAATCTTATACACAAGAAACGTTACATCTTCCACATGACGTTACTTACCTTTTACGTCAGAAGAAATCACAGTACCTATATTAAAACGTCGATGACTACACCAGTTCAATTATACGCTATATTAATATTTCAAAATAGGAAACCCATTTCTTTGCATGGATATACATTTTAAAAGAACATGCAAACAATAAAATAGTACTTTGTATTGTGCTGCTTCGATTACTGCCTCAACTCGCTACTTAATATTTACTACAAGTAATGTAATGCTATACTACTATTTTACAGCTGTACGGAGAATGCTTATATATGAGTACAGTATGCATGTGTGCAATTCCGGACGGTTTTTAGATAAATTACCATATCATTCGTTAAATGCATTGTTTAAAAAATATATTTTCCCTGGAGATGAGGTAACATCTGATAAAGATTTATATAAAGTATTGGTCAGTTTTAGCGATTAATAAAAATGTTATGGATATATTTATAAATTAGTTTGAGTGGTGCAATTACGGACAGTTGTGTGTAAAGCCGGACACTATTAAAGTAGGTTCTGTTTAATCATTTCTTTGAAGTTATTTCCTAATTTTTGAATGCTTATGATAGATTTTCTATTTCCACAGTAAAATTTGAGATTAAAGCATAAATTTGTGTTAATTAAATCATGAATTACGTTGCTTGATTAATACGTTTTAGAACTAAAGTATTTCACACATGAGTAATTATTGCACTCGTGCGCTGGTTTCTGCAAATGAATATAAGGCCCTGTCCACACGTAGCCGGGTATTTTTGAAAACGGATATTTTTTTATCCGCGTCAAAACAATATCCGCATCCACACGTAGCGTATTTGAATCGTATTTCCCGTCCACACGTATACGCGAATACACTTCGAAAGCGCTAGCCGTCCACACAGAGCATGCGCAACACTTTGTTTACTTCCCTCGCTTCAAAATCCAACCGCTTTTTATATAGTAAATATGTCTTAACAGGCGAGTAAATCAAAGGGAAAAGGGAAGATTGTATTCTACATATTATTATGTTCTTTTTAAGGTCAAAATCGCCGTGGTTATGCTGGCCGTCGGTTTATGGTCTTTACCGGCGAGCTGTTTTAACTTTTTAACTCCAGATCAGCGAAATTATCCTTAAAATGTTGCGTCGACTCCTTGTATAATTAGCTTGAATGTTTAAATATAGGCAACTTGCGATTGTATGTAGCCTATAAGGTCTGAAACAAGCCCAAGAAGAAGTGAAACGAGAACAGCCTGACGTCATCGTATTCAAAAAGCTCCGTTTTCGTCGTCCACACGTATACGATAAACTTCCGGCTAAAAAGTTATTGCGAATTTGCTTATTCACATGCCATGACAATTTTTTTTTTTCCTTCCTGAAAATAAATCGATTCTCACAAAAACTTCTTACACAATAAAAAACATACAAATGCTTAATTCTATAATGTTGCTTTCATTTGTAAACAAATTCAATCTCTTTTTTAACGCTTAAATGCCATAGTGTCCGGATTTGCACACACATACTGTACTACTAATAATGATAACAAGAATAAAGAAGATAAGGGAAAAAATATAAAAAAAGAGAAAGAAAAGGATTAACTCTAAATAATTCATAACAGGTAGGATCATAAAGCAGAGGTATAGGAGAGCCTGCCGCGAAGAGCCCAAATTTCACGCAAATTTGTAGTAACCATACACAAGGGTTAATAACAAGAAATATATGATCACTAAAATCTAAAGTCTATTTTGAATGAATACTTTACAACAAGATTAAAAAGGAAAAAATAAATAAATAAATAACCCAAACAATTTATGTCGACTGTACAAATGATATGCAGTCTACTTGAAAAACTATAAAAGACCTGAAAAGTCTTCGCAGTCTTTTAAACGGCCTTCGTGTGTAAAATATCTCTATTTTCGACTTTTAGTCATCATCTATTGCAAAGGTCAGCTGGCAACTGTTTTGAACTTCAAGACATTCAAGAAGGTACACATTGCCAGGCGCATAATCTATGATAATTTTACGTCCAGAATGTAGATATATAATAGGTGGAATGTGGAGTCTTCGCTGCAGTGGCAACTTTATAACATATAATGACAAAAATATATGACATTGCGTCATATATTTAAACTGTACGATTAAAACAAGTAAAGTTCAACTTCAGTATATGGCTTTACGTCAAAGCTTAAAGTTTTACTAAAAGCTTTGAATAGCCTTACGCCAAAGACTCATCCTTGAGTCAAATAAAGAATGCAATCACTTCACAAAGATTTACTAACAGCAATAAATGTTATCGGTACATGAAAGTGAGGATTTTAAACTGCTTTAAATATCGATTAAATCTGCATTTATGCTGCAAAGAGTAACTTTAAACAGCTTAATAAGTCGACTTAAATTTTCTCAAGTCGAACGTATTTTCATCAGATGCTGTTGCGGGGCTAGGTGGAGATTAACGAGCAAGAATGGTACATCCATATGCTTCTTTTAAACGCAGAAACAATAATATACAACAGAAAAACAATTACCATCTTCCTTGGTTCTTCCAGCTGTCGCTTTACTCAGTAGACCGTCTTTAACAGTGAAGGCCATGACTTGGAAGCTGTACTCAGTGTATTTATCAAGACCAGTCACAACTGTTGTGGTAGCCCCACTACCTCTGACATACTGGTACATCATCCTGCTTCCATGTCTTTTTAACCTGTAAGCCACCTTGTAACCTCTCAATACACCATTTAGTCTGCACTGTTTACTATCTCTCAATGGTGACCAGGTAACGCGGATACTTTGTGATGACACTGCCTGGATTGATATCCCGTTTGGAGGGCAGTCTGGAGCTAATAAATTAGAATATCAATTACCGTCCAATTCACTCTAATACATCATGAGGAAAGTGTCTCCAGATGAATCCTGTATTTAGGATAACGCTCTGTCTTTAGGATAACTTTCATAAAATCCTTCTATTTTAAATAAATTTATTTTTAGGGGACACTTTTAACCTCTCTAAAAGTAGGGTGAATATAATCAAAGTTTTTTCCATGTGCTACGCAAAAATTTTACCAAAAAAAAAACACTTCAAGGGTAAGTTTAAATAATGGCCTTTACGAAACAAGTAAAATTGGTTTGGGGAAATGTACTTTTCGTGTTGTATTACACTCTCGAAGTTGTAGAAAAGTTGTAAATTTCGATTCATGTATCGGCATGATTAATGTAATTTGCATATATTAAACTTATTTCGAATTTAAAGCGGCTTCGTGTTAACTTCCAAGAAAGAAAACGATTTTGAAGACTAACAAGAAGTTTATACTGCCATTTTAAAAGAAATGATACGTATTATTAATAAAATAGAAACCAAGAAGTGATTTTATTCAAATCATATCCGTCCGTCAATTATCTGCTCTCGAATCACATATTGTTATTAAAAAAAAAAACAGCAGGAAAAATGCTATAAACATTAGGTTTCACTTGCAATTCTAACCTAGATGAAGTTTAGAAACTGTTGTATTATTTATTATTATTATTATTATCGATGCTGTCATAATATATTTTAACAATTGTACGTTTTAATAGCGCTTGACGCCGTATGAAATTGACAAGTAATTGTTTGCTATTAGCCGCTTTGATTGTGTTGGCATCGTTGCCAACTTTATCGATCATATTTTTATAAAAAAACGTGCTTAAAACAACATCATGATGGTCAAAAATCATAACCAGTGGAAAGACAAAAGAATAATCTTTCACATGAAGCAGATGAAGAGGAGTTGAAGTCATTTTCTGCAACTGAACAATATATGTCGACACACCATCTTCGTCACAAGTAAGAACTAGCAACGGAGAAAAATTTTCAAACTGATCATAACAAAATGACATCGGATCTTTGCTGGACATTGAGTTACATGGACATAATTAGTACAAATAAAACTGTATGTTTTAATAGTACAAATAAATATTGTATTATTCTTACTCTGTTGTTTTAAGGGCTTTTAATTTTGTATCGGAATTAAACATGCACGGTATTACTCATTGAACTTCTCCTAGATGTATTCCTAATTATATTCTGCTATACTTTATGATTCGGACGCTTTCTACACATGTTTTCAGTTGTTTCTAGCGTTTAATTCGTACGAAATACGACTATGTTGAAATCTAATTACGCATGCAAATTCAAAGGTCACGCAACATCTTGCGTTACTCGTATATAAAAGATACACCACAAACGATAGTGTTTAAGCTTAGTTTATTTATTTGTCAGAAATATTGCTAGTAAAAATGTTTAAAAACTATATATAGATGTGACAGGAGAAAGAAACAGCTAGAACTTACGTCCCAATTGAATATCCTACTCCTGGTTATATGTAAATTTATAATGTATAAAAATACTATCAAATGCAGCAAAATATTTAGCTATTAAATCAAGAAATACTGTAAAAAAAAAACTATTGGAAAAGTTTATTTTGGGTTTATTTTTGTGCACTTCGCCTAGATCTTTGAAAGCATTAGCGCGAGTTAATTAAACATTACTTGTCAATTTCATACGGCGTCAAGCGCTATTAAAATGTACAATTGTTAAAATACATAATGACAGCATCGATGATTGTATTAATAATAAATAATACAACAGCTTCTAAACTTCATCTAGGTTAGAATTACAAGTGAAACCTAATGTTTATAGCATGTTTCCTGCCGTTTTTTTATATTTTTTTTAAATAACAATATGTGATTCGAGGGCAGATAATTGACGGACGGATATGATTTGAATAAAATCACTTCTTGGTTCCTGTTTTATTAATAATACGTATCATTTCTTTTAAAATGACAGTATAAACTTCTTGTTAGTCTTCAAAATCGTTTTCTTTCTTGGAAGTTAACACGAAGCCGCTTTAAATTCGAAATAAGTTTAATATATGCAAATTACATTAATCATGCCGATACATGAAATTTACAACTTTTCTGCAACTTCGAGAGTGTAATACAACACGAAAAGTACATTTCCCCAAACCAATTTTACTTGTTTCGTAAAGGCCATTATTTAAACTTACCCTTGAAGTGTTTTTTTTTTGGTAAAATTTTTGCGTAGCACATGGAAAAAACTTTGATTATATTCACCCTACTTTTAGAGAGGTTAAAAGTGTCCCCTAAAAATAAATTTATTTAAAATAGAAGGATTTAATGAAAGTTCATAAAAGCCTTCAAAATGTTACTTTAAATACTATTTAATAATTCTGTGGTCTTTAAACAACGATACATTATTTAGTTTGCTTGCGACAAGCTTTTAAAACTGGTATAAATTATCGGTCGAAAATTAGCGAATTTAGCCGAAAACCTATTTTTTCGAATATCTCGAAAACTAAGCGGTATTTTACAAAACTAAATACATAGCAGTTCTTCTTACATCAGGGCTTACCTATGGTTAAAATATGAGCGAAATCTAATTTTCAAGTCTTGCCGCGTTATGTTTGATTTTTGCTGACTATCACTCTTAAAAAGTTATTTACTATTCGAATTTTATAACTAGTCAACGAGCACATGTGAACAAATTGCTTTTGCTTATTTCAACAGAGGTAAACATACAATCTTCTAGTGTCCCTTTTGCTTTACTCAGTGGACCGTCTTTAACAGTATAGGCCAGGATTTGGAATCTGTATCAAGTGTATTTATCAAGACCAGTCACAACTGTTGTGGTAGTATCACTACTTTTGACATCCTTGTACTTCATTTTACTTCCGTGCCAGTACTTTATATAAGCCACTTTATAACCTCTCAATATACCATTCCTGCACTTGGTATTGGGAGGTGATGTCCAGGTAACACGGATAAGGGTAGACGAGATTGCAGAAGCCGATTGCAATGTTGGCGAACAGGTAGGAGCTAAAACAATCAAGAAAAAAATATATGTTTGTTGAACTAACAAAAATTAGAGTGATAAATTAACATAAAAATATCATCCTCCTTGGTTCTTCTAACTTTTGCTGTACTCAGTGGACCGTTTTTAACAGTGTAGGCCATGACTTGGAAGATGTACTCAGTGTATTTATCAAGACCAGTCACAACTGGTGTGGTAGTAGCACTGCTGCTGACATTCTTGTACATCCTGCTTCCGTGTCTATTCAACCTGTAAACCACCTTGTAACCTCTCAACAGACCATTTAGTCTGCACTGTTTACTACCCCTCAATGATGACCAGGTAACGCGGATACTTTGTGATGACACTACCTGGACTGATAACACGTTTAGAGAGCAGCCTGGAACTAAAGATAATAAAAATTAACAAAACGATAATTAGAACATTTACATATCAGTTTATTATTGATGAAAATGCTTGTACTGATTTCACGTTTGGGGGCAGTCTGGTGCTAAGAAATAAATATATAGGAATTATTAGTTTTTTTAACCGGTTATTATGCATAAATATGTCATATACAGTGTAATCAAGCCATTCTTGAATATTGTTGCACCGTTTGGGGAAATCTATTGAAAACCTTGAAATATTGTTATTAATAAAAAAGTGGTGATTAAGACGAATATTAGATGCTATATACCATAAATGACATAAATAAAATACTTTTCATTAAAGTGTAAGTCGTCGACTATGGAATAGAGGGCTTCAAAACAAAGAACCGTCAGTTATTATAGTGCTGATGACTCTATCATTCTCATTCTCCCGTGTGGGAGAGGTGGGGGGGGGGGGGGGGGGGTGGGGAGTACCGAGGATGCACGTCGGAAATAATAATATTAATCCCCCCGGGATCATTCTGTTGTCTGGTAATATAGACTTACACCAACCGCCTGGCTGTTACGGCAGTCTGGTTTATTTATGAGTTAGACAAACTATCTTCTCTTACACCCTAAGCTGTCGAAGATGCCAATTTTGTTTACAATAATAATTAAATTGATAAAATTTGTGGAATTGATATCTATAAAGATTTGGTCAGCATTGGTAACTTTCTTGGAACGGAATACATTCCGGTAAAATTATAAACTTCCGCGTTATTAGCGTTTTGAATTTGAAACAATAAACTCAGAAGCAAACTGAATTAGTACATAAAGCTAATGCAAAACACAAAACTCAAACGCAAGAATTATTTAAGATTTTTACATCTTTAAAAAGCTTACCTGATTCTGTTTTTCCACAGGTTAAATTTGTCAAAAGAAAAAGACCAACACCAAACATAGACAGAGACCATTTCATGGTGAAGAGAAGAGTAGCTATAATATGTATTGTAGTTATTCAGAACGAAAATCGTTGTCAATTCTTCCAGTATATAGAGCTTACACATACAAATTCGTCTTGAATTTAATTGGTTTAATGTCTTCACTGACTGAAACGAGATGCCTAAGCTATTTCGATTCTCTGATACCCAATTAATCGATTGTTAGAGTAAATTGTTAACATCCTGAAAAAAATAAAATAACGAACAAATTAATATCAGTGAAATGATAATGGCCGCTTAAGCCTGTAGAAAACCTGTAGTTATAGTATGGCGACTTCTGACTGTTTCCTCGTTTTGCTTAAGTCTGACTAGCTCGATCGTGTTGATGTAGGTTCGCAACTGTTTTCCCCTACTATATGGAAGATAATGAATTTGACTGGATGGGAAGCTGAAATGACATGCATGATGTTTGAAACATTCATCTTTTGTAATATTTCACGTAAAATTGTATTTTTTCTGCAAACCGCAGAAATGTTAGTATTATATTCTGTATTTTCATAAGTTGTGTATTAGAGGCTTCAAGCTCAAGCCTGGTGGGGGTCATGGTTTTTGTGTATCTTATCACGACACTTAACTCACAGTGGCTTTCTCTACACAGGTGTAAAATTTGGCACAGGGAAATGATTAGGTTGGAAACCTGACATACTTACAAATATGTTATCTTAGTAGATTTGCGGAGGCGACACATCACTAGGGCCAGGCTGGCGCTACCTGCTTAAAATTAGTTTGTAACTAACATGATTTTGAAATAGCTAAAAAATTATAAACAGAAGTGGAAAAAAAGGAATGTATTTTCTGCCCATTGAATCTTCCCACCATCCGCCACACACATCTACATATCACTCCACTGCATCAACCCTTCGTATTTTTCTCCCAGCTCTTTTTGTTATTCTTTACACCCCCTGCACGAAACCCAATTATTTGAATTAGTCTAGGGAAAGACTGATAAGGAAGCCTCTGCAATTTTCATTCTACATATACTAAACATGTTGGTTTTATAAGGGGCCAATAGGACAGAGATACCTGAAGTAAAATTGCAGCATAATTGTCTAGCCCTGCTAAGGAGAAAAACATAATGGATCACAACTCCTTGGATTTTTCTTTATTCTTTTCAAAAGAACGGTGGACCAGGATACAATATCTATGCATGCATTGTATTTGGCGATATATTTTACAATATCATTATGCATATCCCTACCCTACAAAGACCAAAAACCAGCAAATGTGCTGCGTAAAAGACTCATAGACCTCAGTGTAAAAATAGGCAATGCTGAGATTCTACCTGTATTTACAAAGTCCCAATATCGGAAACGACCTAAAGTTCCGCGAGAGCAAGCCAGAAATCGTGAACAACCAATGTGTGGTTTATAGTTTTAAATGTGGTCTATGCGATATGGATTACATTGGTTTTACGAGACGACATCTGCACCAACGCGTTGAGGAACATAAGTCTGAAGTATCATCAGTTGGACGCCACGTGATAACAGAGCACAATATCATAAAGCCGGACTTAAAATCGTGTTTCAAGATCCTTAAGAGATGAAAATCCAAACTTGACTGTCTCATTTATGAGATGCTCTTCATCCGTGACCGTCGACCGACACTTAATAAACAATCAGATTCTGTACGGGACAAAGTTTTTGTTATTGTATTATTGTATATTTAAGTGAATATATTAAATCGTTACGTTATTAAATCCTTGAAAATGGAGTCAAGAGACAAGACTCCGAAACGTCATATTCTAGCGTTAATTTTTACTGGGATACCTGTGGTATCACAGTCTTAAAATGGGCTTGTTTTTTTTTTCTCCTGCTCGACAAAATGAAGAAATTGCGCAATAGTACCCAGATGGTCATTGCGGCCTCACTACAGCCTCGACACCATAACGCTAATAGATCATGACCTCATCAGACAGACTTTCGTGCCTTGATTGACGTTGACTGACGTTGTCATGGTTTTGACAGACAAGATCACATGGTTACACACGTGGTAATAGTTAAACAGTTTGTAGTCTTGTTATCAAAGTGACGGATAACTTGTTCGATCGCAATCGACCTGTGTTGACTCGTTTAACTTTGATCCCGCTGAAAACAATGGCTATATTTTTGGGAGTGATAATCACCAAGACATTCCCTATCATTAGGTCTTGATTTAAACAGTCCGGGAGATTACCAGAATTGGTAATCGTTTTGTAAACACAGCTCTAACCAATCACAGGAACGGAACCCAGTCGTGAATATGGCAATGATCAATCATCTCAGGACACACAATACATGTACATTCGTTAGGTACCTCGCAACGCGTTAGTAACTAGGTTCAGGTTTTGATTCTATTCACACACAATTATTTACATTTCGTAGACTGGTTAACTCTATGGCTTATTTATAAGGTTTTTATTCAATTCACATTCAATTACATAAGTTTCGTCGAATAAGTATAAAGGAAATTACAATCTAGATTTATTTTAGATCATAGTTTAGTTATATTTATATTCAAATACATCGATAAATAATATAGTTGCAGTTGTTTTCCACAAACACGAGAGGACTTTGCAAGGATGCCACGACGGTGGTCCATCTCAGTACAGTACAGTCAACTGTGAGCATAAGAATATCTGTAAAAAAGACATGGATGCAGAAATTATATTTTGAAAATATAGGTCATACAATCAACAAAATTTAGTCTTACTTCGGTCGCTTACTTCTATTTTCACGACTTGATTAAAAAGACTCGAAGTCGTAACTTATTGCAATTGCTAACGAATAATATAAAGAAAATATTCACAGAATGCTATCCTTATGTATTCCAACTGGCAAGCGAGACGTTCGAGCCACATTAAGATATTAGATGACATTTGGGTTTTCTACTCATCGATCTTCAAAAATTGCTGCACGCGCTCCTAGAGGGCTGCACGCTACGAAACTTGGAGTGTGAGCACATTGTATATTTTCAATTCGAGGAAAATTACTCCCATTTCACAAAAAAATTCTTTAACAGGCACTAAATAGACATCAAAGTTAGTTACTTACCAGTTCTTAAGCAAAAACGGCGTCAACAGCGACCACAAATAAGACAATTTCAACTCTAAATTCTCACTCTATCGGCACGAAACCTTCACAAGTCCGCCATTACACCTTCCTGCAACAATTTGCATAGCTAAAACCCTGTATGTACGCTTGGAACAAGCGATATTACTGGTTGAACAATGTTGAAGTAGAATACAGCTCAATATATTTCGTGACAGGCGGAAACAATAGATATGTGACGTCAAAACGATTACCAATTCTGGTAATCTCCCGGACTGTTAAAAAGACGAGGACAATCGATCTGCCGTTAGCGATGTCTTCTAGCACAAAACAGAAGATGTGCCAGCAGAATTGCATTCGCTATGGCATATTATCTACCACTTCCAAACAGAAATCTTGAGTTTATATTGATTAATTTGCTATTTTTATTCTTCACAATGTCAGAGAACGTGACTTCCTTCACGAAACCTACCAAGCGAACACTGTCAACACGGCCGATGACAACACTCAAATCGGCCTGTCTGAAAACCACTCTCAACAGCTCAAATCGCCTAAAAAATTACACAAATTGCTTTAGTATTTATCTATCTTTCTTGTTCTGACGTTCAACTTTCAAGAACAACTTCATAACAATGTCTCTGAGACAGTTTTGGAACTCTATATCGCATACTCAAATATGAAACTTCGTAGCGACGCTTTGGGGGAGGGGACGGGGTGAAATGTCAACACTTTGTAACACAGGCATCCCGGTACATAGAAATATATGTCGAGCAGATTCAAACAGCCAAAAAACACACAAATGCCTCAATAACTGTCCATCTTTAATTAAGTGACGTAAATTTTTCAAAAGTTCCTTGATAATAATGTTTCTGAGGCTTAGTTTTGATTTTCTCAATAAGAACATGATGAAATTTGGGATAAGCCCTAAAAACATTTTTTTCTATCAATACATTTATGACATTTGGCATAGCACTTCATACAAAATGACTTATGAAAGTGTCCACTAAAATGGAATCTAGGCTTTTTTTTTGTGAACTGGGAAAATAGGATTTTATGCACTGGTCACCAATCAAATAAAACACACATGGCAATAATATTTTAGCAAAACATAATTTGAGAGTTATGACACTTTCAATGATATAAAAACTACTGATTGAGATACGTTGGATGTAAAGAACAAAATAAACATACAGTCATTGTCAAAAAGTTGTCCTGCGAAAAAAGACTTAAAGACCAAAAGAAGTATCACGTGATGATTTGTATATTTGTTTTAAACATATAAATTCTAATTTAAAACTATATAATGAGTAACAGTAAACAGAGAATAAAAATTATGAACTCTACTTATACAATAATTTCTGTTATCGAGCATTTAGGGCGAGTATATTAGGTCTGACAGGACATTTCTTTTGGTCTAAATGTCTTTTTTGGTGGACAATATTAATTACATTGTCTATATAAGATAGAAAAATAACATAAGCCCTTGGCGGGACTTGATCCATGCTTTCAGTATATAGTAGTCCAACAGCAATAGCTCCTAACAAGACCCTGGCCCCAAGGATCCACTGCCATCCAGGTATCCCAGTTCACCCTGCCAACAGGGTCTAGTTTATTCTAAATATGCATATCACATTTATTAATGATTTTACATCAGTTATTCTATTTTAATTTTGAGGAAAAATACAAAGAACGTACATGAGATAAATATGATACATCAATATTGCCTTGTACAAGCATTTATAACGTCTAACTGAGATTGATTACTGCATTAATCTTTTATATGGGTTACCTTCTACTGATATTCATAAGCTACAGCATATTCAAGATTCCGCTGCCAGGTTAGACACTACAGACAAGCGCTCGAATAATATTTCTCCTGCCTTCATTTTATACATTGGATGTCAGTTGTACAGCGTATTTTGTTAAAATTATATTGCTAGCTGATAAGGCCATACACGGTTGTGCACCTGCTCAATTTAATTGATATTTCAACGCCTTATGCTATTAAACGCAATTAACAATCAGTCACCAGCTTTCTCAATCGGTGCACCTAAGCCCTCGAACGCATTACCTTGTAGCATATGAAAATCAAATACAGTTTCCCAGATTAAGCATTTTAAGATATATTTGTTTAATTTATGATTAATAAAATACTTTTATATCTATATATTTATAGATAGATAGATTTTTTTTTCTTCTTTGACATATAATGTGTAATTTTCTCTAAGTATTTAGTTTTTAAGAATATTTAAATTTAAGAGCATTAAGGCTTGTCGAGATGCGCATTCTAAGAAATATAATAATAATTTTTTTTCATGTTATTATAATTAATGAAAAACTGTTTTTCATGTTGATAAAAAATATATATCCTATTTTACATTCTGGCTTCTTGTTTCAGAAATCCCACATGAATACCAATCATGGAAGACGTGGAAACGTGGTGTGATTGTTGTAGGCGTTCTTTCCAATCCCTATAAGAGTGAAACGTACTTCGTATTTTGTGATGAGACCATTAGATAAATCTTTATATACTGGCTTCCACGTGACTTGAAAGGAAGTGGAGATGATCTTAGTGGTAGACAGTTATTCAGGAGGACCGCCAGGCACTGCAAAAAAACGCACACACAGAGTAAGACATGATTTGATAAAAAAGTGAAAGCGTATTTACTATTTGATCAAATTTCTCAACTTTCTAAATAGTATTTTCTTTTAGTCAATCATATACGCTACTTCCAATTATTACTCAATTGCTTCATATAATTCAAAATTCCAATTGTTTACATCATATATATTTTTGCTAAATTATATATATATATTTTTTTCTATTTCTAAAACTATATTCTATATTATTTCAAAAAATGCTTAAACATATTTTTCTGCTCTTTATACCTGATATTCAATTCTGTTAACTCAATACGACAGAAATGGAGGCTAACTCGAAAACTCCCCAGTTTATTTAGCCTTCATGCTCATTTACTATATTTTTTTAAAGAATAGAATTCATTTGCATAACCATTAACTTTTAAAAAATATAGTAAACATATCAATCTAACAACTATTTCATTCATACTATATATCCATATTTATTGTAATAATTATTATTCTTAAAAATATTCTAGTATATTGTAAATAGTTGTCACTTAATTAACTTAATTAATGTTAATTTTTCTTCAAAGAGCGAAATAAACTCATTCACATGGTATTTAAATTTAAATTTCCACATTTTACTTTTTTGGAAAAAAAGTGTTTAATCCTTACTGTCTTCTTTGGTCCTTGTCACTGTCTCTTTACTCAGAGGACCATCTTTAAGAGTGTAGGCCAGGACTTGGAAGCTGTACTCAGTGTATTTATCAAGACCAGTCACAAGTGCTGTGGTAGTACGACTACCTCTGACATTTTGGTACTTGATTTTACCTCCATACAAGTACTTATAAGCCACCTTGTATCCTCTCAATACGCCGTTTAGTCTACAGTCTTTGCTATCCTTCAATGGCGACCAGGAAATGCGGACACTTTTTGATGACACTGCCAGGACTGATTTCATGTTTGGAGGGCAATCTGGAGCTAGGAATAAATCAGAAGCATCAATATGTACATTGTTTACTCGTTGGTTGTTCTCGATCTATGTTTCTATTCAGTCTGTGCTTACCTTGAGAATTGACATAGACCTCAACACGCATTGCTTTCCAGTTGTTAAACTTTGTTGGTATAAATCTGATATATCTTGCTGCAACTGGTCTTGTTAATCTGTTTTTGACCACTGAGGAAAAATCCTTGTTTCCTGGGAAGATCTTACAACATATCAAGCAAAACGTTTTCAATGTTGTATAAATTATTTCAAATAATTAACGAAAGAAGCCTTTACCTTGTACTTTGTATCCTCTTTGTATTTCCTCCATGTTGATTTATCGATAGAGAAGGATAACTTGTACTCAGTTACCCACCACCTATCATACCACGACCCGCCTTGTGTTGCCACTGCACAGATGACATGCGCACTACCCAGGTCAATCTGTAGATAGTCATCAGGGTTGTTCTTAGACGCAGGGCTCCAAAAGGAAGATCTACCAAGTCTTGCATAAAATGGTTCGTAATACTTAAAAACAATTTTTCTCACAGATGACGCAGTCATTCTGTTGTTTGGTATTATAGACCTGTCGTTTACCCCAGCTGTATGGCTATTGCGGCAATCTGCAATTGAAATTAATTATGTATATTTATTTAAAAACCTGAGAGAACTGCTAAAATTATGTCATATGTTTTCATTTCTGCTAAGAGTAAAAATATATTCAAGTTGCTAAAATGTATTAAAGTAGCTTAGCTTACAACTGTAGCACTGGGGAAAAGTTTTAAAAAATGATGTCTGATTTGATAGCAGCTAATAAAATATCAAAAAATCATACAATATCTAACAAAAAATATAACTTTTGCTCACATTGTCGAAACGTCAATCGCTATATTAACAACGGCACCCTGCTTTTGTAGCTAAAAATCGCACTCACCTGGATGTCTAGAATTTAGAATGACACCGGTCTTTTGAGATAATTCACTATGCAATATATTGTGTAGTTTAGATTTTTTTCTCGTCACAAAAATATAAAAAATACAAAACAATTGAATGGAAATATACCTAAAAGCCTAATTGTGACAAAAAAAAAAAGAAATATGATTTGTACAAAATTATTAAGAAGTAATAAATTTAAATACGAACAAGTGAAACAATTAAACAAAAACATGAGGGTATTCCATGATCAGTCTGTAGTCTTGACTCTGTAGTCTTTTCCTTGATGTTTACAGTAGATAGTCAGCTAGCAGTTTTGTCTGTCCGTATGTCATGCGGAGCATTCGTAAGATTAGTGGTGAAGCCGGTATAGTCGCCGACAACCCCACAATGCGGGTGGTTGTACTGGTTTACAACGTCACCAGTAGACCCTGATCTGACTTGAATAGTTAACATTAATCCTCGAAGTCTTCAGGACAATTTGACTTGAAAAGATCATAATGATATCAATCCAGTCGAATAATTAAAATCGTTATTGATGCCATTATCTCACATACACTTTTTTGTCTTCAAATCAACAGCACGTAGGCTTGTTACATTATATCATTTTATTGTATTTACCTTCTTCGTCAGTTCTTTCTACAATCGCATTACTCATTGGACCGTCTTTAACAGTGTACGCCAGGACTTGAAAACTGTACTCAGTGTATTTATCAAGACCAGTCACAACTGCTGTAATAGCACCACTATCCTTGATATCCTTGTACATCACCCTGCTTCCATGTCTTTTCAACCTGTAAGCCACCTTGTAACCTCTCAATACACCATTTAGTCTGCACTGTTTACTATCCCTCAATGATGACCAGGTAACGCGGATACTTTTTGACGTCACTGCCTGGACTGATATCATGTTTGGAGGGCAGTCTGGAGCTAGGAATAAATCAGAACAATCAAATGAATATATAATGCACTGGCCACTCGTTGGTTGTTATTTAGCTATTTTTGTATTCATTATTTCTCTCAATGGTGACCATGTAATGCCGATACTGGTGGACGAGACAGCAGAGACTGATGCCAATGTTGGAAAGCATGTAGGTGCTGTAATAGATTAAGTTTATCGAAGGTCGTTCAAACTTGGACTTAGCAAGGAACAACGGAACATGATTTTCAACTTACAGTAGCAACAACGGAAAGACACTGAAATGTTTAGGATATATCAAAAATTCTCAAATATCAAAGTGTATTTTCACATCTTACCATCAGCCGGTAATCTTACTCTATAACCTTTACTCCATATACCATAATATCGTCCATTTATCACTGCTATATACACCGTGTATGACGTGAGCGGTACCAGGTTACTTAGTGTCTTTGTGGTTACCATAGCCACATCGACTCTCTGAGGAATTTTATCTCCTTGTGCTATGTAACTTATCATATAGCCAGTGATTTTGGAATTAATGAGCTGCATCGATGGACGCTATAAATAAGGACAACATTAGTTTTCTATCAGCAATAAATGGATTGCAACACATACATATTGCCTATATTTTTATTTGAAATTATAAGTCAAATATTTCACCTTCCAGTTCACTTTAACCTTCTTGGGTGAAATTACGTGTATTTGTATATCCGTTGGAGCTGCTTGTGGAACTGGAAAAATGAATATAGGATTGAATGAAGGTACGAATAAATGAATGAACGTGAGTACAATCGATCTATATGACAACGAAACTCTCTTAAGATTCATTGTCTGAGATAACCGGGCAACGGGGAAAGATGGCCAAGTTTGAGCATCAACGGAACGTTTTCGAGATCACCATCCTCGTCCTTCGGTTTTTGCTCCAAAAAGACCAAAAATGACGTGAATTTTAGCACAAATTTGAGTGGTTATAAAGACGGAAATATAATGCTTGTTAACTCCCTTTGCAATAATAAATGGAGCTAAACATAACTTTAGCGGGAAGGTCTTCAAGTGTTTTGTTTCACTAAGTGCTGTCATCAAGTGAAGATAAGTGAGCTATGAGGATATAGAACAGGTGTTAGTGTTGTCAAACATCCAACAAAACTTAGATTCCAGGGTATTTGTACACTTGAAACAAGAGGGGTTTCTTGATCTAGTATTTGTATTTACCATTTGTATGTCCATGTTCGTGAATCCCTCTGGCTAAACGAGCCTAGTGGTTTCAATTCTCCGCGCCAATCACGAGCGAAAGGCCAGTATTTGACCATGACTTTCTGATTTGTTTAAGTCTTTGACGAGTTTAGGTTCCAAATATAGCTATAATTGAATAATCAAATCAACATAGAAGGGAGGTTTTCTTTGCTTAACAAATAATCAGATTTACAAACGCCAAAGTAAGTAGCGGATAACCTTTGATACCCATGCAGGGTAAAGTGTTTGAGCCGATTGCATGTTAATTAATTTGGTGCTCTTAATTAAAGTTCGTTCATTTAAGAATTGTCCATGTGTTATCTTGAATGCTACACAGCGGGAAATTGGTTAGTTAATTTATGCACATCCATTGATTTTGAACTGACCTATTTTATTTCCCAACTAAAAGCCCATGGTCTAGTTTGTTGAAATAGAACAAGAAACCCTTCTTTTATTTAGAACTTAAAATGATTTGCGAAAAACTTTGGCATTTTTGAGAAAACATTTTTTTTAATTTGTCTAAAATCGTGTCATCGCTCAAAGTGAGACGTGTAGACGGTGAAAAAATAGTTATTGCCATATATGTACGCTTCTGACATAATACTATAAAAGTAAATGGAATATAGTTAATAAGCATTATATTTCTGACTTTAAAGCAACTCAAAGTTGAGCTATAATTCACGAAATGTTTGGTCTTCTTGGAGCCAAAACCGAGGGGGGTAGTGATATCTAAAAAAAAGGCCGTTGATGATCATATATGTCAATTCTTATTTTTAATAGATGAATATTAAATGGTACAAATTTGAAAGAAATCGGCCAAGGCCAATCTCAGACAATGACACTTAAGGTTACGGAAAACATTTGCGCAATATTTGAAGTTTTTGTTTGACAGTTTAATCATCCACAAAATAATTAATTCAGCGATTTTTTACAATACGCTTGTAATTAAATAGTTAAACAAGGCTGTCGTGTGACTCAATCCTACAATGCTTGCATGGTCAAGGTTTCGTTGCAATCAAAAAATAGTAAAAAAAAATTTCTATCAAAACAATGAAAACATTTTCGTCTTACAATCAGCCAATGTTTTTGCTTGAATCGGTGTACTCCATTTTCCTGAATACGCGTTGTTTCTCACTGCCATCCACACAGTGTATAGTCTGTTCTTTCGTAGTGGTGTCATAGTATATTGGGTAATATTACCGACATCAATTGTTGTTGATAATCCACCTTGTGGTTGATACTTTATTCTATAACCAACCAGTTGTCCATTTATTAGGTGCTGGGGTGGACGCTAGAGAAACACATGTGATAAAGACATTGAATATACCTAATTGAACAAAAACTCAAGTTTATCAAGTTTAAAAGATATACAAGAAATCAAACAAGGATTCCCACCTTCCAGCTGACTTGAATCGTTGTTGTTGATTGTGTGGTTAGGCGAATATTTGCTGGGACTGTTTGTGGAACTGCAAGAAAAGTACAAAGAATTTATAAATTACTTGTAGCTTGAATTCTTTTTCCTCCTATGAAAGTGCTTATTTACTAAAAAAAAAAAACTGAAAAAAATTGGTAATAGAAAAAAAACGTGATAAAAATTGAAAGTTCCCCTTTCTGGCAAAATGTGGTGAGCATTTAATGTCCAACTTATATGTACCCAGAACAAGTACATTTTAAAAGGTAAAGGAGAAATAAACTTCCGCGCACGTTTGATGATTGATTCAGTGCTTTTGGTTTATTTATAAAAAATCGGAAGTAAAGTGACAAGTAGAAATCATTCATTCCATCAAAATCACTAACGATGAAACCTATAACAATTAAAAAAGAATATAGCCTACCTGATTCTGTTTTTCCACTGGTAACATTTATCAAATAGAAAAGGCAAACACCAAGCATATACAGAGACCATTTCATGGTGAAGAGAAGAGTAGTGTGTATTCTATTTATTCAAAACGAAAGACATCAATGCCACTAGAGCTGACACATGCAAATTCATCGCGAATGTGATTGGTTGAATGTCTTCACAGTCTGAAATAAGATGCCCCAAGCTATTTCGATTTTCTGAAATTCAAATTGTTAGAAAATAAACAAAAAACCTTACGGATTGTCTGCTGTCGAGTATAGTGTGCTTATCGCAAAAGTAAAGTCTGCATTTTTGTATTGAAGAGATGTTGAAATTCTACATCGAAAAAGTATATTACGAAAATAATAATGACCACTGAAGACAGAAGAAGCCCCTGATATATTCGTCCAACCGTTTCCGCGTATTGCTCATTGTTGAGAGGCCTCGTGTTTAAATATGTAGAATCATAACAAATTTCCACGTGATATCGAAGTCATTCCAAAACAATAGTTGTTCCAATCACAGGTAGCCCTGTCTCACTGTTAGCGTTGATTCACAACACATCGAATATTTTATGATGTAATAATGTGGTAAATGAGAGTACATACTTGTAGACTAAATATGTTAGACATTCATTGTGACGTTGCTTGCCATCTACAAAATAACCCACCAGTAATTATAATACATAAACTGGTTGTGATCCATCTAAATCTATATGTTGTAATAGGGATACAATGTACATGAAAGCATTCCAAAAGTCAATCCAATTATTGTGTGTGTTGTAAGATTTATAAAATTAATAATCTCACGGAATTCCTAACAGTTGCAGATAAGATGTTTGTTAAGTTAAATCTGAAGCATGGCAAGAACACGCCATATAACCGCGTTTTTCTATCTAGATTTTTTGAAAATTGATCGAACTTCTTGAGCTCGATATGACATTGCCATACAATTCTTGTAAGCTTTGATATGTAAGTGAGCTTCTCGGCTTCGACCACACAAATAACCACTTAATAAAAACTATCCACAGTAGAAATAATATGATGGGCACATATGCATGTGCTAAAAAACAAATAGAGTACAAAAATCATCGTTTTATTCCTCATATTGTCGCCATTACTGTTATTTAATAATAATACGACTAATGCTGTAGATGTATACAGTCAATTGCAATTCAAAAAACATTGTCGTCAATAGGCTTCAAGTCTACACGACAAGACCAAAAGGTAGCATGGGTATAGAAATCACCGAAGCGGATAAATGCACACAGTATCTAATGCAATACCAGCAAGGGGCCATTTTGCATGACCATGCGCGAAATGCTGTACTGTGACATCGCAATGCAGGCTCACCACAGGCTACTCACTCATTCACTTGTAACAAAATGTCGCTGAGCTATCACGCTTTGTTATATTTATCTATTATCTTATCATTTCCGTCTCTATTTGTGAGTGTAGCAAAAAAACAGTCTACGTACTTCAATAGAAATAACAAAAGACTTAATTTAAACAATGAATGAAGCTAACAAAGAATACAATAGGTTTCCGGTACACACCGGCAAGGAACCAAAATTCTATGCAAAGCAGCACTTTTTATGGCAGAACATTGAAAATTTCGCTACTTTACCCAATTTTTCCAACAAATCAAACATGATTTTATTTCAAGCTGGAGTATTTCGAAGTTCAAGAGTTTTGACCAATTAATAATGACCATGTAAACAATGTTTACATCTTTGATTGGCAAAAACATCCATCTTCCCCAATTTTCTAATTAAAGATTCATTATAAAACATTACCAATGCATATGGATATCATCATTTCTGCTGAAAACACATTGGTATTTTCACTACATTTAATAACATTTCAAGATGAAAAATGCCGAACAGCCCGAATTTATCAATTATGACATGAAGGCAATGTGAAAATTTTCGCTACCCATTGCAGTCGATTTTAACACAAAATGTCGTGATACTGTACAAATAGTATCCTAGTCATCTTGTTAAAAGACCTGGCATCAGACAGTCTTATTTCCTGAGTTACATCGACGGCAAAGTATGGCCAGTTAACCACGTTACAGTCGCCATTCTCTCTTCTCCGCGAGTTAGCTTGAATGACTCTTTTAACATTCTTTCTCGAAACTATACTCCAATGATTTGGCTTGAATCCCATATAGGACACATATTCAATATCAGCCTTAATATTTGAGTCTGATCAATTAATTGCAGAAGAAGAAAAAACGGATATCTTGAACACATATTTATGTGTGCACCTCGATTGAGAGAACGCGATACGAGCAAGTGCTATGACCACATTTTCGTACCCAGGCTAACTCGGTCGTTCATCTTTCCCGTCATTACCTCTGGTAATAACGGATTTGAGACCCTCTCAGCCCGATGCTGATTGACCAGTAAAATCGCGCATGCGCGAGTTTCGACGTACATTGACCCTAGGGTTCTCGTTCGTGATTGGTGGAATTTCTACGATGCTCGGAGCTTTTTGAAATGTGTTTTCTGCGCATAAAGTAAAGTACACAAAGCTGACTCATTTTGTAACGGGCTCAGGAAGAATTCAAAATGGCGGGTAAACGGAGTAGATATGAAAACATCCAAAAAACGTTAGGAAATTGTGTTCTAACTCAACCTTGAACTGCTACAACTTATTTTATGCATATTTAGGACTATGAGGAATGTATGAAGGTATGTTTTGGTTTTCGTGAAGCGCATTTTGAGACGATTACAGGCATTGTTTGTTATCGATAAATTCAGTACCAGAATTGAATTGCTGTATTAAAGCTTTCTTCTCGAATTCTGTACTTCTTTCCTGCTGTTGAGGCAAGTAAAACTTTACTGACGTTGAAATTTTAATGAAGTGTAACAGTTGTATATCAAGTAAATTTTATTCTGGTTAGATATCAAAAATCAATTCTACACATTTACAATGATATTACAACTGAAATAAGACCACTTCAACTATTGTAAGTGTAGTTATCTGATTGCCATTGTTATTATTATCACAACATGTTGGCATATCTAAAATGGTGTTTCTGCATAGTTAGGTTTTATATCAGAGTTAATAGAGTTAACTCTGTTTATATCAAGAATAATACAAATCAATATATCAATGACAAAATATATAAATAAGTACTACATGTATCTACTATAAATATGAAGTGACAGTTCACTGGTTGCAATAATAGCATTTGGAATTGTAATTTTATATCAGTAAATTGGCTAAATTATTCATTTCAAAATCTAACACACCAATACAAAAATACTAGTTGACCCCTTGCTCATCATGTACATTATAGCCTGTGAAATTATAAACACCTCACATTTAATAATAATTAGATTATTTTGAAAAGCCAAGTCAAATACAATAGCTTTATAATAGAGTTAAAATTACAGTGTAAAAGTTCATAATATCCACTACAGAATGCATTGAAATCATTTTTATTACTGATAAGGCTATATGTAGTGTTTACAACATGAGCGGCCGTGTTGTATCGGCAGATACAATCGCAAGCCGAAGGCGCGCGATTGTATCGCCGATACAACACGGACGCGAATGTTGTAAACTACTTAAAAAATGTCTAGGTTAGCTCTTTCATATTTTACCAAAATTTTCAAGATTAAAATAAATTTTGCCGTAAAATTACCAGTTAAAACTTATGCAAATCAGAATATACAACACTAGTGTTGTATCAGATTTACAACACTCGTCATGGTCATGATTTCTTTTGAAAATGTCTCATTAATTATTCATGAATTTTTTAAGAATGTTTTACAATCATATATTCATGATATAAATGTGGGAATGATTTACAATAAGTTATAAACCTTAGTTTCAATCATATGTTGAGATTCCTTGCTTCAAACAACAGATCAGATACACTTCATTAAAATTTCAACGTCAGTAAAGTTTTACTTGCCTCAACAGCAGGAAAGAAGTACAGAATTCGAGAAGAAAGCTTTAATACAGCAATTCAATTCTGGTACTGAATTTATCGATAACAAACAATGCCTAGGATAACAATTCGAGAACAAATCGAGAAAATTACATAAATGAATAGATGTATGATTGTCCGGGTTTGTGTAGTCTTGAGAAAGACTGTTGGTGCTGTTTGACGTTTCGACTTCCTGATAGATAATAATAATAATAATAATAATAATATCTATTACTTTTATTGCGCAGTCTAACATGCTAATATATAATCGAATGCGCATTACATATAAAATACAATATCAATAAATTATATAGAAAAAAAAAATATATATATATATATATATATATATATATATTTACAATGGTTTTTAATCTATTTACAAAATACTAAAAATACCTAACTAATAAAATATAATTGAATAAAATTAATAATAATGTCAATTTAACAAAAAGAAAAAGTTCTAATCATAAAAAGCTAATTTTAAAAAATGAGTTTTTAGCATGCTCTTAAAATTATCAACCATTATCACCATCATCATCGTCATAATCACCATCATAATAATCATTATCATTATCACCACCACCACCACCACACCATACTGAATTATTATTAAAGCTATTGTCACCACCATTATTAACCATTATTATACATTTTACTAACTACATTGAATCTGATTGGCTGAGAGCACACTGCTAAATCTGAATAGCATGTGAACTTGACAGTGATAATTGCATTGTCCAGTCCGGGAAAGTAGTCAAATTTGCGCACCTTGCTACGTCACGATGTAAACAACTGCTCGACCAATAAGATTGCAAGTTCCTTGTCGCCATAGTAACTATGGTTCTAGAACAAAATGGCGGACACGAGAGTCGTTCGAGGCAGTAGCGATTCGAAGAGTTTTGAGTCATATTTCTCTGTCGAAAATTAGCTAAAACACAACTGTAGTCTGAATTGACATCAAGGAATCCTCGGAGATGTTAACAATGTGCATTGGTGGAAATTATCCAGACTAAAGGCTACTTCTATGTCATTTTCCTATTCGACAAAAATCCTTCAAGTTTGTGAAGTGATTCGATTGAAAAATACCTTTATCAAAGAAAGGGGATAGTTTATTTCGCAAAGATACCTTCGAAACGTATCTGACTAAGGTAATCTCTTATCAAAAATGTCGAGTAATTTTGACAGTTGGTTCAAAAGTGTTCAAATCAATGAACTTTATACACTACAGAATGTTGTGGTTGTACCGACAATTCGAACTGTTATTAATGTCATTTGTTAAGAACCTTTGAAATTAAATGCATTACATGTGTCCACTAATCTTTTATAAACTCCAAGTGATTAGAAATAATGTGGACCTTTGGTTATTGCTTGGATTGCAATTGAAACAACTAATTACTGAAGATTATAAATTAAAAAGACATTTGAACATTTTTATTCATCATGTGCTTGTTACATGTATAATGTATTTGTTATAATAAAATAGAAACTTGCATGGAAACGTAGAATTAATAAGTGGTTTTCATAAAGTTTGTGAAACACTTTTTGTTCATATCACTTTCTAATTGTTTTGTTTTCAACTTTTTATGACTAAATGTTGTTTCACAGTATGTGTTTATGAAAACCACTCTGTTACTGAAGTAATAACATCTATTTATTGAAGCATGATCTTCTTTTCTCTGTTGTCTTTCTTCTCAAATCTAAAGACAAAAACACTTTATTTGAATCACATAGTTAAAGCTATATATGTTTGGATTAAGTAAATACAATATTTACAATTGTGTTGAGTATTTAGAAATATATTTGATAGTACACTATAGAAAATATTTACTGTAATGTCAAACAGTTATCAACTCTTATTCCCAAATCAATTTCAAGTTCAGTTTTAATAATACTCTGTTCACAAACATATTTATAGTAATAGTTTTGAAATATCAATACTGGTGCAAATTGAAAAAATGTTTGTTCTAGCAAACTTGATTGTTCATGTTGAATTAATTCTGAGTAATTGAGACTGTCTACTACTAGTACTACTGATACTGTAGTGCTGACATCATTAATGGTCGAGTGATTTTACCTATTTTATTCTATCAATAGTTTTGCATTTGACAAGGTTTTACTAGATCACTCTAGTAATTGTGGGAGCACAGTTACTTAGTAATAGTAGGGACCCGAGAGCATATTGAAAATTGGGGGGCTGGCAATTGAAAATTTATAAGTATATTGAAAAGAGGAAAATAGCTATTTATGCCTGTAGTAGTAGTAGTATTAGCTGTAATCATATACCGTTACATGTATGTATATAGCTATGTATGCATATCCATTTGGGCTAGCATTAGACATGAACCAAGCATACTAGTATAGCCAGAAGTACATAACTAGTTAATATGCACTATAACTCAGTTGTTTCTATTAGAGTTATAGGTGTTAGCTGGTATAAGTATATGGTATTCATTAGCCAGTATCAATGCATCAGTGACCTTATATAATTATAATTTGCAAATTGATAAATTAATACATTTGTGTCTGCCGGGTACAATTTCTGAAATAGCTACACATATTATTGTCTACAACCAATCAAGTGCACTACACTACACCAGTATTTTTGTCAATAATACTTTAATGTTTGTGATAATTAGTGTCATATGTATCATATATTAGTATCAGTGATTGCAAAAATAAAAACCTTGCAATTAGTTGAGCTAGCTTGTATACACCAGGCACAAGACCATATTTCCATTGTTTTCTTTTGTGATCATTCAACTCTTCCTCACTGACATTCAGTTAACAATATGTAATTCCTCGGGTTTTTGCTAGGTTTTTGTAAATATCACTCATATACTGACTGCAATTGCTATTCGAATCCATTGTTTAATTTTCATCTAACTTATATATCTACTGTATTAATAAGTTCTTACTATCAAAATAGATATTCAACTTTGTTTCACGACGGCAAATAACTCTACTATAGCATCAAACGGTTAATCGTCGACGATTGAATGTACAGTTTTGATATGTGGTCTGACATACCATGCAGGGAGATAGAGTGTCATGTCTCTAAATACCGGTTTGCTTGAATACAAACATCTTGCCCACAAAAAATACGACATGCCCACAAAAGCGACTACATACAACATAAACTATGATATCTCTAGTTTCTACCAGATTTTCCTGGAGGCCTAAGAAATTTCCGAACAATATGAAAACAACACAAATATATTACCTTTTGGAGTTTTCGCAGGTTCGTCTTGAAGCACATTCGATAATAAACTTTTCATTTTCGTGATCTTCGCGAAGGTCTTGTAACATCACACGTTGCATTCGAATAAATACACTTTCTCGCTACAAGTTTACATGGTTTTCTAGATAAAAACTCTAAAAAAGGATAGAGTTTTCGGCTCGTAAACTTTACGAATGTAAATTTGCACCACAGGAGACTCGCGCCGTCAAACTGTGACGTAGCAAGGTGCGCAAATTTGACTACCTTCCCGGACTGTTGTCTGTAGTTGTCACTGTCAAGTTCCCAGGCTCTCTCCGTTCTCAGGGAGTTGATGTGAAAATGGCAGCGAGATTTGCTTGTTATTGTCTCTTTTACCTGATTATAATTGTACTTTTACTTTAAAAAATGTATAATAAAACAATTATTGAATTCGGTTTTCGCATGATATTGTAAATTATCAAGACCTCGCGTCAGTATTATCTGCCTCAGCCAGGAGGCTTCGGCAGATAACACAGACCTCGGTCTTGATAATTTACGATATCATACTCAACCTCATCCAATAATTGCTTATTATCACCATTATCGTATGTTGCCGCGTTTGTGGCTTGAGCTTTTCAAAGTCTGCGAAATCTGCTCTATCATCATCACCAACATAGTATTAATCATTATAGCCACCGGACCACCATGATCTTCTTTAATTTTATTGTCAACATCATCATTGTCGTCTTCGAGTACTAATTTACTTACGTGTTTTTTAATCCAGTCAACGAATGTACTGACACGAACACAAACGCTGTAGTGCGACGGATCACAATTGGGTTCTCCCCAGCTAGCAAAACCTTGAAGAACCCATCGATCACCCTCCTGACACGCCAGTGGATCCCCCACATCACCCACGCAACCTATTTTACCGTTACCCCCAGCGCACACCATGGTTTGTTTATTGACTTGCTTCAAATCAGCATACTGTTGTTTACAGGTGGTATCATCGATGATTGTCATTTCAGCCTTTTGAAGAGACTCAGGAAATGCAAACGTGGTAGTGTTTGTCATACCCATACCTACAAAATGAATGATATAAGTAACGGTTGAGCTAGTGCGATAAGTAGCGGTTAATTGAACAAGTGCGATAAGTAGCGGTTAAATAAGTGTTATACGTGATATGTATGGAGAAGCTAAGCATGCAATTGAAGAATAAATGTGCGAGAACTAGCGGTTGAACTAGTGTAGTCTCCGTATGATATTTATAGAGAAACAATTGGAGAATAAATGTACAATACCTTGCTGTTACACTAGTGTGTGCTGCAAACGTACGATAACTAGTTGTTAAACCAGTGTGGATTGCTCATGGATACATTGGCTATGATTAAGATTAGGAAAAGATTAGGAAATCGCTGCTCACCTTTAAGGTAGCACATGGTACCAACAGTAATCTTTTCTCCTTGGTTTGGTAGCTGAATAGGTTTTACCTTGTCATTCATTGGGATCTTGGTCTCCAACTGAATCATGGCGATATCATAGTCAATTTTATCGTAATTGAAGTCTTTATGGATAGTGATCTTCTTTACGTTGTAAAAGGTTGTTCCTAGCGAATATAACAGAAAATTTATTAAAACAGTAAATTAAATGTGTTGTCAAAATATCGACAAATTCTAACTAAAGCACGACAAAACGCTCAACAATAGCAAATTCGCCTTTTGTCAAATAGTACAGCTGGGCTATATACTGTAATATGAAACTAGTCCATTAGCCAAACAGCTAAACGGTCAACCAGCCCACCAACCAATTAACAAGCCCTGAAAACAAATAAATATTCAAACAACCAATTAACCAATTGCAACCGGTATCCACCAACCAGTTAACCAATAAACAAACCAAAAGGCAGATAGGTAGTAAGCGTCTTACCAACTTTGACCAAAACAGTGTTATTGCCCACTAAAACACATCGAGCTGCTGTTACAATCCTGTCAGCGGTAATGATGGACCCCCCACAGCGTACACGCCCTGGTTTGTCTGAGAGTACGATCATAACATACCACGGGAACTTGTCAGTATTGGCCTTTAAGCCATTCACGATACGCTTCTTGAGATCTGTTAAGATACAAGAAGTCGTTACATTGGTACGATTAAAACATTTCAAGTTATTATATCCTGAACTCAATGGACTACTAGGTTATTAGTCGGGCTAGAAGGCCCGACTCTAGGTTTACCTTTTAGTCAATCTATGTATGTATCTGTCATGTCGCGTATAGTCCCCCATGATGCTTTGGGAACGAACACAGGAAGCCCAAAGTAGAACTGTTTAGCCTCCTGTGTTGATTTTATGACTAGCCCGACTTCACGCTTATAGAGCGTCTAGTTGTTATATTGTTTCCCCCCTCCCCCAGCGGTCATGTTTTGTAAATAAAAACTTGCGCATTGCGTAATACGATAAGTGCGATTAGTTTTAGCTCCAAAAAGACATGAACGTGTCGTTTGGTAAGTTTCTAGAAATAAATCAGCCATAAACGCAACGCAATGGAGTTCTTCAGTTCGAAACTGTTCAACTGTTAGGCGTGTTAGGTTATATTCCAAAAAGGAAAGGTTTTTTAAAACTTAACACCAAATTTAATATGATGCGTAAATTCGGTTAAAAAATATTATGAAATGAAGTTTTAACAATTATCAACATTAACAATCATTTTCAAAATTGTTCGGCTTTTTTGTACTTTCAAACAATACCATCTGATGATGGCGTAAGTGGGCCGAAACATGTCTGGACGAAATAAACCTTTTAGGTTGAAAAACCATTGTCTTTTTTATAAAAAAAAACATCCTTGCTTGTTAGAAATAAACAGACTTTCGTTTATCAAACTACTCTTATTTGTTTTCCATAAATTACTGTTGGTTGGCCTTTACAATGTTCGAAATAAGTATAGAATATAAATTGCTTCAATTTTACTGAGAGGGGGAGGGGGGGAGACTAAAGCTGAGTTTTACTCCTATAGCTATACAGCAAAATTATCCGTAATGTGCTGCGGTACTTTGAGCACGAATCTCTTGTAAAAATCCTTTCTACGATATATCTGGCTCTTTGCCCTATCCAGTTTGTTTCACTTGTGAAGGTTTAGGTTTGTACTAAGAAAACCCCGTTATGCATTACAGCGCAACGCGTAAAAGTATGGCCACTGATAATGTATTCGCATACTTCTGTCTCGCAATCGATCCAATCAGCTACAAGATAACACAATCCTACAACGCTGATTGGATCGATGGCGAGACAGAAGTATGCGAATACATTATCAGTGACCATACTTTTACGCGTTGCGCTGTAAGACTAGGATCACAAAACTCTTGTACCCAACTCTAAGCGAGTCTTCTAGTGTTATATTTCGTCAAAAAGGCACATTAATGTATACGCAACAGGTACAACGATAAATGTGCTTAAGGTAGTTCCGGACTCTTGCTACTGCGCAACCATTTCGCGCATCTCGTTTTCCATCATTTATTGGCGTTTTTTTGAAAATTTATCTAAACAATATTTTAATTTGAATCCTTATCTATAACTTAAGAAAGTATTATGTCATTTCATGCAACTTTGGAGGTAAAATGGGACATTTTTCGAAACATGCTCAGATTTTCACTACCTGACAAGGTCGCTGTTTTGTCTCAAAACAACAAATTTACAACTTTGTAAAAATGAATAGATAAAATATAATTTTGATGTCTTTAGTCGTAAAACTAATACAAAATAGGTTTTAGGGTTTCTGGAGATGACAAGACTGCATTCACTGCTCTTACGATTTAGAATAAAAAAAAATATTCATTGATTTAATTTTCTGAAATTTTATAAATGCTACAACTCTATACACATATAGGGTGCGTAATTGGCGTAGAATTGTGCTTCTATGGTTCACTTATACCCATATTTTGAAATGATTCGATGATTTTTATGACAGCAAATGCTAGATAGCCCTTAGATCTATCGTTTGATATAATGTTATGCTTTTCCTAGTAGAATACGTTCAGTCGCAACGAATACATTCTTTTGACTGCTTTAAATAGGTACTTTTGAGCAAATCACCGCAAATTATAATTGCAAATACCGTTTTTTGACTTGCCTAACAATGATCTATAAATGACAGGATTTATAAAAAAAATTCATTGAAGAAATCCAAGTATCCGGAACTACCTTAATGAGGATTCATGTGCTTACCTCGAGAAGTAGTTTCCCTAGTCACTGCTAAATTCACCGTAATGCTCAAGAATAACACTACAGCATAAACCTTCATCTTTGAAATTGCTTGTGTTCTTATCACTGACTCAAACTCAATGCAACTGTGATATTATACACTCAGGTTCATGCCTTTAGTAGTAAAGATAAAATCTTATTGATCATTACTATTTGTCCGTACTGGATTAGAGTTCATTAAGTATGTCTCATAACAGACGAAAGACAACTAATGATAAAAAGGCGACATTTTCTCCAAATGTTCAAGATGCACGGCAACGCCAATGTCACTTAGGTCAATTTATTGTCAATCATTACAAAATTGTATTTAACTCGGTCCTTTATTAACTGGACATCGCATGTGACAATCATTTTAATGATTTATTTTCATCTTGTATGATCATTGGATTTTTTTCATGATATGTGGTATGGTCGGAAAAGACAGTAGATTCAATGAACTGTTTTGATAAGTTGTATATAATGATGGTAAAGGTTTCCCTGCTAGCAAAGTCTTCCACAGTTCGATTCTGACGAGAGAAAGGAAGATCTGCACGCAATATCTTATAAACCTCATTAAATATTCACGGCAAATTGTAAAAAGATATCATAGCTAGCTAAAGAAGGTTGTATATAAGTTTTCACATGACTTTATTCCCGGCCAGATTTACTTTTGTCTTGCCGATTTTAGTAACATATGAAAGAACCAAAATATCTGCTTTTTCCGTGTTGTTTTTTTTTTTTTTTTGTAATTTTGCAATAAATTTGCTGAGGGCCGGGCGCTGTCCCAGATATCATAAACTGTAAGAATTCCGTACGCAAAAATGCTGGCGTTTAGGTAGACACGGCGAATTATTTGACTATATCGGCGGTTATGTTTAAAATGTTCTCATATAATTCATTCTACGCCGTATCGTATTGGTAATGGTTTCTTCTTTAACGGATCTTATAAATCAATTTAGAGCCCAAATGTTTATTAGAAAGTACAGGGTTCAGGTACTTCTTCCCACTTTGAACTGAATTTAACGCATAATAACTTTTCACCTGCGCCGTTCAATTCAAATGATTTTCCACATTAGTGGAAGGTAGACGTTTCGTTTCTTAGTATTTTGGAAGTTTAACATAATTGTGAAGGATGATATTTCAATCAAATGTTCCATGTTATCGTCTAATTCTTCCATTTGAGATGCAAAGATATGCAAATGATAACAATACACGCATGCGCAGACAAAACGTATACGTTCTAACAAGGTATTTCTAAGGAAACAATACTAAGGAATTAAAAAAGATAACGGCTTTATGGCTGCTAATGACGTTGATTGTGTTGGGATCAAAATGGCAAATCAAATGCTAATTAGCCATCGATCTTGTATTTGGAAAAAGATACACAATGCAGCTGAAAGACAGATTTGTCAAATATGCGCTTAACTCTTGGAATAAAACCGAAATATTTACTAACTAATAGTTTATATTTAGTGAATATTTTTAATATTTTTGACTGGCTACTTTTGAACGCTTTTGAACGTTCGATTCGAGCCCACGATGTGCGCGCGCACAAAAAGCGTTGAAAAAAATACAAAATTTTATTAAGGAACCATACACATTTTGAGCTTCAATAGGGCAAAGCCTTCGGATTTTGCACGGGACTCTATACGTTCTTGATGCTTAGTTGAAAGAACCTAATAAAATCTACGTTATATCAAAGTTTTTCAAAAAGTTAATTTTTCTAACGTACAAAAAAAATTTTCGTAGGATTTTTTGTCCGACTTCATGCGAGTTTTGAAAGCACTGAAAGGACAAAATATGACAGATCAAGGTATTGTTTGTCTTTTATTCAAAACCATCCATGTTGCATTTTAGAGTAATTCATTACCCGGCATTTGTGCTTGATATAGTATGAAAAAAAAAAACTATTTTCTTATGAGTTGTGATTTTTTTCATATATTGCTTCCGTTTTCGCAAGTTTTTCTTCAAAATCTCGCGCGTAGGCATCCATTAAATGCTGATTATCTCGAAAACAAGCTCGGGACACCCAATTTTTCTTTTCATATTTGTAATCAGAATTGAATTTCACATTAATAAATCGTAGTTTAAAGAAAAGTTTAACATTATTTCCAAAAGTAGCCAGTCACCTTAAAGTACAAACATTCAAAAGGCGCAACGTAAATAATATTAAATAGTGATATTTTACACTAACTCTATACTTCTCTATTGTTTAATTAGAACTATTTATTATAGCCTTTTTTGCAGACTCAAAATATTCGCTAGCCTGCGTAGCGGCCCGGGAGGGGATTGGGGAGAGGAAGGGGAGGGGTGGGGGAAAGAGGGAAAGGAGGGCCTGCAACAAGCCCCCATGATTTTGTGCTTCTGCTACGTTCGTGAGCGAACGCAGAATGCCATTGGTCAAGCGCCTGTCAATCAATACTTTTGACAATGGAGATTATATTTTTGACATCCGGTCCGGCCAAAATGAAATGCTGGAAGATCGTCGTTTGAACTATGTTTATAACCTGAACAAGAAGAAGCAATTCAGTATCTTTTAGCCGGCAAAGACGTGCTAGCGGTCCTTCCGACTGGTTTTGGAAAGAGCCTTATTTATCAAAGATTCAGTGAGATAAAAAAATCGAAAAGTCAAGCCGTAGTGCTAGTCATTTCCTTATTGACAAGCATTATAAAAGACCAGATCTTGCATCTGAACAGTGATCGAAGTTCTTACGCAGCAGAACTTTCAACTTTAAGTCCAGAACGGTTGAAATCCTATGACTACATTTATGGTGCGGGGAGGTTTAAATACCTCTAAACAGCTCGTGGCGATGATGCACAACACAGAATGAACTTCAAGGTGTTTTAACAAGATCTAGGTTATTTGCATAACGGTTGCCTGTATTTCGCGGAGTTATGTGTAGTGAAAATACTAAAACAATTAGAGCTCTCGTACTTGTGGGCTATAAACTCGTAGTCCACTCGACCTTGACTCCAAACCCATTGTTTTATTTTATAATCTACTACAAACTAAATAGTCATTTTTCTTTCACTTTCAATGGGAAATATCTCTAACCATACATACGGTACCATACTTACGAATTAACAATTTGCAATCATAATTTTTCAAGAACAACTTATTGACTTATAGATTGAAATGTATACAAAAAATATCGCTTGTTGTCACTAATCTTTGCTATATGCTTTGAAATCTCAGCTGGTTGTGTGCACCCTCGTGATCACGTGATCGAGTCAAAACCATAACAAAGACATTTCTCTTTGATGTTCGCCGGGTTTCATAACCAGCTCCCTCTATTAACTCTGACAGTATCAAAGGCTGCAGATAAATCAAGGAGAAACAAGGCAACACAAGAACAATTGTCAACGCTTTAAGAACATCATTTTGAACACGAAGAAGAGCCGTTTCACAACTGTAATAGTTATTATTAATTACATTAAAAAAATATCTAAAATATCTACAAATATTTTAGCGAAAACGTGATTATACTTAATAAAAACCTTTAAAAATAATTAATCTAATTAGTCAAGCGGCATCGGACACGCTCCGCGTGAACATTTATATCCAATGAGAAGGCTCGATTTACTCGAACTGTATTGAAGTTTTTTGCGAACTAAATTTTCCAAGTGTGTCATTTATTTCGCTCATATAACAAATATTTTGAACTTCTATACACAGGCAGCCCAACTAGTCTATCTGAGGAATTGTTTTAAAGCGAGTAGTGTTATTTTTTACCGCGCACCTATTGAAAAAAAGTACTTTGCTACTTGACTTGCACAGTTTTACTTTCAAAGCTATAACTGTAAAGAGGATTAAGTTATAAAGTTTCTACTAGTACATAAGCGCTGTGAAAATATCAAAACTTTCAAATTCAATCCCCCGTTTATTTTTAATACGACAACAAATATTAAATAAAATGACCAGTGACAAATAGCTTATTCCTTCCTTGCCTTACTTAGCAATTCAGCTGGTTGTTAAGCTAAGGGTCTTTGTTTCAAAGTAGTAAGAGGAAATGTGGAGGTATATGTGTTATGCCTCAAAGATTTGTTGTGAACGGCGCTAATGAATGCATTCTCGAACCGGCATCGTTCAGTCGGCTGTCGTTCGTCGTTGTTCCAGTGAATAATTTGCAAGTATTCACTTTTTGCGGCGGGGGAGGGGGAGACTATAACGGGCCACGGTAAACACAGAGTTCGAAAGAGAGTTTTTTAACATTTTTTTATTTTAAAGATTGATTTAAGAGATTGATTTTACAGACAAATACTTATTTCCGAGTGCATCATTTTTTACGTTGTTCCTGTTCGATATCATTCTCTTGTGGATCAAAATCTGCAAATGTTTCGTCATTTTTGTCGAGTTCTTGAGATCTATCCCAATTGGCGACCTTGTTTTTCTTCAAGGAAGGACGTTCATCTCTAGATAGCTTAAAGCCTGCTCTTCTTCTTCTCCATCCCTCACTGTTAAATAGAAGTTACGTTAATACTCTTACTGAGAGCACATCCTGCCTGCCTGCCTGCCTTCCTGCCTGCCTGCCTGCCTGCCTGCCTGCCTGCCTGCCTGCCTGCCTGCCTGCCTGCCTGCCTGCCTGCCTGCCTGCCTGCCTGCCTGCCTGCCTGCCTGCCTGCCTGCCTGCCTGCCTGCCTGCCTGCCTGCCTGCCTGCCTGCCTGCCTGCCTGCCTGCCTGCCTGCCTGCCTGCCTGCCTGCCTGCCTGCCTGCCTGCCTGCCTGCCTGCCTGCCTGCCTGCCTGCCTGCCTGCCTGCCTGCCTGCCTGCCTGCCTGCCTGCCTGCCTGCCTGCCTGCCTGCCTGCCTGCCTGCCTGCCTGCCTGCCTGCCTGCCTGCCTGCCTGCCTGCCTGCCTGCCTGCCTGCCTGCCTGCCTGCCTGCCTGCCTGCCTGCCTGCCTGCCTGCCTGCCTGCCTGCCTGCCTGCCTGCCTGCCTGCCTGCCTGCCTGCCTGCCTGCCTGCCTGCCTGCCTGCCTGCCTGCCTGCCTGCCTGCCTGCCTGCCTGCCTGCCTGCCTGCCTGCCTGCCTGCCTGCCTGCCTGCCTGCCTGCCTGCCTGCCTGCCTGCCTGCCTGCCTGCCTGCCTGCCTGCCTGCCTGCCTGCCTGCCTGCCTGCCTGCCTGCCTGCCTGCCTGCCTGCCTGCCTGCCTGCCTGCCTGCCTGCCTGCCTGCCTGCCTGCCTGCCTGCCTGCCTGCCTGCCTGCCTGCCTGCCTGCCTGCCTGCCTGCCTGCCTGCCTGCCTGCCTGCCTGCCTGCCTGCCTGCCTGCCTGCCTGCCTGCCTGCCTGCCTGCCTGCCTGCCTGCCTGCCTGCCTGCCTGCCTGCCTGCCTGCCTGCCTGCCTGCCTGCCTGCCTGCCTGCCTGCCTGCCTGCCTGCCTGCCTGCCTGCCTGCCTGCCTGCCTGCCTGCCTGCCTGCCTGCCTGCCTGCCTGCCTGCCTGCCTGCCTGCCTGCCTGCCTGCCTGCCTGCCTGCCTGCCTGCCTGCCTGCCTGCCTGTTAGGTTTCCTACCTTTGATGAAGGGTTGAAAACAACACAACCAGCATTATCAACACGATTAGTTGGCGATTCATAGTTGTTGGGCTAGAAAAACAGGAAATTGAAAACAAATGTAGTATTTATTTCAAAATATCTTCCATACAGACCGAGCAAGCGAGGTTAATAATTCGTTTATTATATGGCTATTTTAAAGAGAGAAATTAATATTGTTTTTGATATTTTACGACGCGCGTTGCTTTCGAATGGCTTCCCAGTAGTTTTACTGAAAAAGAGCGGGTTGAAACCTGTTGAAACCGGTTCAGTCATTCAGTATGTGACGGCCTCAACAAACTTACAGAAATTTTAATGCCAAGATATTTCAATTACTGCAGCTTTCTCCATCATTCCAAATCAAAGATGATTTAAAGACAAAGGGTTTTGTTCATACCTCAACATCAAAGAAAGTCAAGAAACAAAAAACAAGTTTTACAAAGAATTTTATCTGACATAAACAAGAGAACCACGATGGATGTTGAAACTACTTGAAATTAATTAGTCGTTCTTGTGGACGTTTACATCGAGAAATAGAGCCTACGGAAGCTTATTTTTCGATAAATAATAAGAACTTTAATCAAAATCATCGTCAACTGTTGAAGGAATTAATTTGTTTGTGTCATACTTTATGAAGAAGATGAAAACATGAGGATCGCTGGCAGGACTTAAAATCAAGTAAACCGACATTTTTTTATAAAGATGTTTGAACGATTTCTATGTAGAAAAAGAAAGACAATAACACTTCTTGACTTCAAAGACAAAAGCTTTTTAAAAGTGAATGAAAAGCAACCACATATCAGCAACAAAAGATAGCTCAACTCACCGCCGTCGGGACGTTGTTCAGTTACAAGGATAGATAAAAACTAAAAGTATACTTTTCAACTATTATTGAGGTATGTGAACGAACATTATGTTCTTTAGAGAATTTTAAACAACTTATATACAGTTAAACACAGGTTTAGTTTTGAGCTTCACGGTCAAAATAAAATACAAATGTTGGACCGTTGTCTAAGCAACGGTCCAAGACGGCTATGGACAGACCGCGCGCCAGAATTCAGGAAATTATCAAGCCATATAATAAGAGTATTTATAGTACCAATAAAATATGGACTCCAATTTTATACATTACATCTAAAAAAAAACTCCCATTTTGAAAGGCCTTAAGAGTGATAGTCAGCAAAAACCAGACATTTTCGCAAATTCGTGGCAAGACTTGAAAATTAGATTTCGCTCATATTTTAACCATAGGTAGGCCCTGATGTAAGAAGAACTGCTATGTATTTAGTTTTGTAAAATACCGCTTAGTTTTCGAGATATTCGAAAAAATAGGTTTTCGGCTAAATTCGCTAATTTTCGACCGATAATTTATACCAGTTTTAAAAGCTTGTCGCAAGCAAACTAAATAATGTATCGTTGTTTAAAGACCACAGAATTATTAAATAGTATTTTAAGTAACATTTTGAAGGCTTTTATGAACTTTCATAAAATCCTTCTATTTTAAATAAATTTATTTTTAGGGGACACTTTTAACCTCTCTAAAAATAGGGTGAATATAATCAAAGTTTTTTCCATGTGCTACGCAAACGTTTTACCAAAAAAAACACCTCAAGGGTAAGTTTAAATAATGGCCTTTGCGAAACAAGTAAAATTGGTTTGGGGAAATGTACTTTTCGTGTTGTATTACACTCTCGAAGTTGTAGAAAAGTTGTAAATTTCATGTATCGGCATGATTAATGTAATTTGCATATATTAAACTTATTTCGAATTTAAAGCGGCTTCGTGTTAACTTCCAAGAAAGAAAACGATTTTGAAGACTAACAAGAAGTTTATACTGCCATTTTAAAAGAAATGAAACGTATTATTAATAAAACAGGAACCAAGAAGTGATTTTATTCAAATCATATCCGTCCGTCAATTCTCTGCTCTCGAATCACATATTGTTATTTAAAAAAAAACAGCAGGAAAAATGCTATAAACATTAGGTTTCACTTGTAATTCTAACCTAGATGAAGTTTAGAAGCTGTTGTATTATTTATTATATTAATACTATCATCGATGCTGTCATAATGTATTTTAACAATTGTACATTTTAATAGCGCTTGACCCGTATGAAATTGACAAGTAATTGTTTGCTATTAGCCGCTTTGATTGTGTTCGCATCGTTGCCAACTTTATCGATCATATTTTGATAAAAAACGTGCTTAAAACAACATCATGATGGTCAAAAATCAGTGGAAAGACAAAAGAATAATCTGTCACATGAAGCAGATGAAGAGGAGTTGAAGTCATTTTCTGCAACTGAACAAGATATGTCGACACACCATCTTCGTCACAAGTAAGAACTAGCAACGGAGAAAATTTTCAAACTGATCATAACAAAATGACATCGGATCTTTGCTGGACATTGAGTTACATGGACATAATTAGTATAAATCAAACTACATGTTTTAATAGTACAAATAAATATTGTACTATTCTTACTCTGTTGTTTTAAGGCCTTTTAATTTTGTATCGGAATTAAACATGCACGGTATTACTCATTGAACTTCTCCTAGATGTATTCCTAATTATATTCTGCTATACTTTATGATTCGGACGCTTTCTACACATGTTTTCAGTTGTTTCTAGCGTTTAATTCGTACGAAATACGACTATGTTGAAATCTAATTACGCATGCAAATTCAAAGGTCCCGCAACATCTTGCGTTACTCGTATTTAAAAGATACGCCACAAACGATAGTTTATAAGCTTAGTTTATTCATTTGTCAGAAATATTGCTAGTAAAAACGTTTAAAAACTATATATAGATGTGACAGGAGAAAGAAACAGCTAGAACTTACGTCCCAATTGAATATCCTACTCCTGGTTATATGTAAATATATAATGTATAAAAATACTATCAAATGCAGCAAAATATTTAGCTATTAAATCAAGAAATACTGTAAAAAAAATAAACGATTGGAAAAGATAACGTTTATTTTGGGTTTATTTTTGTGCACTTCGTCTAGATCTTTGAAAGCATTAGCGCGAGTTAATTAAAATTACTTGTCAATTTCATACGGCGTCAAGCGCTATTAAAATGTACAATTGTTAAAATACATTATGACAGCATCGATGATAGTATTAATATAATAAATAATACAACAGCTTCTAAACTTCATCTAGGTTAGAATTACAAGTGAAACCTAATGTTTATAGCATTTTTCCTGCTGTTTTTTTTTTTTAAATAACAATATGTGATTCGAGAGCAGAGAATTGACGGACGGATATGATTTGAATAAATTAAATCACTTCTAGGTTCCTGTTTTATTAATAATACGTATCATTTCTTTTAAATGGCAGTATAAACTTCTTGTTAGTCTTCAAAATCGTTTTCTTTCTTGGAAGTTAACACGAAGCCGCTTTAAATTCGAAATAAGTTTAATATATGCAAATTACATTAATCATGCCGATACATGAAATTTACAACTTTTCTACAACTTCGAGAGTGTAATACAACACGAAAAGTACATTTCCCCAAACCAATTTTACTTGTTTCGTAAAGGCCATTATTTAAACTTACCCTTGTGGTGTTTTTTTGGTAAAACTTTTGCGTAGCACATGGAAAAAACTTTGATTATATTCACCCTATTTTTAGAGAGGTTAAAAGTGTCCCCTAAAAATAAATTTATTTAAAATAGAAGGATTTTATGAAAGTTCATAAAAGCCTTCAAAATGTTACTTTAAATACTATTTAATAATTCTGTGGTCTTTAAACATCGATACATTATTTAGTTTGCTTGCGACAAGCTTTTAAAACTGGTATAAATTATCGGTCGAAAATTAGCGAATTTAGCCGAAAACCTATTTTTTCGAATATCTCGAAAACTAAGCGGTATTTTACAAAACTAAATACATAGCAGTTCTTCTTACATCAGGGCCTACCTATGGTTAAAATATGAGCGAAATCTAATTTTCAAGTCTTGCCGCGTTATTTTGATTTTTGCTGACTATCACTCTTAAAGTGATGCATTGTTAAGTAATTTCGGAAAGTTCACGGTTTATTTGTATTCTGTTATGGTTGACAAGGATTTTTAGGATTCGTTCTGTTATGTTTGACAAGCATTTTTAGGATTCGTCCTCAGGGCCGGAGTTGAGGCATAATATATTAGGTTCATTTTCATACATACATAAACTTTAATTAATTTGGATTTGAATTTCAGATTAGCATTACACTAGTATCTTCGAATATGAAAGAAAAGTAATCTATCCTTTCCGCTGTAATGCACATTGACAATGCAGAAAACCCGCGTATATATTCAATACCTCATTCATATGCAAATTAGACAATATTGAATGCATTAATGTTGTTGTTGATATTTCTCTCCACCAAATATCTCCTTAATTAAGGCCCGTGCAAACGCCTTCAACATTTGCTTCAACATCCGTTCGATTTTGTTGAATTAGGCGATGTTGAAGCCGTTAGCCTGGGCCTTTCTATATTGTTCAAATCGTAAAGTGTTGATAGGAAGCTGTATCAAGCGTTTGCTTCAATATCCATTCAACATTTCCATTGTTCTCCGGAATGTTCCGAAAGTTGAGTCGTCAAATACGTAACACGTTTTAACACAGTTGAAACTTAAAGGTGGCAAAAGTTGACGTGACCATGCAGGGTAATACGGTTCGTCATACCGCAAAACCGCTATTTTTCGTCATGTTTTTCCGTTAACCGCAGCAAAAAATCGCGAAAAACCGCAACCGCCATGTTTTGTTTAAAATCGCCATTTATCTTACACTTTCCTACTCACTACCGAATAAAATCATTAAATTTGATAGTCTTGATACGTTTTAAAATCAACAGTAACGATATCTTATTTAAACATATATTTTCAACCGAAATCCGCATGTTAAAGCGCATTAAACCCGAAAACCGAGCAGCAAAATCAGCAATTTTCCGCAACCGACCAGCATCCCCATAACCGTAAACCGTCACAAAAATTGCAACAATACCGAAAACCGACCTCTAAAATTGGCAAAAACCGTCAAACCGCCAACCTATAATAGGCCCCCTAATACGCCATATAAAGCCCTACAAATAACAATCAAAACCGACTCAATTTTGAAATTAATTAAGGTATTACCTTCCTTTCTTATTCTTGAGCAAATTATCCGGTGGAGTTATTGCTTGAGAATGACCTCCTTTGATAATTCGAGAGAATAATATATACCAATATGATATAACCAACTAGGCGCAAACCCTTACTGTGACATTGTTTAGAGTGTGCACGGCATAACGGTGTGTCTTCAACCTTCAACCATTAATACATATACATAATCGTACAAATGTATTTATTAAGTTTAGTTTTCTACCTAGATCGGTTGTAACAATTTAAATATCAGTCAGAAATTAAGTTATTTATAAATCAAGAGGGATTTAAACTAGCCTTGGAGCAAGAAGTAATTTTAGATCTATTCATAACCTGAAGTGCAATCCATATCTCTTAGGGGCTGTTTATATGCCAGGAAGTGAGTTGTCCCTGCTAGCACAATAAAATCAGTGAAGTGAAGTGATGTGATGTGAATGCATTAATTACATGCACGTATAGATAAGTAAATATATTTTCTGTACTCGCTTTCATAAACGTATATAGCAACGCGTTAGCCGATTAGGTCCATTCTAAAGCGTAGTAAGAAAAATTGAAAGACACAAATTAGAGCGTTTTCGTATAACCCACTTTTAGCATTCAAATGAGCATATGCGTAAAATAACATGCTAACTAGATTGTGTGTGGTAAAATGCTTAGTGAGTTGTACTCTCAAGCTTTGAGTTGTACTCTCAAGCTTGGCATAAATAAAATAAAATGAGTGACAACGAAAACATTTGTAGATTTCCTCGAAACCACTTTTAACAAAGATTTTCACTGGATTGTGGCTGAAGGAAAAAAAAAATAAAGGAAATAGGGGAAATAGCTACATGCACACCTCATTAGCATGTTATTTCATACATATGCTTATTTGCATGTGAAAAGGGGGTTATACAAAAACGCTCTAGTCGATCAACAAATACTGTATTATAAATATTAACAATAAATATTAACCAGTACAATATTATTAACCAGTACATTTGTAAATTCAACTTCATATTTTAATTCAATAAACTATATACTACTACTATGATCCGTGCATGTGAAAACAAGTACAGAAGACATCTTTACTATACGTGCATCTAACATGCATTCATTTCACATCACTTCACTTCACTGATTTTATTGTGCTACGCCCATAAATAGGAAATTATTGGTCCAGCTTAGTTCACCTTCAGAACAAACACAAGGTCAATCAAAGGAGAGCCTACGTAGCACGCAGTTCATGTAATGACGTAATATACGATATGTTCGGCGACTGAAACACAATCCCGAAGTTGTTCCCGAAGGCATTCGTGAGGTGCCTACGTGTCACTTACTACAAAACAAACTTTATATCGCTGAAATTGTTTTGAAGGACAACGGAGATTTGAATTCAATTACCGAAATTATGTGCGTATATTTTAAATGAATTCAAACATATTATCTGGTTCATGTAATCGTTTAACCGGCCTATTTACTAGATCTAGATGTTATAAAGTACCATGCAGTTCATGTAGTCTTACTATTTACAGTTTATTACTATATTTTAACTTACAAATTATAAATATAGCATCCTAGCAAGGATGTAATAAAGTAGCATGCAGTTCATGTAATATTACTATTTACACCAAATCATGTACAGTAATTTTACTGCAAGGGTCAAAAAAATATGTATACATAAAGTAGCATGCAGTTCATGTAATCTTACTATTAATTTACACCAAATTACATGAACTGCATTTATTTGATACCAAAAGAGATGAGCTCGAGGGTGATTCCTAGCTATAATCTCTTATAAAGTAGAATGAAACCGGATGGAACAGCTTTGAGTTTAGTGTACTATAGTGATGATAATCCGTTCTTCCAGTTGAATGTGGAGTAGAATGTGGTTTATCAATATATAAATAATGATGTGAAATAGGAATAGTTTGCTTGCTGATTCAAAGTAAAACAAAACACAACAAACATAAGTTAAAGATGTGCTTCTATTTGAAAACTCTAGAGAAAGAACTAAATACAATATTTTTTTGTTACTTCAACCTTTTAAAGGATATATACACCTAATTCAAAAAAGGTTGACGGGGCGAACGGCGATTGGCGATTGAAATTCGTATTGTCCACAGTCGTGGACAATACGAATTTCAATCGCCAATCGCCGTTCGCCCCGTCAACCTTTTTTGAATTAGGTGTATATATTACTTCATTGAACCACTTAATAAACTGAGCAGAATATGTATCATACCCTGAGAGCATATGATCATTACTATTATACTAATACAACTGATATCTTTTTATTACTGCAACCGCTAAAGGATACTTTTATATGAACCAGATAATATATATGAATTCATTTCGAATATGCTCACATAATTTCATAATCTCCTATATAATCTTCAGCGATATAAAGTTTGTTTTGTAATGACACTTAGTAGACACCTCACGAATACAGCTTCGGGATTGTGTTTCGGACGCCGAACATATCATATATTACGTCATTACATGAACTGCGTGCTACGTAGGCTCTCCCGGTCAATCAATCGATATCAGAATTTGGGATTTCACATTGTATTTTGATTAGCATTTCCCATTATTCTGCCAAGAGAATATATGAAATAAATGCGAGTTCTTCCTCTGTTTAAATTAATCGTGTGACGTTATTGTCTTCAAGGCCTCGAGACGCCTACATATCATTCGAGTTCTTCGCCTTGGTTGTCTACTTGCTATCTACTTTGATGTTTGGCACTATGCCATCCCTTTGTACTTATCTGAGGATGTGGAACGTGTACAGAAAAGAGCCTTGCACTAAAGACCTTGGAGTGTCCAGCCTTAGCCGATAGATGTGATCAACTCTGCCTTGGGATGTTAAAACAATATCACAAGGTGGTCGACTCTCCGGTATCTAAAGCAGTGGCTCATAATTATAACATATTAGAAGCCGAAATTCATTATCAATAATCCGCACTGTTTTTTCCCAGGGTTAATCAAATTATTCAACACAGAACATAATAAAGTTTAATCTTTAGATATGTATGTTACATAAGAGTTAAGATATTATATTTTTATTGTATATAGTTTTTATAGTTTTCATATTTTATATTTGTAAACATATAGTAATTCGTTTTATAAACGCGATATCATGTCATAAACCATCATTTATTTTTATTTATTTATTTAACGGTAGTTAAACTCATGGTGGGATTATATTTCAATCCACATTCAACAAAAGTCTACATTGTATGCTCGGAAAATGCTCGAAAATTGCTAACCAAAAATTATGACCATAACTCCTTTCGGGGAAGGCGATCAACTCAGCTGGATTTATATGGATCAGGGGCGGATCTATCATATAGCTGAGATAAAATTTTACATTGGACAAAGAAATGCTCAATTGTTTCAATGACTTTGTTTCACAATGAACACAATGGCGAGCTTTTGATTTTAAACTTACAAAAGTCTTTGTTCACATAATTATAGACAGTTTATTACTATTTTAGAGAATTATTACTATTTTTACTAGATTCTATAAATAGGATTCTTTCCTATCTTTTATCAAAAGTAGGCGGTTGGTACTTTCTATGACGGATATTTAACTATATATGTGTTTAGGTGTTTTTTTTCTTACATCAGATAGTCTACTAGCCTGCGTAAACAGACCCTTATGTCTACCAGACATAATAATTTCCCGAATTAGGGTTTTTACTTCAGTTCTATTTTGAGTGTTATTTCTTAAAACCCTTTTCCATTGTGCTGCGATAGCATCAACAAAACCTCTCCACATTAACCATTATCTTTTTAAATGAAGACCTTTCTTTTCTACCATCTTCAAGCAGAAGCCCCTATTTGGGTCCCATACAGTCAATTTAAAAAACACTGTCGTCAATAGGCTTCAAGTCTACGCGACTAGACCGAAAGGTAGCATGGGTAGAAATCACGGAAGCGGCGAATTATTCATAATTAATGGTATTGCATTCAACAAGATAATGGCGAACAACAATATATCTTTGAATCTTTGTTTGCGGGTTTTGAAAAAAGAAAATAGGAGTTGTTGTGACTCTTATTCTGTAAAGGATATCGCTACATTTGAAAGCGTTGATACATTCAAAGAATATTTAGTTGAGTTATCACCTGCTGTTGACAATAAACAACATATGCACGTGAATTCGTTATATTTCTTGTCAACGACCTCATTAGCATACAAGAAATGCATTAGCATACAAGAACCGGCTTATGTGAAACTACTGTGTAGTTTATCCACTTCGGTGATTTCTACCCATGCTACCTTTCGGTCTAGTCGCGTAGACTTGAAGCCTATTGACGACAATGTTTTTTGAATTGACTGTATATCCGTAATCCTTATTACATTAAGGGTTTGCCGTCGACGCTTATAAATTACATTTATGTACACATTGTTCCATAAAGACTGTGCAAGAACATATATAATATAGGTATATGTTAAATAAATATATATAAATATAGGTAGATGTTAGGGTAAAACTTTTTGATTGAAATTAGTTTGCATACAGCAGAAGAATCAGTATAAAATACAGTTGACTCTCTCTGAAAAACCACTCTCGTAAGCGACCATCTCCCGTAAGCGACCACTATTTCAATTTCCTGTTTTGTTTCCCATTTAAATTCTGTAATATATCTCTCTCGCAAGCGACCACTCTCGTAAGCGACCACGACTTTTTCATTGTTTTTCCGCTTTTGTAAGCGACCATCCAGTCATAGACTGCCGACGTTGAAAAAAATACCTAAAACATATTTAGAGATACCGTAGCGAAAAGAAATATGCCAAACAAAGAGTTAAGATACAGTAATTTTGAAATTCGTTGATAATTTTTGACATGTGTCCGGACGTGTTTGGGCTTCGTGTGATAGGGTTCTTGTGGTTTGGGCTTCCTGTGTTAAGGTTCTCGCAAGCGACCATCTCCCGTAAGCGACCACTTTCTTCTGGTCCGAGGGTGGTCGCTTACGAGAGAGTCAACTGTACTGTAGTACTCATGATTATTTTTTTTTAATATTTTAGTTGGATTTATTACATAACTATTATTGTTACCATTACTCAATTTCAGTCCTGATACAGGTTTTGGCTTTATTTCTTCTTTCCAAAGTTAGAAAGTTCTAAGTGCTTTTTTTTTTCGCCCATTTCGTACTACTTACGCCTAGCAGATCTGAGAATAATTCCTTCCGTAACATAAAAAAGCCTCAATAGCTTTTATTTAGAAAGAACAAAAAAAAAAGGAAGTAGGCCGAAATGGTGGAAACAATTTAGGGAGGAGGGAGAAAAACGTTATAAAATTTGGGAGGAAGGATATTTTAATCCCTGTCCCTCTCCCCTCTTGACTATCATCTCGTATGTCGTAAACCACTGCACCATTTCTTATCTGTCGTGAACGAATTCTCGATGACAAAAACGGTAAAAAATTTCACTTCATTTTCACCGAATAAGAATTATCTAAATAACTTAACTTGAAACGAATAGATGTGCAATATGTATACGCCGCTTTCAAGTTAGTGGATGCCGTATTAAACCAGAACTCCACAAGTCCTTATATTTCCAATAATAATTATCAAGATTAGAATAAGGAAAGAAATGTTAGGGATGAGGGAGAAAAATGTTATAAAATTTTGGAGGAAGGATATTTTAATCTCTGTTTTAGCTCTCCCCTCTTGACTATCATCTCTCATTTGCTCATACAAACACACCCTGTATATATGTACACTCACTAAGAAGCGGGATGTACGTGTGATTTACCTGAGATTCGAGTGATTCTAGCAGTACAACTTCACAGACCTTTCAACTCACTCGTCGAAGCCGAACTAAACCAAAGTGAAATTATCTCTGATTATATCCACTGTTTTTTTTTAATATTGAGGCAAACATATTTTTCCAAAGCCAGTGAAATAATCCTCTAGACTACAAAAGAAAGTCCTAAATGTAATTCCGCTATTGTTTCTATAAACTTAAAATGGGTTACTAAGTAGGACGTGATTTATTTCGATCCTTCTTTAACCATCACCTTGGAATAGAAGGAAGAGGGAATGCGCGCACTGGCGAATAATAAAAACACCACGGGTTTCGTCTCTACTCTTTGACTATAATAATCATATAATGTATCAACAAAAAACAACATTTCTACAAGTTTTGTGTATAATCACTGTCAAATTTTATCTTAATTGCGCAGCCTAATCCTCAATAGCGCGTGTGATATATTCTTTTGTATTTAGTAAAGCCCATGGTAAGACAGGGAACGCACGCATCAACAAACAATATAGAAACTACAGTTTTTGCGCCTGTATGTCTTTACAAATTATATACAATCAGTACTTTATACGATACGATAATCTGAGTTTTTTGATAAAGACGGTACGAACTTTCACAAAACTTACAACGCATAATATGAATCAGTTGTCTAAATAACTTAACTCCTTAACTCCGCTAGCTTTCAAGTACGTGGATGTCTTGACAAATTATCTACAATCAGTACCTTATACGATACGATAATCTTTATTTACATCCTCGGAAGGTACGTATTGAAAAATAAATTTACTATTCCATACGGCCCTAACAAATATTAAATTACAGAACAAACGAATACAATAGAAAAAAAACTAGAAATGTTAATACATTTTTGAAACTATATGAAATAAATAGTGTTCTTTTCTTTATTAGTGCTGAGATCGATATTAATGCTGAGTTTATTTAGAAGTTTAATATATAGAGTTATAGTAAAAAATTATTTTCAAGTTGTCAGTGCGAGGTTTAAATATAGGCAGGCGGTACACCTAATTCAAAAAAGTTTGAAGGGGCGAACGGCGATTCGCGATTGGTGATTGGCGTTTGCAGACCAAAATAAGTGCCGGTGGACTAAACACTGGAATCATTTTCGGTGCTAATTAAAGCATAATATTATTATATATATACTTCGTATAAAATATATACTGTTTATACTTATTTCAAAAAAGGTTGACGGGTCGAACGGCGATTGGTGATGGCGATTGCACGACCGAAAGGCCGACTATAGACCAAAGCCAAAACTTAGCAGCCGCGCCTTTTTTCGCACGGAAATGAGGCTTATTATGCAAACAGAGGAAAAACATTCCGTCGCTAAGGACAAAACTACAACTTCATTGACAGCATTTTATAGTCGTTTTTCCACCTTTTTCTTTTGTAAAATAATAGAATTTTCAACTAAATTACCGCTTTCTACGTTATATTTTACAATAGTTAGCCTTTTTTCAATTTTTAGTAGCATTTTATTTTGTTTTTGACCTTTACACTGCTCGACTTCACGCCCTTCTGCGATGAAATTATGGAGGAGAAAAGCGATTAAAAGTCAGGTAAATTGATCTTTTTAACTAATTCAAAAAAGCTAGCCTATTTTTAGCCATACATACGACTTCATGTAAGTTTTTTAGTTCATTATCTATCATTTTGTTGGATATTTTTGTTCAAATCGACCTCGCTACGGCATCGAGATATGTTGATATTTTTGCCGCCAATCAGGTTACTAATCGCTTGCTAGCACTGTAAACCTTTAATTTCAATTGTTTATGCTTTTTCTTTTTACAATTCTTTGACAACATCCTTTGTTTTACAGATGAAAGAAACAAATAAAACATTCCATGTACCTTTTTCGACAGGGCTTCATTGCTCAAACTATGGTTATAAGAATAGCAGTTATTCGCTTTCCGGTCGAAGACCAATTTTTCACTTTAATATATTGAAGTCAATGCCAATTCTATGGACATCCTCCTGAATATGAATACCTTTTTTTCACTGCCGTTTCTCTCTACATTTCACAATGAACAAAATCAGCAAAATAGTTATCCATTTTTTATTAAACTATCTCTCTTTTTTGCTCTAAGGTGGTTGTGATAGCTAATGGCAGCAAAAATGTCAACATATCTCGATGCCGTAGCGAGGTCGATTTGAACAAAAATATCCAACAAAATGATAGATAATGAACTAAAAAACGTATATGAAGTCGTATGTATGGCTAAAAATAGGCTAGCTTTTTTGAATTAGTTAAAAAGATCAATTTACCTGACTTTGAATCGCTTTTCTCCTCCATAATTTCATCGCAGAAGGGCGTGAAGTCGAGCACTGTAAAGGTCAAAAACAAAATAAAATGCTACTAAAAATTGAAAAAAGGCTAACTATTGTAAAATATAACGTAGAAAGCGGTAATTTAGTTGAAAATTCTATTATTTTACAAAAGAAAAAGGTGGAAAAACGACTATAAAATGCTGTCAATGAAGTTTTAGTTTTGTCCTTAGCGACGGAATGTTTTTTTGTCTGTTTGCATAATAAGCCTCATTTCCGTGCGAAAAAAGACGCGGCTGCTAAGTTTTGGCTTTGGTCTATAGGTAATACGAATTTCTTCTTATTCCATTCTAAATCAGTTACCCAAACACCGTTCAGCGATGACCTTAGATGGGTGTCTCGAAGGTTTCGCTGAACTGTGGAGGCATTGTTTGGGTAATTTAGAAAGGAATAAGGAATAAGCCTGCACCAGCGTTATACCAGTGCTTTTGGGTGATGAATACTCAACAAAACATTAACTGAACCAGGCAGGCAGATAACAATTAACCGGTATCAAATTAGTATATATTTAAGATAGTTTAGGTACTTTTTAAAAAACGAGCAGAAGTGTTTTATCAGATATAAAATCCCGAAGGGCGAAGCCCAAGAATATTTAGATACTTTGGTCGATATACTATGGGATATAGTATAACTGAAATAAAGTACTAGTCATCTGATTGGCTGAGTTGGTGTGATCATTTTCTAAGAAATAATACGCAAAATAGAACTCAAGTAAAACCCTAACTAGGAAAATTATTATAGAGTACAAGCACTAAAAGTGTGCAACATAAATACCACTAAATACTGCTAAATTAGGCTAATTCTATTGTTCCCTATTGTCTAATCAACACTATTTACTGCTTAATAGTGCAAAGTGCTGCACACTTTTAGTGTTTGTACTCTATCTGGTAGACTAACTGATGTAAGAAAAATAATGATATGCCTAAACACATATAGTGAAATATCTCATAGAAAGTACTAACCACCTACTTCTGATAGGAGATGGGAAAGAATCCTATGCATTCACAATGTCCAATGGAGCGATATTTACAACTCGATATATGGAATGACTATTTACTCTAAGTTTATACGAAACGTCAAATACAAAATAGTAATGTACTGTCTATATGTGAACACCTTTGTAAGTTTAAGATTAAAAGCTAACCATTGTGTTCATTGTGCAACAAAGTCACTGAAACAATTGAGCATTTCTTTGTCACATTGTGAAGGGGCTTGCCAACTATATATATTAGTAATAGTAATAGGATCATGTTCCAAAACAAACGTATCATAAAAAGTCACGGCGTGTTTGAATCGCGTAGCCGGCCAGTTCGACAAATATCATTTGTATTAATACTCGCCTTAACAAGCTGAAACAAGCATCTTCATTATTGTTTAATATCTCTATTCCGTTTCGTTTCGTTTCGTAAAACGGTCATTCATATGCCTATAGCTCTCTGTGATTCAGCTCGTTTTAAACTATATAGATTTCTTACGGTGTAAATCACTTTCTTCTTTCTTTTCGCTAGCTAAAGAAGGTCTCAAAAGTTGATTGCCAAACATTTAAAGTTAATTAATCAATTTCTTTCATTATTTATTATTCGACCTGCAACCTGCAACCTGCAACCTGCAGTTTACTCCCACCGAAATACTAGTTTATCTGGATGTTAATTAAATTAGATTTTTGTATAAATATGTGCTCTTATCCTTCTGCAATAGGATGTAATCATACATATATACAGTATATATACAATATATAACTATTCCAGAAAGGGTTTGACTTATGAATACTGAATAGTACATTCCATGCAAGACCAAAATGCATTGTGCAGTTTATGCCATTATGTCAGTACAGTGTATTAGAGTTATGTTTTGTATATTAGCTTCATATGAAATGCAAATCAATCTACATTTGCTACCTTTGAAACCAACAATGCATTTCAGTCTTGGAATGCACAATTCAACATTTTTTGTGAAACTTCTACATGCAAATATACATAAAAGCACATTAAAAGTACTTAACCAAACTGCAAGAACATATTATTTATTTATAACATTTTAGAATATTTTTTGTTGGTCATTCTATAACAAATAATTATCTTCAATCTAGCGAAATATGAAAGAAAATTGAAAATAAATTAATTAACATTTTATGTGGTTTTCACCGAACTATCTCGAAAACTTTACTAGTAAATTATCTTATTGTACAATTTAGAATCAAGTGAATTCTACTTACGTGAGCAGCATGCAGTCACACATTAATATGGTCAGTCACACAGTAAAAGGTCACCATAAAGCCATTGTAAGTTAATATCATGTGTTCAGCTTTACTTGTGCAAATAGGTTGTCTGCGTATTTTACATAAACGAGTGGAAAACACATGTAAATATAAAACACCTCAACTAGAGTACAAACACTAAAAGTGTGCAATACTTTGCCCTATTTACCACTAAATAGTGTTGATTAAACAATAGAGAACAATAGAATTAGCATAATTTAGCAGTATTTAGTGGTATTTATGTTGCACACTTTTAATGTTTGTACTCTAGTCAACTATCTTGCTGTTCGCCATTTTTAAATTGGTTTTGTGAGCCTGCGATAACACCGCACAGGTGTTTCTCCCATGAGACTTCCTGTCAAATCTGAACGGTAATATACATCGACTCACTGAGTGAACTCATTTGTAATACAAAGCTCAGAAATGGCCAACGAGGCTAATCGATACTTCGTCAAAGGGTTGAAAAAATTTTTTTACTCGATCGTCAAAGAAAAAGTTCTCATTTGGGGAGCCATAGCCGATAATATTATGACAGCACAGTAACACATGTCAGATATGTCACATGTCAGGACTTAGCGTGAGAGACTGGGACAAATCTAAATGGCGGAATACTCGAACATAGCTTTATTTTGAGCTTCTGTCATCTCCTATAAAGGTACTCATGCTTACAAGAGATCATCTTGTAAATAAGATCAAAACCAGGAAACAAGAAGAAAAGAGACTTGCCACCTGCCACAGACATCACCTTCGATATTAGTGGAACGTCCAAGTATGCATCAGTCAGAAAAAGTATAACTTTGAAGTGAGCATCAGAAAAACACTTGCCTTTGGATCAATTCAAGGTATGGTTTGGGGGTATTTTGCTATCTGTACGATCTAGAGAACGTCAAATAGGATGGGTTACTGAGAAAGATCCGAAAATGCACGCTGAGATCGATATAATAGTTTATACATAAGATTAATTTATGTATCAAAACCAAGTTTTTCTGCAAGGATCATCAAGGCAGGGCATCTGAAAAAGTGCGGGAAAAAAACTTGGGAAAGTGCGGAAATTTTAGCAAATAGTGCGGAAAAGTGCGGAAATGCTAATTTGCATATTATTATTTATTATTAATATTATTTTGATGCAAAATGAAGAAATTTTCCGCTAAATTCCCGATAAAGTTGCTGTATTTTTATAGAGGCATGTGATTGGATGCTTTTTAGACCAATCAAAAGCGTTAATAGAATTAGATACCTCGAGGAACGCCTGGTAGATTATTGTCAAACGGCGAAAGAAAACAACTTTTTACAGTCGATTTCCAGCCCAAAATGCGATGAGTTCCGATGAAAAACTTCCTTATTTGAAGAATTGTTATTTATTCAAGAACATTGTTAACAGATTTGCAAGCTTTTCTGTATTTTTCTGGCAAAAAGTGCGGAAAATGTCGAAAAGTGCGGAAAACGATAAATAGTGCGATTCGGTGCGATTTTTGGGAAATAGTGCGGAATCGCACCCTCGCACTTTTTCAGATGCCCTGTCAAGGCGACAGCAAAAACAATTTCAGAAACATTTACACTAGCTAACATCAAGATAAGATGCGAATTGGACTTTAAATCTTCATAAGTGGTATGTAAAAATATTAGCTCTAATAATTTCGTTACTGTTCAGTCCCTGGTTTCAGAAACGTTTGTTTAATCTGGAAAAACATCTACAATATTAAAAGATTAGATTCTTATTGTTGAGGTTGGCGATATCATACCAATTCAAACAAATGTTTCTTAGAAAATAGCCAGCAATCCTTAATGAAAGCATCCAGAACGTATACAATTATTTAATTTATATGTATAGAAACATAGATGTACAAAGGAATTGTTGTTTAAAAGTTCTGATGATAAAAATATTCAAAATAAAAAGGATATAAAAATATTTGTTTTGCAACTGGTTTCATAGTATTAAACTATGTTAAAATAATTGATAATCATTGTTAAAAAGTGCTTTAATTGTTACGCTGTTGTGAACATGTATCAATATTAATGTCGAGTGCAGATCATGTATACAGTATATTGTTAAAAAATATACCTATATCAATAGTGGAACATAATATTTAAGTGTAAACAATATATTAATGAAATGCAAAACTAAATATTACAAAATAGTGCTATATTAATTCGCTAAAATTGTACTATTTGGTATTCAATAATGTTTTTCACGGATATACAATTTGCACTCTATTCTATTGTTTTAACTAGAATCATGTACTATTTTGTATTTTATGGATATAATATTTGCCTCTAAAACAATTATGTAAATGAATCATGTCAGACATTCCTTATATCAATATAAAACTGACCTATATTGAATACAATTTTTGATGTGAAGTTTAAACTGGCCTTTGCTTACTAGAAGTATTATATTTAAATGATATTTTGAACAATAATACCTTTATTTTCAAATTTCCTTAAGTGAACTTAAAATGTTGTTCATTTTTACAAAAAAAAATTACTTAAGCCACCAAAAAATGCATCATCTTCACCATATATTTTCTTAAATCGCCCTAAATCGCTGTAAATTGCTTAAAATTGCCTAATGGCGGCTCTGATTTTCCAATATTTTTTCTTAAATAGCATTAAATCGCCTTAAAACGCTTTACGTCGCATTAAATAACGGCGATTTAAGGTCCAGGGGCAGGCCTGGTTGTTCTATTGTATGGCGCAAAAACGCACACTTTAACGTTCACCTTAACACAAAGGACAGTAAATTTCACATTTTTGGATCTCAGATGATCAATTAAGTGTCAAATGTTGCTGAACTTACCACATAACACAGTCAATTAAATAATAAAGCCCTGACTCTCAAACCAAGAAAGCTAAAATTTTCGAAGTCATCGGTGGAATTTCACCGAGTTTTAACAAGGCCGTCACCAAAGGGTTAGATATTTATTCATAAATAAATAAATAAATAAATAAATAAATATCTACAACATGGGATGTAAAAGTTCAATAATTTTAGTTTGTAAACGTTTCGAATGAGAAAGGCTGTTTTTATCAGAAAAAGAAAAGAAAAAATTAAAAAAAAAGAAAAAAACTCACGCGCTCTCCGTTCCCCACACCCAGCTCGTCCGAAGGGAGGAGAGAACCAGCCCCTAAGCTATAAATGGTAATTCCTATACGTAGACTAACTAAGCGTCACTCGATTTATACAATTGAAAAATCCTAGTCTTTCAGGGCAGGTTTATTGTTATGCTAATCTTATTGTTCTTATTCCCAGTGGGGAGTAGGGTCAACTCGCGCATTCAATGTGATATCGCATTGCAAGCGAGTTTCATCCAAGACAACCCACACGTTGTAGGGGGTGCTTGTTTTATGCCTCGGATGGCACGTAAGACTGATGCGTGTATCACTTTGCAGTCAGATTTCATACTCAATGATACTTCCACTTGTTGATTATTGCTCTTGCGTTTGAAATGCATGGATGCAGTTGAAACACTAGGAAAGAGGACCTAGACAGGTTACAGAGGCGCACTGCTGCAATCATCGAAGGCATGCAGGGGGGAAAAAAGATAAAATGAATTAAATCTTACTTTCTCCTCATGCATCCTTTTGTCGACCCTGAATGGAGCTTAAAATCCAGTTTATAAGTGTTTTTTTTTTTTTTTATTTTACAGTCATTTGCTACTACAAGAGCCCCTAGTCATGCATCATTAAGTTTGTCTAGGTGGTAAAGACGCTCTTTTGGACGAATTCAAAGGTGGAAGACGATTTTACAAGGAAAATAGCGCCAGCCGTTGTGTCCATTGACAGTGACGCCGTTGGAGTAAAATCGCTTTGATTCCTGGTCGTCTTGTAGTAGATACCAAAACCAACCAAGGCAATTTCAGGATTGAGTTTGGACTTGTAAAGATGGCAATCGGTGCAATTTTTGTCCGGTTTCAGAGGGTGACTGAGCACTTATAAAAAATATGTAAAGAATTGGGATCTGGTCCATGTGCTGTCGAAAATTTGCATAATTACCCATAATGCTTTTCGTTATTAAATGGAGAAACGAGTTTTTGCGGAAGGAGTCTAGAAGAAACGGCTATTGTGCGTCTCGTAGAAGGTGTTGGATCATAAAAAGTTAAGAAATCAAAAGAGCTGTGTCTGACGTGTTCTGAGAAAGCCGAGATTTGTTTTTTGAATGAAATTTTTTGCACTAAATTTAGAGATGAAAAATAACGTTTACGGTGGTTGTTCTATGGCGCAAAGACGCACACTTTAACGTTCACCTTAACACAAAGGACAGTAAATTTCACATTTTTGGATCTCAGATGATCAATTAAGTGTCAAATGTTGCTGAACTTACCACATAACACAGTCAATTAAATAATAAAGCCCTGACTCTCAAACCAAGAAAGCTAAAATTTTCGAAGTCATCGGTGGAATTTCACCGAGTTTTAACAAGGCCGTCACCAAAGGGTTAGATATTTATTCATAAATAAATAAATAAATAAATAAATAAATATCTACAACATGGGATGTAAAAGTTCAATAATTTTAGTTTGTAAACGTTTCGAATGAGAAAGGCTGTTTTTATCAGAAAAAGAAAAGAAAAAATTAAAAAAAAAGAAAAAAACTCACGCGCTCTCCGTTCCCCACACCCAGCTCGTCCGAAGGGAGGAGAGAACCAGCCCCTAAGCTATAAATGGTAATTCCTATACGTAGACTAACTAAGCGTCACTCGATTTATACAATTGAAAAATCCTAGTCTTTCAGGGCAGGTTTATTGTTATGCTAATCTTATTGTTCTTATTCCCAGTGGGGAGTAGGGTCAACTCGCGCATTCAATGTGATATCGCATTGCAAGCGAGTTTCATCCAAGACAACCCACACGTTGTAGGGGGTGCTTGTTTTATGCCTCGGATGGCACGTAAGACTGATGCGTGTATCACTTTGCAGTATTTCATACTCAATGATACTTCCACTTGTTGATTATTGCTCTTGCGTTTGAAATGCATGGATGCAGTTGAAACACTAGGAAAGAGGACCTAGACAGGTTACAGAGGCGCACTGCTGCAATCATCGAAGGCATGCAGGGGGGAAAAAAGATAAAATGAATTAAATCTTACTTTCTCCTCATGCATCCTTTTGTCGACCCTGAATTGAGATTAAGGAGGCTCGAAATGATTTCTGTATATATCTATATACCTACTTTATATTGCATTTTATGCGACATTATTGTGAAGCTACACAGTTAACCGATATATCATTTTAAAGCTTATGGATCTAGGATATCATTTTTTTTAAATGATTGCGTTTGACGTTGTCATGACAACAGCAGGCCGCTGCAAGAAGGACCTGAAATTCCTTTATTAAAGCTGATATCTCCAAATCCTTTGGGTGAAAGTTTTTTTAAACTTGTACATGTCTAGTTCCCTACCTGTTCTTGCAACTGAGGAAAAATAAAACAAATCTGTAATGCGAAACCTTAAAAATATTTAAAAAAATAATTTTTTCTAGATATAAATGGTTTTTCATTACAGATTTTTCTTAAGGAGGCTCGAAATGGTTTTTTGAGCGCGCGCGCAATATCGACAATTTTACAAGATCCCTCTGACGCGTACAAAATGTATTTTTATTAATAACAACACAATGAAATGGTAGATTTTTTTTATTTTTAGGCAATTTGTTCCAATTAAGGTTTAGATTTAGTAGATCAATTTTAAGAAAAATCTGTAATAGAAAACCATTTATATCTGGGAAAAAATCATTTTTTTAATATTTTAAAGGTTTCGCATTACAGATTTTTTTTATTTTTCCTCAGTTGCAAGAACAGGTAGGGAACTAGACATGAACAAGTTTAAAAAAACTTTCACCTAAAGGATTTGGAGATATCAGTTTAATAAAGGCATTTCAGGTCCTTTTTGCAGCGGCCTGCTGTTGTCATGACAACGTCAAGCGCAATAATTTAATAAAAAATGATATCCTAGATCCATAAGCTTTAAATTGATATATCGGTTAACTGTGTAGCTTCACAATAATGCTGCATAAAATGCAATATAAAGTAGGTATATAGATATATACAGAAACCATTTCCAGCCTCCTTAAAATGGATCTACTAAATCTAAACCTTAATTGGAACAAATTGCCTAAAAATAAAAAAAATCTACCATTTCATTGTGTTGTTATTAATAAAAATACATTTTGTACGCGTCAGAGGGGTCTTGTAAAATTGGCGATATTGCGCGCGCGCTCCAAAAACCTTTCGAGCCTCCTTAAAATCCAGTTTATAAGTGGTTTTTTTTTTTTTTTTTTCAGTCATTTGCTACTACAAGAGCCCCTAGTCATGCATCATTAAGTTTGTCTAGGTGGTAAAGACGCTCTTTTGGACGAATTCAAAGGTGGAAGACGATTTTACAAGGAAAATAGCGCCAGCCGTTGTGTCCATTGACAGTGACGCCGTTGGAGTAAAATCGCTTTCCTGGTCGTCTTGTAGTAGATACCAAAACCAACCAAGGCAATTTCAGGATTGAGTTTGGACTTGTAAAGATGGCAATCGGTGCAATTTTTGTCCGGTTTCAGAGGGTGACTGAGCACTTATAAAAAATATGTAAAGAATTGGGATCTGGTCCATGTGCTGTCGAAAATTTGCATAATTACCCATAATGCTTTTCGTTATTAAATGGAGAAACGAGTTTTTGCGGAAGGAGTCTAGAAGAAACGGCTATTGTGCGTCTCGTAGAAGGTGTTGGATCATAAAAAGTTAAGAAATCAAAAGAGCTGTGTCTGACGTGTTCTGAGAAAGCCGAGATTTGTTTTTTGAATGAAATTTTTTGCACTAAATTTAGAGATGAAAAATAACGTTTACGGTGGTTGTTCTATGGCGCAAAGACGCACACTTTAACGTTCACCTTAACACAAAGGACAGTAAATTTCACATTTTTGGATCTCAGATGATCAATTAAGTGTCAAATGTTGCTGAACTTACCACATAACACAGTCAATTAAATAATAAAGCCCTGACTCTCAAACCAAGAAAGCTAAAATTTTCGAAGTCATCGGTGGAATTTCACCGAGTTTTAACAAGGCCGTCACCAAAGGGTTAGATATTTATTCATAAATAAATAAATAAATAAATAAATAAATATCTACAACATGGGATGTAAAAGTTCAATAATTTTAGTTTGTAAACGTTTCGAATGAGAAAGGCTGTTTTTATCAGAAAAAGAAAAGAAAAAATTAAAAAAAAAGAAAAAAACTCACGCGCTCTCCGTTCCCCACACCCAGCTCGTCCGAAGGGAGGAGAGAACCAGCCCCTAAGCTATAAATGGTAATTCCTATACGTAGACTAACTAAGCGTCACTCGATTTATACAATTGAAAAATCCTAGTCTTTCAGGGCAGGTTTATTGTTATGCTAATCTTATTGTTCTTATTCCCAGTGGGGAGTAGGGTCAACTCGCGCATTCAATGTGATATCGCATTGCAAGCGAGTTTCATCCAAGACAACCCACACGTTGTAGGGGGTGCTTGTTTTATGCCTCGGATGGCACGTAAGACTGATGCGTGTATCACTTTGCAGTATTTCATACTCAATGATACTTCCACTTGTTGATTATTGCTCTTGCGTTTGAAATGCATGGATGCAGTTGAAACACTAGGAAAGAGGACCTAGACAGGTTACAGAGGCGCACTGCTGCAATCATCGAAGGCATGCAGGGGGGAAAAAAGATAAAATGAATTAAATCTTACTTTCTCCTCATGCATCCTTTTGTCGACCCTGAATTGAGATTAAGGAGGCTCGAAATGATTTCTGTATATATCTATATACCTACTTTATATTGCATTTTATGCGACATTATTGTGAAGCTACACAGTTAACCGATATATCATTTTAAAGCTTATGGATCTAGGATATCATTTTTTTTAAATGATTGCGTTTGACGTTGTCATGACAACAGCAGGCCGCTGCAAGAAGGACCTGAAATTCCTTTATTAAAGCTGATATCTCCAAATCCTTTGGGTGAAAGTTTTTTTAAACTTGTACATGTCTAGTTCCCTACCTGTTCTTGCAACTGAGGAAAAATAAAACAAATCTGTAATGCGAAACCTTAAAAATATTTAAAAAAATAATTTTTTCTAGATATAAATGGTTTTTCATTACAGATTTTTCTTAAGGAGGCTCGAAATGGTTTTTTGAGCGCGCGCGCAATATCGACAATTTTACAAGATCCCTCTGACGCGTACAAAATGTATTTTTATTAATAACAACACAATGAAATGGTAGATTTTTTTTATTTTTAGGCAATTTGTTCCAATTAAGGTTTAGATTTAGTAGATCAATTTTAAGAAAAATCTGTAATAGAAAACCATTTATATCTGGGAAAAAATCATTTTTTTAATATTTTAAAGGTTTCGCATTACAGATTTTTTTTATTTTTCCTCAGTTGCAAGAACAGGTAGGGAACTAGACATGAACAAGTTTAAAAAAACTTTCACCTAAAGGATTTGGAGATATCAGTTTAATAAAGGCATTTCAGGTCCTTTTTGCAGCGGCCTGCTGTTGTCATGACAACGTCAAGCGCAATAATTTAATAAAAAATGATATCCTAGATCCATAAGCTTTAAATTGATATATCGGTTAACTGTGTAGCTTCACAATAATGCTGCATAAAATGCAATATAAAGTAGGTATATAGATATATACAGAAACCATTTCCAGCCTCCTTAAAATGGATCTACTAAATCTAAACCTTAATTGGAACAAATTGCCTAAAAATAAAAAAAATCTACCATTTCATTGTGTTGTTATTAATAAAAATACATTTTGTACGCGTCAGAGGGGTCTTGTAAAATTGGCGATATTGCGCGCGCGCTCCAAAAACCTTTCGAGCCTCCTTAAAATCCAGTTTATAAGTGGTTTTTTTTTTTTTTTTTTCAGTCATTTGCTACTACAAGAGCCCCTAGTCATGCATCATTAAGTTTGTCTAGGTGGTAAAGACGCTCTTTTGGACGAATTCAAAGGTGGAAGACGATTTTACAAGGAAAATAGCGCCAGCCGTTGTGTCCATTGACAGTGACGCCGTTGGAGTAAAATCGCTTTCCTGGTCGTCTTGTAGTAGATACCAAAACCAACCAAGGCAATTTCAGGATTGAGTTTGGACTTGTAAAGATGGCAATCGGTGCAATTTTTGTCCGGTTTCAGAGGGTGACTGAGCACTTATAAAAAATATGTAAAGAATTGGGATCTGGTCCATGTGCTGTCGAAAATTTGCATAATTACCCATAATGCTTTTCGTTATTAAATGGAGAAACGAGTTTTTGCGGAAGGAGTCTAGAAGAAACGGCTATTGTGCGTCTCGTAGAAGGTGTTGGATCATAAAAAGTTAAGAAATCAAAAGAGCTGTGTCTGACGTGTTCTGAGAAAGCCGAGATTTGTTTTTTGAATGAAATTTTTTGCACTAAATTTAGAGATGAAAAATAACGTTTACGGTGGTTGTTCTATGGCGCAAAGACGCACACTTTAACGTTCACCTTAACACAAAGGACAGTAAATTTCACATTTTTGGATCTCAGATGATCAATTAAGTGTCAAATGTTGCTGAACTTACCACATAACACAGTCAATTAAATAATAAAGCCCTGACTCTCAAACCAAGAAAGCTAAAATTTTCGAAGTCATCGGTGGAATTTCACCGAGTTTTAACAAGGCCGTCACCAAAGGGTTAGATATTTATTCATAAATAAATAAATAAATAAATATCTACAACATGGGATGTAAAAGTTCAATAATTTTAGTTTGTAAACGTTTCGAATGAGAAAGGCTGTTTTTATCAGAAAAAGAAAAGAAAAAATTAAAAAAAAAGAAAAAACTCACGCGCTCTCCGTTCCCCACACCCAGCTCGTCCGAAGGGAGGAGAGAACCAGCCCCTAAGCTATAAATGGTAATTCCTATACGTAGACTAACTAAGCGTCACTCGATTTATACAATTGAAAAATCCTAGTCTTTCAGGGCAGGTTTATTGTTATGCTAATCTTATTGTTCTTATTCCCAGTGGGGAGTAGGGTCAACTCGCGCATTCAATGTGATATCGCATTGCAAGCGAGTTTCATCCAAGACAACCCACACGTTGTAGGGGGTGCTTGTTTTATGCCTCGGATGGCACGTAAGACTGATGCGTGTATCACTTTGCAGTCAGATTTCATACTCAATGATACTTCCACTTGTTGATTATTGCTCTTGCGTTTGAAATGCATGGATGCAGTTGAAACACTAGGAAAGAGGACCTAGACAGGTTACAGAGGCGCACTGCTGCAATCATCGAAGGCATGCAGGGGGGAAAAAAGATAAAATGAATTAAATCTTACTTTCTCCTCATGCATCCTTTTGTCGACCCTGAATGGAGCTTAAAATCCAGTTTATAAGTGTTTTTTTTTTTTTTTTTTCAGTCATTTGCTACTACAAGAGCCCCTAGTCATGCATCATTAAGTTTGTCTAGGTGGTAAAGACGCTCTTTTGGACGAATTCAAAGGTGGAAGACGATTTTACAAGGAAAATAGCGCCAGCCGTTGTGTCCATTGACAGTGACGCCGTTGGAGTAAAATCGCTTTCCTGGTCGTCTTGTAGTAGATACCAAAACCAACCAAGGCAATTTCAGGATTGAGTTTGGACTTGTAAAGATGGCAATCGGTGCAATTTTTGTCCGGTTTCAGAGGGTGACTGAGCACTTATAAAAAATATGTAAAGAATTGGGATCTGGTCCATGTGCTGTCGAAAATTTGCATAATTACCCATAATGCTTTTCGTTATTAAATGGAGAAACGAGTTTTTGCGGAAGGAGTCTAGAAGAAACGGCTATTGTGCGTCTCGTAGAAGGTGTTGGATCATAAAAAGTTAAGAAATCAAAAGAGCTGTGTCTGACGTGTTCTGAGAAAGCCGAGATTTGTTTTTTGAATGAAATTTTTTGCACTAAATTTAGAGATGAAAAATAACGTTTACGGTGGTTGTTCTATGGCGCAAAGACGCACACTTTAACGTTCACCTTAACACAAAGGACAGTAAATTTCACATTTTTGGATCTCAGATGATCAATTAAGTGTCAAATGTTGCTGAACTTACCACATAACACAGTCAATTAAATAATAAAGCCCTGACTCTCAAACCAAGAAAGCTAAAATTTTCGAAGTCATCGGTGGAATTTCACCGAGTTTTAACAAGGCCGTCACCAAAGGGTTAGATATTTATTCATAAATAAATAAATAAATAAATAAATAAATATCTACAACATGGGATGTAAAAGTTCAATAATTTTAGTTTGTAAACGTTTCGAATGAGAAAGGCTGTTTTTATCAGAAAAAGAAAAGAAAAAATTAAAAAAAAAGAAAAAAACTCACGCGCTCTCCGTTCCCCACACCCAGCTCGTCCGAAGGGAGGAGAGAACCAGCCCCTAAGCTATAAATGGTAATTCCTATACGTAGACTAACTAAGCGTCACTCGATTTATACAATTGAAAAATCCTAGTCTTTCAGGGCAGGTTTATTGTTATGCTAATCTTATTGTTCTTATTCCCAGTGGGGAGTAGGGTCAACTCGCGCATTCAATGTGATATCGCATTGCAAGCGAGTTTCATCCAAGACAACCCACACGTTGTAGGGGGTGCTTGTTTTATGCCTCGGATGGCACGTAAGACTGATGCGTGTATCACTTTGCAGTCAGATTTCATACTCAATGATACTTCCACTTGTTGATTATTGCTCTTGCGTTTGAAATGCATGGATGCAGTTGAAACACTAGGAAAGAGGACCTAGACAGGTTACAGAGGCGCACTGCTGCAATCATCGAAGGCATGCAGGGGGGAAAAAAGATAAAATGAATTAAATCTTACTTTCTCCTCATGCATCCTTTTGTCGACCCTGAATGGAGCTTAAAATCCAGTTTATAAGTGTTTTTTTTTTTTTTTTTTTCAGTCATTTGCTACTACAAGAGCCCCTAGTCATGCATCATTAAGTTTGTCTAGGTGGTAAAGACGCTCTTTTGGACGAATTCAAAGGTGGAAGACGATTTTACAAGGAAAATAGCGCCAGCCGTTGTGTCCATTGACAGTGACGCCGTTGGAGTAAAATCGCTTTCCTGGTCGTCTTGTAGTAGATACCAAAACCAACCAAGGCAATTTCAGGATTGAGTTTGGACTTGTAAAGATGGCAATCGGTGCAATTTTTGTCCGGTTTCAGAGGGTGACTGAGCACTTATAAAAAATATGTAAAGAATTGGGATCTGGTCCATGTGCTGTCGAAAATTTGCATAATTACCCATAATGCTTTTCGTTATTAAATGGAGAAACGAGTTTTTGCGGAAGGAGTCTAGAAGAAACGGCTATTGTGCGTCTCGTAGAAGGTGTTGGATCATAAAAAGTTAAGAAATCAAAAGAGCTGTGTCTGACGTGTTCTGAGAAAGCCGAGATTTGTTTTTTGAATGAAATTTTTTGCACTAAATTTAGAGATGAAAAATAACGTTTACGGTGGTTGTTCTATGGCGCAAAGACGCACACTTTAACGTTCACCTTAACACAAAGGACAGTAAATTTCACATTTTTGGATCTCAGATGATCAATTAAGTGTCAAATGTTGCTGAACTTACCACATAACACAGTCAATTAAATAATAAAGCCCTGACTCTCAAACCAAGAAAGCTAAAATTTTCGAAGTCATCGGTGGAATTTCACCGAGTTTTAACAAGGCCGTCACCAAAGGGTTAGATATTTATTCATAAATAAATAAATAAATAAATAAATAAATATCTACAACATGGGATGTAAAAGTTCAATAATTTTAGTTTGTAAACGTTTCGAATGAGAAAGGCTGTTTTTATCAGAAAAAGAAAAGAAAAAATTAAAAAAAAAGAAAAAAACTCACGCGCTCTCCGTTCCCCACACCCAGCTCGTCCGAAGGGAGGAGAGAACCAGCCCCTAAGCTATAAATGGTAATTCCTATACGTAGACTAACTAAGCGTCACTCGATTTATACAATTGAAAAATCCTAGTCTTTCAGGGCAGGTTTATTGTTATGCTAATCTTATTGTTCTTATTCCCAGTGGGGAGTAGGGTCAACTCGCGCATTCAATGTGATATCGCATTGCAAGCGAGTTTCATCCAAGACAACCCACACGTTGTAGGGGGTGCTTGTTTTATGCCTCGGATGGCACGTAAGACTGATGCGTGTATCACTTTGCAGTCAGATTTCATACTCAATGATACTTCCACTTGTTGATTATTGCTCTTGCGTTTGAAATGCATGGATGCAGTTGAAACACTAGGAAAGAGGACCTAGACAGGTTACAGAGGCGCACTGCTGCAATCATCGAAGGCATGCAGGGGGGAAAAAAGATAAAATGAATTAAATCTTACTTTCTCCTCATGCATCCTTTTGTCGACCCTGAATGGAGCTTAAAATCCAGTTTATAAGTGTTTTTTTTTTTTTTTTTTTCAGTCATTTGCTACTACAAGAGCCCCTAGTCATGCATCATTAAGTTTGTCTAGGTGGTAAAGACGCTCTTTTGGACGAATTCAAAGGTGGAAGACGATTTTACAAGGAAAATAGCGCCAGCCGTTGTGTCCATTGACAGTGACGCCGTTGGAGTAAAATCGCTTTCCTGGTCGTCTTGTAGTAGATACCAAAACCAACCAAGGCAATTTCAGGATTGAGTTTGGACTTGTAAAGATGGCAATCGGTGCAATTTTTGTCCGGTTTCAGAGGGTGACTGAGCACTTATAAAAAATATGTAAAGAATTGGGATCTGGTCCATGTGCTGTCGAAAATTTGCATAATTACCCATAATGCTTTTCGTTATTAAATGGAGAAACGAGTTTTTGCGGAAGGAGTCTAGAAGAAACGGCTATTGTGCGTCTCGTAGAAGGTGTTGGATCATAAAAAGTTAAGAAATCAAAAGAGCTGTGTCTGACGTGTTCTGAGAAAGCCGAGATTTGTTTTTTGAATGAAATTTTTTGCACTAAATTTAGAGATGAAAAATAACGTTTACGGTGGTTGTTCTATGGCGCAAAGACGCACACTTTAACGTTCACCTTAACACAAAGGACAGTAAATTTCACATTTTTGGATCTCAGATGATCAATTAAGTGTCAAATGTTGCTGAACTTACCACATAACACAGTCAATTAAATAATAAAGCCCTGACTCAAGATTTGCATATGTCGTTACAGTGTTCGGACGTGTTTTTTTGAGCTCCGCTGTAACTGACCGCAACTATGAATTTAGAACAGGTTAAAAAAATCATACAACAAGAATTAGATCCAATTAATCAATCGATCAAAGATTTATTGAAGAAATATCAAGAATTGAGTAATTCGGTAAACGTTTTCTCAGGAAAATATGACGAACTCTTAAACCAAACGAAGACATCAAACTCCCAATTCCAACGACAAGCTCGAGATATTACTCTCATTAAACAAGACCTAACCATTATCGACAAGCGAGCAGTGGAAGCATTAGACGAGGTTGATAACCTGGCTCAATACATTAGAAGGGATTGTTTGGAGATCTCTGGAATTCAAGTGCTGAAGAAATAGTCGAATCTGTTGGAGAGGCCATTGGTATCGATATTAACAGAGACGACATATCCATTGCTCACCCAATACCTTCCTACAATCCAAAAACTCCACCAAAAGTGATTGTCAAATTTACACAAAGGAAGACAAGAAACAAGTTTTATGAGAAGAGAAAGAATCTAGCCAAAAAGAAAGCTAAAGATTTGCCAAATTTAGATCTAGCCTCAAACACCGACATCTACATATCGGAATCCTTAACACCTAAACGCAAGAAACTGTTTTCAGAGGTAAATAAAACCAAAAAACGATTCAAATGGAAGTTTATCTGGACATACAACGGAAAGATTTTCATGAAACAGAAAGAAGGATCACGCACTTACTCATTCGAGAATATTGAAGACCTTGGAGAATTCAAGAACAAACATCAAGTACATGATGAATTCTAGTTCATTCAACTACGTGAACATTCAATTAAGTAAGATTATCTTATACACTGTCACCGAAACACTATACTTTACAAACTTTATACATTACAAAATATCTACACGTATATTTAGTGATAATAGTATATTACTTATATAGATTTAACAATATTGAATAGGCAGTTAAATTTTATTAATCTTACTCCTTACTCATGAATCCATTAACTGAATTACCCTTTTACGATCTAGATCGCGATGAACTCTTGAAATTAATCGGGAGCTGGGTTTACACATCTTCTGATTCATTATTACAATCAAAAGATTTATTTCAGGATGTCATTGTGAGTCCTGAAAGGGAAGAAAATCTCGAGGAGCAATTACAAAGCTTCTCTATGGAATCAAAATACTTTAGCATTAAAAAATCTGGGAATATTTTTCATAAGACCAAAACCCAGAACGGATTCTCAATGATTCATTTGAATATGCGTAGTTTAACTAAAAATCTGACTTTATTGGAAGATCTTCTTTCGACTTTTAAAACTACTCCAGAAATTATTGCAATTTCGGAAACTAAATTAAAAGATGATAATATATACAACGTTGATATAAGCGGATACTCGTTTTTGAATACTAATTCTATGTCTTGCGCCGGTGGAGTTGGCCTTTATGTTTCTAATGAATTAAAGTTCATTAGGAGGCAAGATCTTGACCTTCGTACTGAAGAAATGGAATCTTGCTGGATTGAAATAGTGCGAAAAAGACAAAAGAATATTGTTATTGGATGTATTTATCGACACCCTTCCTACAATACCTCCCAATTCTGTGAAATTGTCAGGGACCAATTAAGTAATCTTAATGATAAAGGAAAAGAAGTATTTGTCTTAGGAGATATAAATATCAATTTTATGAATTACAATACGGACAATAACACATCTGATTATTTAGACATGCTTCTTAACACAGGATTTATTCCATTGATTACTAAATCAACGCGAATAACTCAACATACATCCACCCTCATCGACCACATTTACACGAATGTACCGCAAAAAATATCAAACTCAGGTATCTGCTTGGCTGATATCACAGATCATCTACCGATATTTTGTTCCGTGACTTCCAGGCTTCCCACATTTAAAAAAGAAAAATTCTTTCGAGATTTTAATAAATTTGATGAAGCTTTGTTTATTGAAGAAATCAAAACAGTCGACTTCAAAAGTCTTATTGATACAAATGTTAATGAAAGTATGACCAGAATATTGAACACCATACAAATTATCTCGGATAAGCATGCGCCTGTCAAACGTATGTCAAACAAAAGCTATAAACAATACAAAAAGCCCTGGATAACAAAAGCAATTTTAGTTTCTATTAAAAAGAAGCAAAAACTATTTAAAACACACTGTTTAAGTAAAGACCCTGAAAAAGTCAAATACTACAAAGCATACAACAATAAATTGAATAGAATTAAAGAAGCATCAAAAAAGTCATACTTTAAAAAACAATTTGATTTGAATAGTCAAAACTTAAAAACAACATGGAAACTTATTGGGACGTTATTTAACAAGAACAAAAATTCACAAGCGCAAATAACTAAATTAATATATCAAAACAAACCTTACATTGATAAGAAGGATATTGCACAGAAACTAAATATACACTTTACCAATGTAGGAGAATGTTTAGCAGAAAAACTTCCTAAAACTGACATAAGCCCGTCAAGTTACATTAAAAGATCGTTTCGCGATAGTTTTATGTTTAGAAGCATAACACCAGAAGAGGTACACGATACAATCATGAACTTAAATCTCAAAAAGTCTACCCTTGGGATTCCTCAAAAGTTTATTAAAATTGCATGCAATCAACTTTCCGAACCGTTATCTATGGTATTTAATCTATCAATCCTTCAGGGAGTTGTTCCAAATTCTCTGAAGATATCGAGGATTACACCTATTGATAAGGGTGGAAATTCAATTGAACCAGGAAATTATCGTCCAATATCCACACTATCAACTTTTACACAAATATTTGAAAAACTTGTACACAAACAACTAACTCATTACATTGATAAGCATAAAATTTTGTTTGATTACCAATTTGGCTTCAGAAAAGGTCACTCCACTGCGCAAGCAATAGCGGAAATTACAGACAATCTAAAGAAGGCTATTGATAACAACTTATATACTTGTGGGGTCTTTGTAGACTTTTCAAAAGCCTTCGATACCGTAAATCACCAAATTTTAATAAAAAAATTAGAAAAATATGGCATCCGGGGTCTACCGTTGTCATGGTTTAAAAATTACTTACAAAATAGAAAACAATTTGTTGTCCTTGATGATGTACAATCTGATCATCAAACAATAACATGTGGTATTCCACAAGGCAGTGTACTAGGCCCGCTTTTGTTTCTGATTTATATAAATGATCTTCCACAAAGTACGGATAAACTCCAGTTCAAAATCTTTGCTGATGATACAAATTTATTTGCTTCTGCAAGAGACCTTAACTCATTAGCAAATATTATGAATCAGGAGCTAGGCAAAGTCAAAGAATGGTGCGATACAAACAAACTATCAATAAATACAGCAAAAACGAATTTTATGATAGTTAAATCTGCACGGAAAAAAGATCACCAAATTGATATAAAAATCCCTATAGCCAATGGAATGCAAATGCCCATTGAGAGGAAAAAATTTATAAAATATTTGGGTGTTATGATAGATGATTCAATGAGTTGGAAACATCACATTTCGTACATATGCTCACGCATATCTCGTAATACAGGGATTATTGCAAAATTAAGGCATTATCTTTCAGTTAAACAACTTAAGCAGATATATTACAATCTTATCTATCCCTATATATCTTACGCCATCATGGCTTGGGGAAGTACATACACAACTCATCTTACGAAAATCCAGACAAAGCAAAATCACATCATACGCTTAATCTTTTTTACCACACTTTACGGTAAGGATACAGCAAGTGCTAAACCTTTAATGAACTTACTGGATGTCCTTACAGTAAAAAACGTTTACTACTTACATGTCCTAAAATTTATGCACTTATGGCACATTGGGGCACTTCCTAGCATCTTTAACACTATGTTTAAATATGCTGGAGATATGCACAATTACAATACAAGATATGCAAGTTATGGTAACTTATATAAATCGAAAATTAGGACAAATATTGGCAAACAATCGATTTCGTTCATGGCAATCGATATTTGGAGCAGTATTCCAATTGAACTTAAATCCTGTAAAAAGACATACTCTTTCTCAAAAAACCTTAAACAGTATTTACTTGATCAACAATTAAATTATTGAATGTAATGTCTAGGTGAATACTCAAATTATGCACTTATACATTATATGATATTTTCCAAACTATATCAATCATATTATATGTTTTATTTATCAATATTACTCTTTCTTAATTTCTACAACTTACCTCATTATCTAATTATCTAATTCTATTATATTTATCCATTGTAATTATATTCTATTTATATATTTTTTTCTTTAAACCTGAATTACTATTGTAACTAAAAGACTGGGGGCTAACTAGAAAACCTAACAGTTAATTTAGCCCCCAGGCTCTTCTTATATTAAAACCAAAGTGTAAATAAAAACTGTAAATCATTTTAATATTAATAATTCTATGTATAAATTGTAATATTCAAAGAGAGCAAATAAACTAAACTGTAAACTGTAAACTCTCAAACCAAGAAAGCTAAAATTTTCGAAGTCATCGGTGGAATTTCACCGAGTTTTAACAAGGCCGTCACCAAAGGGTTAGATATTTATTCATAAATAAATAAATAAATAAATAAATAAATAAATAAATAAATATCTACAACATGGGATGTAAAAGTTCAATAATTTTAGTTTGTAAACGTTTCGAATGAGAAAGGCTGTTTTTATCAGAAAAAGAAAAGAAAAAATTAAAAAAAAAGAAAAAACTCACGCGCTCTCCGTTCCCCACACCCAGCTCGTCCGAAGGGAGGAGAGAACCAGCCCCTAAGCTATAAATGGTAATTCCTATACGTAGACTAACTAAGCGTCACTCGATTTATACAATTGAAAAATCCTAGTCTTTCAGGGCAGGTTTATTGTTATGCTAATCTTATTGTTCTTATTCCCAGTGGGGAGTAGGGTCAACTCGCGCATTCAATGTGATATCGCATTGCAAGCGAGTTTCATCCAAGACAACCCACACGTTGTAGGGGGTGCTTGTTTTATGCCTCGGATGGCACGTAAGACTGATGCGTGTATCACTTTGCAGTATTTCATACTCAATGATACTTCCACTTGTTGATTATTGCTCTTGCGTTTGAAATGCATGGATGCAGTTGAAACACTAGGAAAGAGTAGTATCTGTTCTTATCTTTGGATCTGAACAGATTGTGATCGAAATGATGAACTTGAGACGTAAAAGACCGAATACTGTGCGTGTTGTCCAATGCTACGCGACTCCGAGTGAGATTCTTGACGCTTTCGAAGCCTTGGAGGAAATACCGAGCGGTAACATTGTATGTGCGCAAGATGCTGGGGACAAAACGACTTTGATTACCTTCAAGACGCATATGATAGCCGAAGATGTTCTGAATTTGCAGACGATAATTGTTAATGGGGGACCGGTAATCATCACTCCGGCTTATGGGGGAATGGTGTTTGTCAAAGTGTATCAAGTACCATACGAAGTACACAATAACGAATTAAAAGCGTACATGAGCGAATTTGGCCACGTGTATAAAGTCAGAAATGACAAAATTATCGGTTACCCTACTGTCGACAATGGAATAAGAACCGTATCAATGGCGATACGTAGGCCCATCCCATCCTTCGTGAAGATAGAGGGATTTGAATGTCGAGTGTACCACTATGGTCAAACTAAAACGTGCCGTAACTGTGCTTCGACATACCATCTACTGAAAAATTGTCCATATGTAAAGTGTTATAACTGTAAAGGAATCGGACATATGGCAAATGAATGTGACGAGAATTTGGTGTGCCAATACTGCAGTGAGGTTGGGCATTCGGAGCAAAGATGCCAAAGTCAAGAAGATGACTACTACGCGGGTTTGGCGAACCCACACGACAAGGACCAAGAAATTGCAAGCCCAGCTTCGCCAACACGACTGGAGACAAATGAAGAAGAAATATCTACACAAGAAGAACCAGAAGAAGAAGAACCAGAACAACAAGAAACAGAACAACAAGAAACAGAACAACAAGAAACAGAACAACAAGAAACAGAACAACAAGAAGCAGAACAAGATAAAGCAGAAAAAGAAGACTCAAACTCTATAGCTCAGGGTGAAATAGGACATGAAACTGTTGAGGTTTTAAACGAGGGTACTGAGCGGTTGTTTGGGGCAGGAGGTGTTTCATTCTCTATTGCAGGCTTTCTAAACGATGACACTGAAATGCCATGGACAACGGTCAGCTCTAAAAGGAAAAACGACGAGAATACTGATCCTAAAGAAATAGCGGAAAAAAAGATTCCAAAACGTTAGATTGTCCATGCTAGGTAAATATGCTAATTTTTGCGCTGTTTTACGTTGTATTGTGTATGTATTGTATAGTTCTTTCATGTTCCTTGTATCGTACCCTTTGTTGTGTGGTTGTAAAAGTCCTTATGCAAATTCATGTCCTTAAAGTGTATTAGCATTAATGTCTGTGGGATTGGTTTGCCCCGTAAATGTGGTATTGTTGCGTCTGCATTGTCTCGGTGGGATGTTTTGTTCGTACAAGAATCGCATGTTGATTGTATGGTGAAGGCTGAACGCTTTCAAAATGAATGGGGCGGGTTTGGGTTTTGGAGTTTTGGAGGGGCGAGGCGTGCGGGGGTGGGTATTGTTTTCAAAAAACGAAAGAACATAAGAGTGATTGATGAGTTGCGTGACACAGAGGGGAGGGTAATGAGTGTTTTGGTTGAATGGGGAGGGGCGCGCTATACCTTTCTTTGTGTGTAGGCTCCAGTTGATTTACGTGAACGTAAAGTATTTTTTGGTAAATTGTTTCAATATGTTTTTCCAAATACGCTGTTAATCATGGCTGGCGATTTTAATTGTGTGTCCCGTAATGTTGATTCGTCGTGTGTGTCCGGTGCAAATAGGGAGGGCTCGAAGGAGTTAGGGTATCTTTTGTCTGACCTTGACCTAGTTGATGGGTGGATACATCTCTATATGGGGGTGCGTCACATTTTGCGTGGTTCGGTCAGGGGGTGGGATCAAGGTTAGATAGGGTATACTTTTCGCGGGGGTTGATGGGCAAATTCTCATCTCTTTTTGTTGAGCCGTTGGGTGTATCCGACCACGATGGGGTTAAATTTACGTTGCAAGGGGGAGCACAGGCAAGGGGGGGTGGGTTATGGAAATTCAACTGTGACTTATTAAATGATCAATTCTTTGTTAGAGAGATGAGGGAGTGGTTAGAAATTGAACTAGAGTTAAGTGTGGGGAGTGAATGGGAGGAGTGGAGTGCCTTAAAGAATCGTATGAAAAAACATATTATAAAGATTAGTAAGAACAGAGCGAGAATGAAAAGACTAAAAATAAACGTAATAACAAAGGAGATTATAACATTAGAAAGAATGCTTAGCAACGGACAGGATGTCAATACGCAAATCGAGAGGTTAGAATGTCGTCTGAAACAAATTGTGGAAAGTGATTTTGAAGGGGTGAAAATAACAAGCAGGGTTAAATGGATAAAGGAGGGAGAGAAACCTACCAGGTATTTTTTCAGCCTTATTAAAGAGCATGGGACAAGTAATGAGATTGATGTTTTGATAGACGAGAACGGTGCAGAAGATGGAGAGCAGAGAGGGAAACTTGGGATTATTGAGCGATTTTATAAGGAACTGTATAAAGAGGAAAGCACGGAGAGGAGTGTACAGAATGAATTGCTTACAAAGATAGAAAGGGGTTTAGAGAGTGAGTCGTGTGAAAAGTGTGAGGGTCTGATAAGTGTGGGAGAAATGGAAAAGGCAGTGAAAGGGATGAGTATGGGGAAAACACCGGGGGAGGATGGGATGTCCTTGGAGTTTTATAAGCAGTTTGAAGATTTGTTACTACCTTTTTTAGTTAAAGTTGCAAATAAGAGTTATGACAAAGGGTTTTTTCCGGAGGGTATGGTGAGGAGTGTAGTGACTGGCGGCCTATCTCCCTTCTTTTTTTTTTTTTTTTTTAATTGTTTTATTGAAAAACAGAATAGATTATTATTATGTACATCAGCTTACATCTACTTAAATCAGCTATAAATATTTACAAAAAATCACTTATTTTTTCCATCAAGTCAATGAAGTCTAGTTATTTACAAAATTCACATCTTTACAATCTTTCAATTATTTACTAATAATATCACAATGGTGACTTATTCTTACTTAGTTATACTAAGTAAGGTCAAACGCACTCCTCGTTTATGTTACATTTGAGGGTAACCTTAAACTAGCTAATTATTCGACCTTTTATCAGTAGCTACCCTACAAGCGAGTTACACAATATTATTTATTTCATAATGTTCTTCCTTTGTTTGACTTAATATGTACTTGTGATTTTCACTTGAAAAATAGCATATCAATGCTACTATCATCTTAATTTATCTACCCCCCCCCCCCCCCCCAAAAAAAAACCCAAAATCACAAAACACTAAGTCACTTAAAGCGCACTAGAAAATCACCCACCTCCCATGTTTTGCGAAACATAACATCAGAGAGGCGTACCTGATCCACTAAAATTCGCTCTCTGATGTCATGTTGACACAGACGAATAACATCACGATACGATACAATACTATGATCAAAGGTTGCACGATTACGAAACACCCAAATAGCTTTCAACATACATTCAATCACAAAGACAATTATCACATCCTCTCTGCGTCCACTCATGAACAAACAAAAGAACACATTTCTAATATCGATACGAAAACCACTAGGAAGAATACTTCGCAACACAACCATCACCCAACCCCATGCTTTTTTCACTCTTGGACACTCTAAAAAACAATGCAAGATGGTCTCTTGTTTATTACACACTGCACACCCTACCCCAACGATATTATGTCCCCATTCTTTCAGACTCACTCTAACTTTCGTTACTCGATGTATAATCCCCCAACGTATCTCAATAACTGACTTAATCGCTATTGACTTTCTAAAAGTACCCCACACATCTCTCCATACCAACCCTTGCACACAACGACTCCACAATAACTCACATCTCGGTTTCACATATACAACACCCACCATAAGCGTATACACCGATTTTACTGGCATATCCGCTTTAACAGCAATCGAACGAAGATCAGCTAATACTTTTACATAAAAATCAGGTAGCACTTCAGACGAAGGCAACAAATTAGTACGTAAAGCAGACATCCCTTCAACTATATTGGCAACACGATTACCCAACAAATATCTCATATAACAAAAAGCCATACAGTCATCACGACGTAACGTACACAAAACGTTCACCACATGCAAAGCTCTAATTCTTATACTAAAGTCTACCATTCCCAACCCCCCCTCCTTTGACGGTAACAAACACGTTTCTCTCTTTATTAGTTCAACCCTACCTCCCCACACAAAGCCCCATATCAATTTATTTACTTCCCCCAAATCGGAAGCAATGTGGGTTGGGAGTTTCAAGAGTAGAGTGGATAAACCTTGTGGGATTAAGTGGGTGGTCAAAATGAAAATTCTGGGGATTTGGTTTGGGGATGAAGTAAGGGATGAGAATTGGGTGGGAAAAGTAGATAAGCTGAAAGGGGTTTTAAATAGGTGGTCGGGTAGGAAATTATCAATCTGGGGTAGGGTTCTAATAGTGAAGGTTTTGGGGCTAGCAAAATTAGAGTATGCATGGGGCGAGAGTGTTGTCTGTTCCTAGTGACATTGTGAAGACGGTAAACAAGCTGATTTGGGGCTTTGTCTGGGGCTTTGTCTGGGGGGGGGGTAAAGTAGAGCTAATTCGTCGAGAGACATGTTTGTTGCCAATAAAGGAGGGGGGTTTAGGCATGGTGGACTTCAGCTTGCGTATTAGAGCCTTACATGTGGTGAACGTTTTGTCTATGTTGCGCTGTGAGCAGTGCATGGATTTCTGCTATATGAGGTACTCTTGGTGGGTAATCGTGTTGCTAAATGTGTAAAAGATTTATTGTGTCTGAGTACGAATTTGTTGCCTTCGTCCGGTGTGATACCAGATTATCATGTGAAAGTATTAGAGGATCTTAGATGTTTTGATGTAAAAGCTGATGTGACTGTACGTGCGCTGTATTTGCTTATGGTTAGTAAAGTGTATGTTAAGCCAAGGTGCGAGAGAATGTGGTGTAATAGAGCGAGGGGTGTGAATTGGGGAAATGTGTGGGGTGCCTTTAAAAAATCTATGGCGATTACAACTGTGAGAGAAGTGAGATGGAGAATAGTTCAGGGTGTGACGAAAGTTAGAGTTACGTTGAAAGAGTGGGGACATAATATTGTAGAGACAGGGTGTGCGGTGTGTAGTAAACCAGAAACGAGTGTGCATTGTTTTTTAGAGTGTCCTAGAGTGAAAAAAGCTTGGGGTTGGGTGGTGTTTGTACTAAGAAGCATTTTGCCAAGAGAGTTTTGTATTGACGTTAAAAATGTTTTCTTTAATTTGTTCCTTTGCAAGGAATCGTAGGGAGGACACGATAATTGTTTTTGTTATTGAATGTATGCTGAAAGCTATTTGGGTGTTTCGTAACCGTGCGACTTTTGATCGTAGTGTTGTTTCCTACCGTGATGTCATCCGTCTGTGTCGTCATGATATCAGAGAGAGAATTTTAATTGACCGTGTACGTCTCTCTGATGTCATGTTTTGCAAAACTTGGGGGGTGGGTGATATTTTAGCACGCTTTAGCTGATCTAATGTTTTTGTGTCTTTTTGCGACTGCTATAATACAAAAGTGTGAAATGAAGTATCAAAATAGCATGAAACTATAGCGCGTTAGCTTGTAGCTAAAAATAGTGAATACATGGTATTCAGCTGGGAGCGAAGTGCTATAAGGATGATTCAAAGTTCTAAACAGTACGCGTAAGTGATTGTCTATAAAATCACGTACTGATATACAAAGTAAGTAAGTGGTCACAAGACTGCTATAATACAAAAGCGTGAAATGAAGTATCAAAATAGCATGAAACTCCAGTGCGTTAGCTTGTAGCTAAAACTAGTGAATATGTGGTATTCAGCTGGTAGCGAAGTGCTATAATGATGACTTAAAAAAATTTAAACAGTACGCGTAAGTGATTCTCTATAAAATCACGCACTGATATACAAAGTAAACTAAGCGGTCATAAGAATAAACCACAGGATATATAAGCTACGAAATAGAATAAGGCCAGAAATACTTAGTACAACAAGTGATTATGTAAATAAGTGATCACGTAGCTAAAGTATAATAATTGATTACAATAGAAAGTTCACAGTCGAATAAGTGCTGAACGTCACAGTACCTACAAGGAATTACATAATAGATTAAAATGAAACTAAGGAACAAATAAGATTACATAGTGACTAACTTACCACATGTAAATATTGAAAATATAGTAATTATTGAATAGGTAAATGTAGAGCCATGATGATATATAGTTGATGTAAATAGCTTAGTTGATGTACATAAAATTTTACATGTTTTTTGAATAAAAACATCTCAAAAAAAAAATAAACACTAGGAAAGAGTACCTAGACAGGTTACAGAGGCGCACTGCTGCAATCATTGAAGGCATGCAGGGGGGAAAAAAGATAAAATGAATTAAATCTTACTTTCTCCTCATCCTTTTGACCCTGAATTGAGCTAAAATCCAGTTTATAAGTGTTTTTTTTCAGTCATTTGCTACTACAAGAGCCCCTAGTCATGCATCATTAAGTTTGTCTAGGTGGTAAAGACGCTCTTTTGGACGAATTCAAAGGTGGAAGACGATTTTACAAGGAAAATAGCGCCAGCCGTTGTGTCCATTGACAGTGACGCCGTTGGAGTAAAATCGCTTTCCTGGTCGTCTTGTAGTAGATACCAAAACCAACCAAGGCAATTTCAGGATTGAGTTTGGACTTGTAAAGATGGCAATCGGTGCAATTTTTGTCCGGTTGGAGAGGGTGACTGAGCACAAATATGTAAAGAATTGGGATCTGGTCCATGTGCTGTCGAAAATTTGCATAATTACCCATAATGCTTTTCGTTATTAAATGGAGAAACGAGTTTTTGCGGAAGGAGTCTAGAAGAAACGGCTATTGTGCGTCGCGTAGAAGGTGTTGGATCATAAAAAGTTAAGAAATCAAAAGAGCTGTGTCTGACGTGTTCTGAGAATGCCGAGATTTGTTTTTTGAATAATATTTTTTGCACTAAATTTAGAGATGAAAAATAACGTTTACGGTGGTTGTTCTATGGCGCAAAGACGCACACTTTAATAATAATAATAATAATAATAATAATAATAATAATAATAATAATAATAATAATAATAATAATAATAATAATAATAATAATAATAATAATAATAATAATAATAATAATAATAATAATAATAATAATAATAATAATAATAATAATAACGGTTTATTTGAAGCTTATCTACAGGGTAGCTCTACATCTTCAAAGTAACATAATGATTGTCAAATAGAAAAATAAATAGTGATATGGAAATAGTATAAAAATTGTGTATATGAAAGTATGATAATCTACAAGTTATGAAATTCCAAGGCGTGTTTTAGCTTTGTTTAACAATAGTTTGTACACTTGTTTTGCAAATGGTTTAAAGTCTTTATTTTCTCGGGTAATTGCTGGAAGTTCGTTGTACAGCTTTGCACAGTTATCTTGGAAGGTTCCAGTTTCAAGTGGGACTACTAAGTGTATGGAACTGCTTGACCGTAACTGGCGGCCGACTTTGCGTATTTCTATCTTTAGGTAGTCTGGAAATGATGGATCCCACAGTGACCTATGGGCTAGGCGGAGAAGGTGATATTCTGTTCGCTCTTTAATTGGGAGCCACATAAGCCGTTGTAGTACGTCACTTTCGGTGGTGTATCTTTAACGTTCACCTTAACACAAAGGACAGTAAATTTCACATTTTTGGATCTCAGATGATCAATTAAGTGTCAAATGTTGCTGAACTTACCACATAACACAGTCAATTAAATAATAAAGCCCTGACTCTCAAACCAAGAAAGCTAAAATTTTCGAAGTCATCGGTGGAATTCCACCGAGTTTTAACAGGGCCGTCACCAAAGGGTTAAATATTTTAATAATGATATTGGCTGATGATTCATAAAGTTTGTACTTATGCATGTACTTGATGATATTCTGATTATTGTCCTTTTTTTTTCATTTCAATTATTACATGACATTAAACATAACTGGGGGTTTCACGAATCAATAACCGACTGATTTCAAATAAGTGCCGATTCATTGCACCTCTAAATTTTATAGTGATTGAAATATTTTGAGGCGGTCAAATAAAATTCTGAACGTGGGTATATTTGCCTTCGCTTTGCAGCGGCCGGTTTGTTTTTATTTTTGAGTTATACATGCATGATTTGCATGCTTTTGCTTTTTTATACCCACGTTCAGAATTTTATTTGACCGCCTCAAAATATTTCAATCACTATAAAATTTAGAGGCGCACTTGAAAATATGGTGAACTTTTGATAGCTAAAAAATAAAAAAAAGTTATCTCAGATTTTTTCGTTAGCGTGCTCAGAAGTAAAAATTAGAAGTTTTGCACAAAAACTGACAAACTTTTGCCGATTTGTATCCTTTCCCAAAAGAAATCCCGTGGACTAAATTAGTTGAAATTCACAGACAATATAGACAAATGTCCTGTTAATACCTGGCTGGAAGGATTTTGATTTATCTCTTCAAAGTCTGTTGTTATCGGTAAATATTATAAAACAATGAATTTTTCCTAGGAAATAAAATGACCCGTTTTTATTCAAAATCGGTGAGATGAATTTTTTTTAAACTTTGCCAGATTGTTGACCTAGGTAACAGCTTTAAAGTAGGCTATGTGGTTTTAAAAGTTTAGGTCGATTTTTCCCAAAAATAGGCTACATAGAAATTCGGCGGCGTTATCATTTGTCGGCTAAAATATTATCGATTTTATCAAAAATAACTTTTTTAAAAACTTTATTCTATATGTAGACATGTGTTAAAAAATCTTGTCAAAATACCTTCTGACGCGGGAACTACGGCCTTTCAAACGTCGCTGGGTGAGCGCAAAAATACTGACCCGAGCCTCCTTAAACGGCTGTAGATTATATATGCATACACCCTCAGCTTTGACATTTCGCCCAGATGTTACATAAAGTGTGAAGATTTTACGCGTTTTTTGATCTAAACAGTTTCAAAACGACCTATACAGTCCTATTATATAGCAGTTTGCCTAGAAGTATATGAAGTTTGGAAACATTCGTAAAAGCCGATTTTGACTCTTCAACTTTCCAAATTTTGTTTCAACATCAGACTACTTGTAGGCACAATTTCAAGTCGGAAAGTGCTTTAGGTTCCCGTCAGTGTGCTTCAGCGTAGACATAAAATTGGGCCGTTTTTTATCAAAAATCATAAAAAGTGTTTAGTGCTCCATAAGAAAAACGTTACGATAAATTTGTTTCTTATACTTCTGAGTTAAATTTGAGGATATTTCACCGACTTGATTGAAGACCATTGGAGCTTTTTAAGGCACTCAAATAAAATGCCAAAGTTGGGTATATTCTGCCGTAACTCTAAAAGATAAAAGTAAATTTGGCAGAGAAAATTTAAATCAAAGCTTATATCCAAATCACGACGATTTTGTATCTAATATACAACCTTCATTACGGCTATGATTTCTTTTTTCAATTCCTCATGAATTATTAATGAGTTTTATAAGTAATGTTTACAACATGAGCGGCCGTGTTGTATCGGCAAATAGTCATTAATTGAAAAAACATTGTCGCTGACCGACTACGCGACTAGCCCAAACGGGAGTATGGGTAAACTGAAAATCACTGAAGTAATAAATTTTTATCACGCGCTATAGAACATGCAGTAATACGGCGAGTACACGAACGTGTGCCTTCGAGTTCTTGGCAAAGAAATAAACCGTTGTATAGAGCAAGGGAATATCGACAAGTAAATAGACACGTCTTCAGTTTTCATGCAAAGGATTTGTGTCATCCAAATCAATCGCCAGTGTAAATCTTCGCTGTATGCTCGAGGCATGGCTAACCAAAATATAGAAACAAGGCACTGAGAGCTCAAGATGTTGATATTATATGTAGCTAACTGTAACAGTAATTTCTATCCATACTCCGGTCGGCGATGTTTTTTCAAATGACAAGCCGTGTTTAAATTTACCACTCGGAGCTATTAATATGGTATATGTATAACATGTGTTATTTTATCCTTTATATATTTCATTATTTGTCTTCTATTTTTAAGTTATTTAATTGTCTCTTTTACATATCTTTTTTTGCTAACAAGCTATTTTCATATGTTTATTTACATAACGTTTTATAGACTGCAAATCAGTACATACTTTTTTTCTCGGCCAAAACATCATTAGTTTGATCTTCAACTATTTTTTCGAAAGTTCTGCGTAAAAGTAATATCTGTTTTGGAATCTATACGTCTGGGTATATAGTCCCAGATACATGTTTAAAGATGTACAATTTATCGTCATTGTTTTTATTGAAGTTTATTCTTTACTTTTGTGCGTTTTTAAAACATTCATAACTGCTTCTTCTCCATGACCAGACAAAGAAGAGCATATTTCCAATGGAGTCAAATGAGACTCATTCTTGATATTCACTGAGGCTCCATACTGCAGTAAAAGTTCCACTAGATGTATATCAGCATTTCTAACTGCTGAGAATAAAGGCGACTCCCCTTCGGAGTCAAGGGCGTTAACATTAGCACCTCTATCCAGCAACATCTTGACGACATCCATATCCAGATCATGATGTGTGCATACATGATGTAGTGGCGAGTACAGGCTAAGGACCTCTTGAGCATTAACACATGCGCCCATTTCAATCAGTTTTCTTGCTACATCCATGCTACTGCGAGGGTTTTCGGAGCTGCATACGTAGAGTAAAGGTGTCAATCCGTACAGATCTCTTGACTCAATAACTGTAGCTGCGGCACTGAGAAGTGATTCAACGATATCTGCATCGCCAGCATGATGAAGAGCTTGCCTTCCTTGTCTATCACTAAGGTTGATATCTGCTCGAGATCGAAGGAGAAACTTAACCATTTCTTTATTGCCAGGAATTCCGCTAGCAATAGTAAGAGGAGTTTCTCTAATACGCGTTCTTGCGTTGATGTCGCAGCCAGTGTTGAGTAAGAATTTGGCAGTATCAATGTATCCGTTTTTTGCAGCGTAAAACAAAGCACTGTAGCCGATAGAATTACGATCGTGGACATTAGCACCTTTGTTGAGGAGCAGCTTCATATTCTCAACGTTAGGATTCTTAGCTGCACATGTCAAAGGCGTATCCCCAAACGCTGTACGTGAATTCACATCGGCGCCACTCTCGCATAGAAGTCTAGCAGCTTCCGTGTTTCCATTGGCAAGAGCAAAATGTAAAGGTGACTTACCACGGAATCCTTTAGCATTGACGTCACTTCCATTATCTATAAGAAGTGAGAGCAAATGTGTATTACCATTTGCGGCAGCATCATGAATAGCCATGTTCAGCTGCAAGTCTGTGATGTGAGTATTAGCGCCGTGTGATAGTAAATACTCAACTACAGCACTATTATCATTAGCACTTGCTATTATCAAAGGTGATGCAGCTTTATCCTCAGGATTTTTAGATAAGCTGTTAACTCTCTCGCCAAGTTTGAGTAACATTTTCAAATGATGGACGTTGCCTTGTTTAGCGCCTGCGTGGATCAAAGACTTGGGTTGATCTCTTCCTTTAGCTTTCTTGAGCATGTGAAGCATCTGCTGTCTTTTCAGTGAATCTCGACATTGTGTTGCCAATACTTCTAAGGAATCTTCACTTTGTGTTTTTGTCTTGATTGATAATGCAATACAAGTATCAAGATGACTTGGACTGCAGTTTAAAATGATACTCAATGTTTCAACATCTCCATTGATGCAGGAAATGTGCACTAAACTAAGGCCGGTTTTGCAGTCTGGAGAAATCGTTGCATGGAATGCCAGTAGTTTCAAGCTTGAATCCCAATCCATCGTGTGAGTTTTTTTCTGAAAACAAACAAAGTTTTTTTATATGATTTGGCCGACCTCAACGGTATATTTGGACAGCAAACTCCACACCACTTAAAACCTAGCTTACATCACCCCACCACACCATCCTTGGGGTGGATCAACAACAGACGGATGATGATGGACAAAATGAACTTTAAGAGTTTATTGGAGCAGCGATTCCAATAACTCGCCCTATTAAAGGACGTTCTCGCGCTAATAGGGAAAATATGATGATGAGCAATAGAGCTTAGTCCCTCCACAGGCAACTCCTTTTCCTCCTATGGGCCTCCATGGTCCTTTATAACGGTTTTATTGACCACTTTCCTAAACAGGAAGCCCAGGACAGTGATGCCTGCGAAGGAAAATCAGGTGAGGGTCGCACTAGGCGAACTAATCTTTATATAAGTTGCAAAATCAGTGCAACCCCGTTTCTGCCAATATTTGGCGTTCGCCAACATTTTAACGGTTTTGACAAATTCTTCAATAAAGCCGAAGTCCTGCCCCAGAACAGACTAAATGTTGGAAAAGCAAACAAAACCATTGTCCTTAGCAATACTACAGTTTCCCGTTATCTAGCACCGCTGTACTATCTGACAAAAGGCGCATTCACACAGGCTAAGCCTCGATGTGTTGTAAAAATATTCACAAGAAAATAAAAGCCCGTGAAAATACTACCGCTAAACAACAGAACACACATTTAAATTTACCCCGAATTGAGATTTCCCCTGTGAAAATGCGCCTTTTGCCAAATTGTAAGCGGTGCTAGATAACATGAAACTGGAATGTTAATCTAACCTCTAGTCATAATGGAACATAATGGGACTCGTATTATATAGGAGGCCCTGTTAGGAGAGGGGTCTGAATAATCCATAATCCTGATTGAAGTTCATAAATAATTAGTAATCCTAAATTGTAAATAATTATTTACCAAAAATAAATTACAAACGGATAATCCTCAATCCTCAATTGGTCCTAAGTGCTGCAAAATAATCCATAATCCTTAAACTTTTGGGTCAATAATCCATATCCCTGCTCTAAAAACCCTAATAATCCAGCAAAGGTTTAAGCTCGGTAAGGGATATCGCTTCACCCAAACTTCGATCAATCCTAAAGCAAAAAACAATACTTCCATCTCTAAACCTGACTTTGCTCGGAATGAAGGACATAAATGGAGCTTGATCTGCACTTTAGCAAACTATAGCCTGCGTTAATTTAAATTCCAGATGCAATACGTACGTTAGCAGAAAAAAATATATATTTGTCGGCCCTAATGCGACCTCGTGAAAAACTGCAAAACATTGGAACTGTCAGACAAACTACGTTGGCAATTTTTTGATTTCAAGGATTGTGCGACCCCACCTCAACTGGCCAGATGTTTCGTTGTTTGAAATCATCCGTTTATTTAGGCTCAGGCAGCCTGCCTGTGAATTAAATGAATACTTTGTTGATATTTTAGAAAAATACAAAAAAATATGGGAACCATTTTAGACCCTATATAGGGTTTTCGTTTTGTTATTAAAGATACAATGAAAAAGATCAAAGGGTAATTTCATCAGAGAATGATTCGGAGAAATTCGGACATATGAGCTCAAATTACCTTCTAAAGAAGCTCGTTAAACAAGCATATGTAGAGAATTGAGCCTGGCTCTTACCTAAACAAGCCAAGTTTATGTTCTGGCGATAACTGTCAATACTTGATCAGTTTACAGTCCTAGAAACAGCTTGGAATAGTTGGAAGAGACGAAGCTAAATAATGTTTACAAGACGAAACGAATATGCATGTACTTGTCAGCGGATTTACCATTGGTGACAGTAGCACAGGAAAAATACTCAATTTTCAAGATGGCCGACCAAGAGAACGAAAAAAGACCAAAGTTTGGATGCCGTTTATTGACAGATCCATCCAAGGTTTTTGAACACAATGCTTGGTAATTTCTATCTTTCAGTTTTTTATTGTTGTGAAATTGTGATTCTTTACGAGGTCATTTTTATAGACTTTTAAAACTAGCTAATATATAAAGCATACGTGTTGCAAGTTATAAAATCTTATATTAAGCTTATCTACCAATTGTTTAATTATCAAGGGATAATGTCGAATGGAATGAAGAGCACGAAGAGGAAGCTTTGAAAAAGATCAAAGAAAATTCTGATGCCAAATTGGAAAGTGCAATTCAAGGTTAGTAATTTTATGACTAATCTAGTAACTATAAAACTGGGATGTCTACATCTGAAAAAGTTAATCTGTCAAAACTGTAGGCTATATTGGCAATAAAATGACACAGTTATTAGAAAGTATTAATTGTAAATCATTTAAAATTACTCTTGATTTTAATGGTAAAAATGTAGGGTGACACTATTTTCTCCACTAAAATAACTAATTAAATGGCATATAATATTTTAAAGTTGCTGCTAGGAAGGTTCATATTGTTACAATTAGATTGGTTTTTTGACACTAGCATTTAAATTAAAACGATAAGTTTTCAGACGTTTTGATCAAGTCTATGATCATCTTCAGTGTGAAGTAATGTTTGCACGCTCAAACTTAAAAACGGTTACAAATTAGCCCGCGCTCCGAGATTTGTGAGATTCTACAAGCGTTTTATAGATTACAGGCTTGGCACTCTAATTTGGACAATTTTTCAGAGAACGATTGAATTCAAATTCCTGTAATCTATAAAACGCTAGTAGAATCTTGCAAATCTCGACGCGCAAACTTAAAAACGGTTAAAAATTAGCCCGCGCTCCTAGATTTGTGAGATTCTACTAGCGTTTTATAGATTACAGGCTTGGCACTCAAATTCCTGTAATTCCACTCAAATTCAAATTCCTGTAATCTATAAAACGCTAGTAGAATCTCGCAAATCTCAGCGCGCGTGCTAATTTGTAACCGTTTTTAAGTTTGCACTAGACTGCGAACAGTCCCTTCTTTTCCCTCCAGATTCAGAGGAAAACGAGAGAAAAATGAGCATTTAAATAAAACACGGACGAGCGGGGATTGGGGGCGAAAAGGGGGAGGAGCGATGGGAGAGGAAAAGTAGGGACTGCAGACAACACTGTAAAGGTTGAATTCACCGTTGGCTACACAACGGAAAATTCCCATTGGTCAGAATTAACGATCACTCATCGTCCTGTCAATCAGAACTATCAAGGGACAAATACATCAGTTGACTTATCGGGACTGGTCACAGTATGAAAACATAGCCGAAGGTCCATTGAAGTTTAATAGTTTAATGAATTTTCTAAACGTGAGATATATTTAGAGACGGAGCAGAGAACTACGGTTGAAAGTCTCCTGAAAAGCCAGGAGTCTTCTGTTCGATAGAATAGCCAAATAAACAGGAATATAAGAGGGAGATTGCCTACACCAGATCTTCCTGGAACATTAAATATATTCTCTGTTGAAATCGTTGTACTCTTGGCAAAATCACCGTAGAAGTTCTTAAATGAATAACTGCAAACCCTACAGAAATCGTTTACAGTTGAAAGACTGGCCTTCCGACCTCTCTTGTTAGGGAATTTTTGTCTTAGGCGTCTCCATGCATCATTCTTATTCGCGAAGTTTTATACTAGAAGTTTATGTAGAGAGTTGACCTTGCCAGTGACCCAGAAAACATGCTTTAATTATACTTTTTTACTGATTTCTAATTGGATAGTTTTAATTGGATCTGATTTAATGCAGTCGATAATGACGAGCCGATGATAGTTTTGACAAGCTGCGAAAGTTAAAATTTTCTGAATTCGGAGGGAAAAGTAGGGACTGCTCGCAGTCTAAGTTTGCACATGCAAACATTGCTTCACACTGAAGATGATCATAGAGTTGATCGAAACGTCTGAAAACTTATCATTTTAATTTAAATGCTATAAAAAAACAATCTAATTGTAACAATATGGCATATTAATACATCCATTCTAATATATATTATTTGTATAGAAAAATATGAAAATGAAGCAGATCACTTTTGGGATGTCTTTTATACGCAGCACCAAAACAGGTTTGTCCATTAAATATTTATTAAATTGAAATGCTTTCAATGTATATGAGTGATATAAAGATACATTAGACAACTATCAAGTGCCCTTGCTGGGACTAAAACCCATGGTTTTGGCTTTCTACTCTGATCAAAGGGAGCCCGGCTTTTTGTCATTTCTTTTTTTTTTCCTCTCTCTCTTTATTTACGCAAATAATATGCTATATTATGTTTGCATCGGGATTCCTGTGGTATGAGACAGTTCCAACGTATCGTTTAACATAATGATATAATTAACAGAGAGTGTGTTACAGATAAGAGTTAAATCCTCCTATCACAGGCTACGCAGGCTACAGGTAACCGAGCACCTTTTTCCTTTTTTAAATATTCAAATGTATTTATTTAGAAATGATGGCGTGAATAAAGTATATTATGGTAGTGATCATGCAGTGTGATTATCTGATGAGAGCACTGACAAATATGCAACTCTGCAAAACAAATCTGAGTGATGTATAGTGGCTTATAATGGACAAGTTACATTATAAGTACATACTAGCCTCCTCCGCAGGCATCTCTTATATAGATCTCATTTCATCAGGATTTCTGTGGTGAGGAGAAAAAAAAAAACAAGTGGGGGAGGGGGAGAGGCTCCTCCCTCACTCTTGGCCCTAATCTTCCTTCTCTCGGAAATTCAACAGGAATCCCAAAGAAGAAAAAAGGAGTAACCTGAGGAGGAGGCCTAGTACATACATGCATACATGTATACTGGTCAGACAGACTAAAAAAAATACACCTCCAAGGTCTAGTGATTGTTATTATAGTAATATAAATTTTTTTTCTTCAGATTTTTCAAAGATAGGCACTGGTTGTTCACAGAATTCCCCGAACTGGGAACAGGTGCAACTGAAGAAAGTCAGCAAAGTGTATCTAATAAATCCAATGAAAATAAACCTGCAGACGATGGTGAATGTGATTATCCAACAGAATCATATACAAACAATACTAGTCAACAAGAACTCGAAAGCCAAGATAATACACATGATAGTAGATGTTTACAGGAATCTTATCCAGGGTTACATGCCAAGAAGCACATTCTTGAGGTATGCTTAGACAACTTTCATAAATGGTTGCTATTAATTATAATTCTATAAATTTACTATCAATTTGATAGTTTGTTGGTCTTTAAAACAACAATTTTAAATATTATGGTAACTAATGGCAGCCATAGATTATTATAATCAAACATATGATTATGATATGGATATGGATATGATATGCATTTACAATAACCATGAGGCAGTAAGAATAAGGAGAGAAGGAAGAAGCACTATGAACACCAAGAACACTGTTTTAATACCGCGTGAGAATATTGAACTATCATTGTAATCTTACATATAGTCATAGCCACCTATGTAAGCGCCCGCTTTTTAATAGAGTGCGTGCGAGTAGTTTGAAAATCGTAGAAGAAACTAACGTACTAATTGTAAACATAAGGAATTGATAAGGTCTACAAGACGAAACTAGTTTTCCTTTGTAAATATATTTCTTGGCTTTAAGTGTGTAAAAGACTGAATTCTTGGGTTTATTCACTTCTGCATAATGAAAAATAACAATGACTTTTCAAAAGTTTACCATCAAAATTTTAAGAAGCTATATCAATTTGAAATATCAGAAAAACACCAAAATGAAGCAACAAAGGCCTGCAGTTTATATTTTTTTAGAAAATATATAGTCTTTATATTTAAAAAAATGGTCATACATATTTTCTAGGTACATGATTTGTATATTTTCTCCAATTGTGTCTTGCCTTAATGTCTAGTTTTTTTGTTCAGTTTTGATCATCTTCGCAATACAGATTATGTCTTACAAAATATGTCCAAAATTGTTGATTATGTTTTACGATGCATGAAATATTTAAATTACATAAACTATTTTTGAATTTGTCTCAGGTTGGATGTGGTGTAGGCAATACAATATTTCCTATTCTTGAAGCAAATAAGTAAGTGGTAGTTAGGACCATCAACAAGCCCATAAAGAAATGAAGTAACTGTTGCAACATTTCTAATTAATATATCCAATTGTGTCACATTAGGTAAATTTAAAAAATATATATCTACATTGTACTCTGTGGTCGAATGAACTCAAGAGAATGAATGAACTCAACTCATAGCTCAGTTGGCAGAGCATTGCACCGGTTCTGCAAAGGCCATGGGTTCATATCCCATTGAAGTCCCAACATTCTTTTGGGCTTCTATAATTGCAAGTACATCAATTGCTATACACAACTTAATATACACAACTTAATAAATATAATTGTTGATTTTTTTCAATTTTTATTTGCAGTGATCCTGATTTGTTTGTGTATGGTTGTGACTTCTCCAAAACTGCTGTAGATTTAGTAAAAGTAAGTATCAGACAGTTTTATATCCACTGCATTGACTTTGCATTAGTTTAAGTTAGTACAAAAGCCAATTGATTAATTCATTAAATGTATTTCCATTTGAAAAACACTTCATGTTCATAATTTTTCATTCAATTTTATTCACCTTTCCATTCACTTGGTTTTATTCACTTAATCATACTCATTCATGTAATCATTTGTTTGCCCATTAATTATTTGTCTTTTCATTTATTTGTCCATTCATTCATTCATCCATTCATTTATTTGTCCTTTCATTTACTTGTCCATTCCTCCATTCATTTATTTGTTTGTCTTTTCATTTAAGAAATAGAAGACGATTTTCCGTGTTATATAGCCTGATCTAAACACGCGTGATGTTGGGAGAACACGAGAGAGCGTTGGAAAAGCACGAGCCGTTAGGCGAGTGCTTTTCCAGCTCTCGAGTGTTCTCCCAACATCACAAGTGTTTAGATCAGGTTATATAACACAGAAAATCGTCTTCTATTGCTTTTATAAAATATTTTTTGAGGCTAAATCGGCATTTTAATTGCTGATAAGAATAGCAATTCTCAATACGCGCTCCATCAATACGCGCGCGCATGTTTAGATAGCCTCATCCAACACGGTTTTTGACCAATCAGAGCGCGCGTACTATCTAAATTATTTTATAATTATTTGTCCATTCATCCAATGATCCATTCATTTATTCATTCATTTATTTATCCTTTCATTTATGTTTCCATTCATTCATTCATTTATTCATTTGCTCAGATGTTCATGATCGCCATTCATTTGTGTATTGATCAATTGATTCATTGTGTCAAGCATCCATCTATTCATAAAAAATATTATTCACTTATAAGTATGCTTTTGTATGGTTTAAAAAGAGCATAATTAATTTGTGTTTTTAGGAACATCCTGATTACAATGGAGGCCGCTGTCATGCCTTTGTTTGTGATGTCACCAACGTTGATTTTACTTATCCATTTCCTGACCACAGTTTGGATATAATAATATTGATATTTGTACTCTCTGCCATTCAACCCAATAAGTAAGTACTAGCTGTATATTTATTGATAGTTTATTTTAGTTGTTTGTCATCTTATAATGTTGTTTTTAAAAACTTGTGTGAATTCTCGCGTGCTGATTGGTTAATTTACCGTGATCAATAAGAGAACAGACACACTGTGCTTACGCCATCTCGTCACGCAACACTCATGCGAAATCCAGGGAAAGTTTGTCATTTTTTTTAATAAAAAAAGGCCGACAAAGCATGTAATTTATTTTCATATTTCCAGGATGCAATCAGTAATAACAAGGCTAGCAAAGGTAAAATTTGTTACAACATAATATTTATGATTTTATCTAAAGATGGCCCTATGGATCAACTATTCGGTCTGAGGAATTTCGAATAAATAAAATTATTTCTTACCACGCGCAAAGAGAGACGATTGAAAAATGTGTTATACTTTACGCGCGCGGTTGGGCTTCCTGTGGTCATTGGTTTGTCGTGCAAAATCGCACGCGACATCACTTTCGACAGATATCGAAGAGAGTTGCATTTTGTGAAAAATCCTACCTCTTCGACACCGCGCGAGTTTTCGAGCAAATCGCCTGTAAAAAGCAAACAAATACACCAAAGGGAGCCCGCCCGAGTGCTCAAATAACAAAAAAACTTTTTCCAATATGGCGGTAAAAAAAATATTAGTATTCGTTTTAAAATATTCCTCAGATGGACAAGTTGGGCCGCCTGTGTATGGATTACTCAAAATCTGCTTTTAAACTCAAATAATATATGTTGAATTATGTGTAATAAGGTTTAGCTTGGGAAATCCTTGTTTATTTACTATTTTGAGATATGAGTCAGCCAGAACATGATATTTTGTCAATTTGTAGACTGCGAGCAGTCCCTACTTTTCCCTCCGGATTCAGAAAATGTTAACTTTAATAAAACGAGCGAGCGGGGATTAGGGGCGAGTTAGGGAGGGGAGGAGGGGAGAGGAAAAGTAGAACCAAATTATAAACGTGTAAATATTTACTTTTTCAGTTACTCAAGCCTGGTGGAGTAATTCTATTTCGAGATTATGGTCGTTATGATTTGGCGCAGCTGAGGTTCAAAAAAGGTAACATTAAATACAACGTAATTTCTCTTATAGCTTCATCGAGATAAGCACATTTATAAGGGGTGGACCATTTTATTTTTTAGTTGAAGAGGGAGGGAGGGGGTGTGGAGAGTATACAGTATCTTTATATCGGTATTTTTGTTTTTTTAATCGTTTTTAATTCCTATCAATAATAGTTTTATAACCCTAAAATTCACATTTTTTGTTTTAAGGCCGATGTTTGTCAGATAATTTCTACGTCAGAGGCGATGGAACTAGAGTGTACTTCTTTAAACAAGGTAATGTTTATTATTGTATCCTCTGTTACTAGGTTTTCTGTTTGACACCAAAAGACGTCACGCTATTCAAACGTAGCAATTATATGCCTAGTCCAGAATGCAATTCGGTATTGCACCGCAATTTTCAATATGCAACGAAACCGTAGTCAGTATATAAATAAATAAAATAATAAAAAAATATAGCTTACCTACCTACCTATACCAATCTACGTGACAGGAGAAGGGAACAGAACTTAAACATCCCAATTTAATATTGCACTCCAACTTGAAAATGATATTACTAACAATACGATTGACAATATAATCAACATGTATAATAAAACAAAGCTAGAACTACTCTAACACAAATTAGCGAAAAAGTTCAGAATTATAATATTATATTATTTAGAATGCTATATTATTAAGGAAACAAATAAGTTGTCATTTTCTGATTAAAATGACCTCAAATGAATTTAGACAAATCCTAGTAATACAATGAAATTTGTAACACCGTAAAAAATGTTAACTTTACTGACGTTTTTTGCTTTAGCCCTTCGTCGGAGTAAAAGAGTTTAGACAATAATTTAGACAGTTTTAGTTTAGTTTAATAGAATTTGTCGAAAATCCCAGTTGACAATTTAAACCTATAAAAAAGTAAAACATCAAATAAACAAAGCTAACAAATATTGAAATAATTAATATAAACAGAAAAATGATTTAAATCTATGTGGTGGCCGGTACGATGTTAATTTATTGCAGTAGAAAATGTGGAGTAGATTCTTGAAAGCAGATAGACTATTAACGTTCTTAAAGTTCGTGGGGAGACCGTTCCACAACGCTATGGTTCTAGGAAAGTATGATTCACGATAGTACATGTAGTTTTGCTTGTGATGCAAAAGAGGTCTATAGTTTGCAGAGTCAAAGTTCCGCGTAGAGTACCATGACGTCGTCGGAATTAGTAGGTTGGAAAAGTTTACGCTGATGATTTCGGTTCGAATCTTGTAAAGCAATATCAAGTCGGTGAATTTGACAGAATATGACAATAATATTCAATAACTTTATTTTTTTTTAATATGTTGAAACCAATTTTTGAGTCGGTTAATTAACCATCCGGTCATGCATCCAATTCAAACCACGTACAGACGTTCTAGAAGCATAGAGTTCATATTGTTCTCTATTATCTGTAATTACAAATTATTTTCTTATTCCTCTGTAAGATAATAATAACAATAATATTGTTATTTCAACAGGGCTATCTAGTCAGTACATAGAGCCCTGCATAACAGAAGAAATGGCAAAAAACAATATATACAAAATGGAATAAATATTAGATATTAAAAAAATGTTCCTATAAAAATGTTTAATTTAAAATCTATAACGTTATTCCTAAGCCTGATCAGAGTGATCGAACATCTTTCTTTTTATTGTCTTTTCTTGTCTTTTTATTTAATTTTAGAAATGCTTTCGATATATCGCTTATATATGATTCGGTGTCCTTCTACCCAGAACTGAAAAAAAAACTCTGGAAGGAGCTGTTCGAGCACCTTATTATTTTTGACTGCAATATAAATTTCAATCTTTTCATAACATTTCAAGTATCCTTTGAAACCATCAGTATTTAGATTTACACTTAGCTTGCACTTAGCCTATAAACATATGATTTAAAAAGAAGCAAAACGAAATTCACAGATAGGGAAAAATCATTCAACGTATTTCATATATAGTGACGTTGTAATGTCGATAGAATATCTAGAAAGAATGGTGTACTGCTACAGTAATAATCGAAACCTTGCGATATTTAAAAAAAAATTCAGTGCGAAAATTTTATGATAGTAAAAATTTTCCTCTCCCCCTCCTCCCTAAGCATGTTGATCTTTCCAGTCTGCAATGAATATATGCCTGTTTTTGATAGCCGGTAAAATTATTCCTCTCCCCTCCTCACTAAGCATGTTGATGTTTCCAGTCTGCCATGAATACATGCCTGTCCGTTCTGAAGCCCAACCAACATTGATTTTGGGAAAATAATGAAATAACAAAATCCTATTTACTTCTGAAAAGCACTAGTAGAGTTGAAGTTTGCTCTTAATAGTCAAATTAAAGCAGTTTCGTATATGTTTGTAGATTTTTGGTTGCTTTGTTGAGTATAATTGCATATATTCAATTATCCCACATCATATAAAATACAGCTTATCATCACGCTTGACAAACATTGTATATTCGGCGGTATTCAACTGCCTCTTCCAATAAGACATTTGGGATTCTCTTTATTTTTTACCCCCGACGAAGGGCTAAAGCTAGAAACGTCAGTAAAGTTAAGTCAACATTTTTTTACGGTGTTACATCATATGTCATTATATTACCTATCGTTTATATCAAACACCGACGCTAGTTTACTCGCTAGCTTCCATCCATCTTTATTTTATACGATGTGGGATAAAATAGTGATAGGTAATGTTTTTTTCGTGACACATCGTGATTATCCCACTCGTTGACACTAAAGGCTCGTGTGTATACTAGAAAATACAAGTGACTCGTGGGATATTCCACGGTATGCCTCTTAAAACCATTGTACATAACGGTCTCGCCTTTAGCAATAGAGGGGGTTTGAATGAATGAATACACTTTGTTTGGTATTTCATATTGAGACACTTTAATTTTTGGCTCAAAACCAGGGTGTATTTCTACGGGAAAGATCGTCGATTCTTCAGACGAGCTCACGTTTGGTCGATTGAAGTGTTGTTTGTTTGAGTTTCCTAGGTGTTTGTGCGTGTGTGTTCGGTTCTTGTTGTTGTAAAACTGCGGCAGTTTTGGATTTGGTCCCACAACCGTGCAGGTCACGCAATCTTTTGTCAGTCATCTGATTTGATTAAAAAGGTGAAACGAATATTAAATTAAAAATATTAAATTCCGATGAAATGGATTTAGTTTTAGTCACTGGTAACACATGGTTTTAGCGAATAATTTGATAATTTAATATTTTAATAATCGATAATTAATAAGTTGATGATTTCCAATCGGTTGATGTGGTCAAAGGGAGTTTAGTTATGGAAAGTCGTGTTTCAATATGATGACTGAGATAAAAAAAGGGACCAGCGATCTCGGCATTAAATGTAAACCTATTCAGTTTGGCGATGTCAAAGATGTCAGCGATCGTAACGGTTGTATGGAAACCAGAATCAAAGAATTCACTCTGAAATCCAAAAATATTCAAAGATGAAATTGTTCTATGTTCTAGTTTAACTGTTTGTGTTATTTATAGAGCACAGTTCTGTTTTGGTCTTGATGGTAATGACTGCTACGTGACCTCTTAGCATTCTTCATAAACAGGTTGTGTGAATACCTACCCTTTCCTCTGTTTCTCGGAAGATTGCGATATTATTGAACCTGTGCCCTATGGCTCTTTTGTTGGTACATTATTGAACAAAAGAAAACACTCTCATTTCCTGTGAAGTTCTTTCACTTTCAGGACCGAATAATGACAGAAAGAAGACCATGTTTAATGTTTTTTTAACGCTAATGCTTCATTTTTATTCATGCCTTTTGTGATGATCAATTGTTCACTTGTGTGTCAGGCAGCTCTCATTTATGTTGCTACATAAGCTTTCACTTTCATGTTCAAGATCAAAGAAAGGCAAGAAATAAGACTAAGATGAAAGTGTTTTCACGTTTTGACATTCTATGCATGCCTTTTGTGACAACTAGATATTCCGGCACTTTTACTAAGCATCTTCCATTCTTGTCGCTTCATCACATGTCTATTTTTCTGTTTAAACACTGTCAATGAAATAAGTCCAAAGTAATAGTATTGTCACAGTTTTGAAGCTTCTGTGACACTAACTAGCTGTCATTTAGCTCCGATACCATAGCTCTATCTCCAGATAATGTTTTTTTTTTTAAGTTTTACGACTAAATATCTACTAAACTAAGTCCAAGTTTATTATATTTCTCGTTTTTGATGCATTAAGTATATTTATGTCATATTGTCACTAACTAGCCGTCATTCATATTCTTAACCTTTTGGACTTCGAAGAAACCTGATTTGAATGAGTAATTCAGGAAGTTATTCGGGCATAGGCTGTTTCACAATAACAAAGCTCGCGGTATGGTGTTCGCAAGAGTATCTTTGCTGAGTCATAAGCCGAAGCTATGCATCACAGTACATTCATAACAAATAATTAGTAAAGTTGCTAGAAGGATGTTCGAACAATGATCACAATTTTCGAAGTACACCAGGTTGTGTTATGGAAATCTACAGCAACCTGTTGCTTCCGTTTTAGCAATCCATTCCATGATTGTCGTCACACTTCTATGGATGATCTAACTGCCGACTAGAAAGTGAAAGCTATGTTGTAATGGATATTAAGTAAACTGTAACAATATCTAAAATAGAATTCAAATAGTTTACTTTCAGTAGTTGTAATAATTTTAATCGAGAACTCAGTTTGAAGTATTTAGATGTGTAAGGAGGCCATAGTATATATAATCAACACTTGATTCCATACACTCTTGATGAATCAACCGCAGTGTAAGGATCTTTTGCCGATTATCGAAGTACAGGTCATTGGTTTTAATTAGTGTTTAGGTGAAGAGAATATATGCACATGAGTTTAAAAGAAAGAGAAAAAAAAACATCAAATTGCGCCAGTGACTTGTGTTGTGTGTGTTGCCGCATGGCTTTGGTTACTGTTGCTCTTATAAGGCGCTTTCGCTTTAGAAATTCGTCAAATACAAGAACAAAACTATTTGGGATACCAAGGTTAGCAAGCCAGTCAACCAAAACCCCGATATACTTGAAAGGCAATAGGAAAGATTCACTCCATCAACAGCCTTCAATGATCGCCACTCAATTGAATTTTAATTTATGGCTTTGATTTATAAAGCAAATTTCATTGTCTGTCTGAGTCACCTGTTTCATCAATCTTTTACAAAGCACCCGACATTTAATCCGTGCTGAATCTCAACAAAGGAGCCTTTACTTGCTGACTTTTAATAGTCCAAAGCTTGATGACTTTTGATGAGCCGTTCGAGAGAGCTGTTTAGTCTACCGTGTTTTTCTGTCACGTTTTACATTAACTAACACCAGTTTCTTGTTAAGAAAATGTGAAGATAACGATCATAATGGTTTATAGGGCTTAGAGGGTAATTGAAACTTTTAACTCATTGCTATTGTCCTGAGGCAGAACAAAATCCTACGTTGCGCTGAAACAAGCTGCTACAGTGTTTGCTTTCAGATTGTTATTGTTTTAAAATACCAAATGAATGAGTTTTCGGGTGGGTTAAAGTGGGAGAGGTTAGGTAGGGTATTCTTGTGGGACTATACTAATCAACAAGGATCAATATCCCAGTTAGAGTCTGTCCGTGATTGGTCAGTTTGACAGTGCCTTTTGGAGGGGTCTTACACCTGACTTGTGACGTCAGTGGTTCACCCTGCTTCACGGTCTGTTGATAACAATCAAATGACTTTTGGAATGCATCGAGTGTACACGGATTATTAAAACAGCTAGCGACTTCGACAGTGCACTAAACGACAAAATGCCCAGATCTTTTCTTGTCAAGAAGAAGACAGAGCGTCATAAGAAGTTATCAAACGCTTTGATTGTATCAAGCCCTGGAAATGGTAAGTTCTCTGATGGTATTCTCGACAAAGTCTGTTTTGATGCACTTGTAATCGTCCTAGGTGACAAGTGCACAGCCATATACATCAGGTTGAACAAGTTTTTGAATTCCGCTGTAATACTCTTAGATTCTTATAAATCAAAGAAAACATCTGTTTTTGATATCTTAAGTATCTAAATTTCACAATTTTTCGATGTAATCTTATATACAACCCTGACCATGTGTTTTTATCATATGCAACAGGTTTTGTGAGAGAATTTAATCAAATCAGCGCCGTACAGTCTGCATGTAATAATACTCAAGAATCTACACCATACAGAGCCAAACTTGTAGAACCTCGCTTGACTTTCGTCTGCCAGTCAACAGCCTACCAAATACAAAGTCAAATGACCAATCTATCGGTTCTTGGTAGCAATATAATTCCTCCATCTGTTCCGAGTGGAGTGGTTGAACAGCGCTTCATGAAACAAGCACTTGTTGACAGTACCAATGCAAATGGGTTGAAAAAACCCTCAGGGAATGGCAACCCCGAAGGGAAAATTAAGCAGATATCGACCAAGAATCAATGTCAATGTACTGCTACAGTAATAATCGAAACCTTGCGATATTTAAAAAAAAATTCAGTGCGAAAATTTTATGATAGTAAAAATTTTCCTCTCCCCCTCCTCCCTAAGCATGTTGATCTTTCCAGTCTGCAATGAATATATGCCTGTTTTTGATAGCCGGTAAAATTATTCCTCTCCCCTCCTCACTAAGCATGTTGATGTTTCCAGTCTGCCATGAATACATGCCTGTCCGTTCTGAAGCCCAACCAACATTGATTTTGGGAAAATAATGAAATAACAAAATCCTATTTACTTCTGAAAAGCACTAGTAGAGTTGAAGTTTGCTCTTAATAGTCAAATTAAAGCAGTTTCGTATATGTTTGTAGATTTTTGGTTGCTTTGTTGAGTATAATTGCATATATTCAATTATCCCACATCATATAAAATACAGCTTATCATCACGCTTGACAAACATTGTATATTCGGCGGTATTCAACTGCCTCTTCCAATAAGACATTTGGGATTCTCTTTATTTTTTACCCCCGACGAAGGGCTAAAGCTAGAAACGTCAGTAAAGTTAAGTCAACATTTTTTTACGGTGTTACATCATATGTCATTATATTACCTATCGTTTATATCAAACACCGACGCTAGTTTACTCGCTAGCTTCCATCCATCTTTATTTTATACGATGTGGGATAAAATAGTGATAGGTAATGTTTTTTTCGTGACACATCGTGATTATCCCACTCGTTGACACTAAAGGCTCGTGTGTATACTAGAAAATACAAGTGACTCGTGGGATATTCCACGGTATGCCTCTTAAAACCATTGTACATAACGGTCTCGCCTTTAGCAATAGAGGGGGTTTGAATGAATGAATACACTTTGTTTGGTATTTCATATTGAGACACTTTAATTTTTGGCTCAAAACCAGGGTGTATTTCTACGGGAAAGATCGTCGATTCTTCAGACGAGCTCACGTTTGGTCGATTGAAGTGTTGTTTGTTTGAGTTTCCTAGGTGTTTGTGCGTGTGTGTTCGGTTCTTGTTGTTGTAAAACTGCGGCAGTTTTGGATTTGGTCCCACAACCGTGCAGGTCACGCAATCTTTTGTCAGTCATCTGATTTGATTAAAAAGGTGAAACGAATATTAAATTAAAAATATTAAATTCCGATGAAATGGATTTAGTTTTAGTCACTGGTAACACATGGTTTTAGCGAATAATTTGATAATTTAATATTTTAATAATCGATAATTAATAAGTTGATGATTTCCAATCGGTTGATGTGGTCAAAGGGAGTTTAGTTATGGAAAGTCGTGTTTCAATATGATGACTGAGATAAAAAAAGGGACCAGCGATCTCGGCATTAAATGTAAACCTATTCAGTTTGGCGATGTCAAAGATGTCAGCGATCGTAACGGTTGTATGGAAACCAGAATCAAAGAATTCACTCTGAAATCCAAAAATATTCAAAGATGAAATTGTTCTATGTTCTAGTTTAACTGTTTGTGTTATTTATAGAGCACAGTTCTGTTTTGGTCTTGATGGTAATGACTGCTACGTGACCTCTTAGCATTCTTCATAAACAGGTTGTGTGAATACCTACCCTTTCCTCTGTTTCTCGGAAGATTGCGATATTATTGAACCTGTGCCCTATGGCTCTTTTGTTGGTACATTATTGAACAAAAGAAAACACTCTCATTTCCTGTGAAGTTCTTTCACTTTCAGGACCGAATAATGACAGAAAGAAGACCATGTTTAATGTTTTTTTAACGCTAATGCTTCATTTTTATTCATGCCTTTTGTGATGATCAATTGTTCACTTGTGTGTCAGGCAGCTCTCATTTATGTTGCTACATAAGCTTTCACTTTCATGTTCAAGATCAAAGAAAGGCAAGAAATAAGACTAAGATGAAAGTGTTTTCACGTTTTGACATTCTATGCATGCCTTTTGTGACAACTAGATATTCCGGCACTTTTACTAAGCATCTTCCATTCTTGTCGCTTCATCACATGTCTATTTTTCTGTTTAAACACTGTCAATGAAATAAGTCCAAAGTAATAGTATTGTCACAGTTTTGAAGCTTCTGTGACACTAACTAGCTGTCATTTAGCTCCGATACCATAGCTCTATCTCCAGATAATGTTTTTTTTTTTAAGTTTTACGACTAAATATCTACTAAACTAAGTCCAAGTTTATTATATTTCTCGTTTTTGATGCATTAAGTATATTTATGTCATATTGTCACTAACTAGCCGTCATTCATATTCTTAACCTTTTGGACTTCGAAGAAACCTGATTTGAATGAGTAATTCAGGAAGTTATTCGGGCATAGGCTGTTTCACAATAACAAAGCTCGCGGTATGGTGTTCGCAAGAGTATCTTTGCTGAGTCATAAGCCGAAGCTATGCATCACAGTACATTCATAACAAATAATTAGTAAAGTTGCTAGAAGGATGTTCGAACAATGATCACAATTTTCGAAGTACACCAGGTTGTGTTATGGAAATCTACAGCAACCTGTTGCTTCCGTTTTAGCAATCCATTCCATGATTGTCGTCACACTTCTATGGATGATCTAACTGCCGACTAGAAAGTGAAAGCTATGTTGTAATGGATATTAAGTAAACTGTAACAATATCTAAAATAGAATTCAAATAGTTTACTTTCAGTAGTTGTAATAATTTTAATCGAGAACTCAGTTTGAAGTATTTAGATGTGTAAGGAGGCCATAGTATATATAATCAACACTTGATTCCATACACTCTTGATGAATCAACCGCAGTGTAAGGATCTTTTGCCGATTATCGAAGTACAGGTCATTGGTTTTAATTAGTGTTTAGGTGAAGAGAATATATGCACATGAGTTTAAAAGAAAGAGAAAAAAAAACATCAAATTGCGCCAGTGACTTGTGTTGTGTGTGTTGCCGCATGGCTTTGGTTACTGTTGCTCTTATAAGGCGCTTTCGCTTTAGAAATTCGTCAAATACAAGAACAAAACTATTTGGGATACCAAGGTTAGCAAGCCAGTCAACCAAAACCCCGATATACTTGAAAGGCAATAGGAAAGATTCACTCCATCAACAGCCTTCAATGATCGCCACTCAATTGAATTTTAATTTATGGCTTTGATTTATAAAGCAAATTTCATTGTCTGTCTGAGTCACCTGTTTCATCAATCTTTTACAAAGCACCCGACATTTAATCCGTGCTGAATCTCAACAAAGGAGCCTTTACTTGCTGACTTTTAATAGTCCAAAGCTTGATGACTTTTGATGAGCCGTTCGAGAGAGCTGTTTAGTCTACCGTGTTTTTCTGTCACGTTTTACATTAACTAACACCAGTTTCTTGTTAAGAAAATGTGAAGATAACGATCATAATGGTTTATAGGGCTTAGAGGGTAATTGAAACTTTTAACTCATTGCTATTGTCCTGAGGCAGAACAAAATCCTACGTTGCGCTGAAACAAGCTGCTACAGTGTTTGCTTTCAGATTGTTATTGTTTTAAAATACCAAATGAATGAGTTTTCGGGTGGGTTAAAGTGGGAGAGGTTAGGTAGGGTATTCTTGTGGGACTATACTAATCAACAAGGATCAATATCCCAGTTAGAGTCTGTCCGTGATTGGTCAGTTTGACAGTGCCTTTTGGAGGGGTCTTACACCTGACTTGTGACGTCAGTGGTTCACCCTGCTTCACGGTCTGTTGATAACAATCAAATGACTTTTGGAATGCATCGAGTGTACACGGATTATTAAAACAGCTAGCGACTTCGACAGTGCACTAAACGACAAAATGCCCAGATCTTTTCTTGTCAAGAAGAAGACAGAGCGTCATAAGAAGTTATCAAACGCTTTGATTGTATCAAGCCCTGGAAATGGTAAGTTCTCTGATGGTATTCTCGACAAAGTCTGTTTTGATGCACTTGTAATCGTCCTAGGTGACAAGTGCACAGCCATATACATCAGGTTGAACAAGTTTTTGAATTCCGCTGTAATACTCTTAGATTCTTATAAATCAAAGAAAACATCTGTTTTTGATATCTTAAGTATCTAAATTTCACAATTTTTCGATGTAATCTTATATACAACCCTGACCATGTGTTTTTATCATATGCAACAGGTTTTGTGAGAGAATTTAATCAAATCAGCGCCGTACAGTCTGCATGTAATAATACTCAAGAATCTACACCATACAGAGCCAAACTTGTAGAACCTCGCTTGACTTTCGTCTGCCAGTCAACAGCCTACCAAATACAAAGTCAAATGACCAATCTATCGGTTCTTGGTAGCAATATAATTCCTCCATCTGTTCCGAGTGGAGTGGTTGAACAGCGCTTCATGAAACAAGCACTTGTTGACAGTACCAATGCAAATGGGTTGAAAAAACCCTCAGGGAATGGCAACCCCGAAGGGAAAATTAAGCAGATATCGACCAAGAATCAATGTCAACACTGCAGTAAAACGTACACATCCCTGACGAACCTTCTACGACATCAGCAGTTCCATTGCAATCCACAACTGAAAAGACCATTCCACTGCAAACACTGTGAGAAACTTTACACGTCCCTTGGGGCGCTTAAAATGCATATCCGTACACACACATTGCCGTGTAAATGTAAGATATGTGGCAAGGCATTCAGTCGTCCCTGGCTTTTGCAAGGGCACATACGCACTCACACTGGCGAAAAGCCCTACAAGTGTTCCCAGTGTCAGAGGGCTTTTGCTGATCGATCAAATCTCAGAGCACATCTCCAGACTCATTCTGAAGTAAAGAAATATTGCTGTTCTAGGTGTTCTAAGTCGTTCTCTCGTATGTCACTCTTGCACAAGCATGAAGATTCCTGTCCAGTGCTTTTACCGCATACGAATACATTTTGAAACCAAAATCACTTTGACCGCTTAGATTCCTTTAGTTGAACAACAGAGAAATATGCTTGCTTTTCGTGAACACTTATTATATTGTAAATATTCGTGTAAAATAGAATTTCCATAAGCAAACACTTTATACATACGCTTATAGTTCGTTCAAGTTTACGATCCAGAAGTATTTTTCAAACTCACCATAGTTTTGTAAATTTTTATATTATTTAAATTGAGCGAAGTCTCTAGTGCAGCAGACATGCCACTTGTTTAAGTAACTAATTTAAGTAATTTAAAGTGAAAGTAAATTTAATGAAAATTCCTTATAATGAAAGCTTAATTTAGCTCAAAATCAAAATCCTATGTGATTAAATTTAATGTTTAGTGTACAGACGTTTTCTACGCTTTACTGTATTATTCAGTTCTGGTTCGCTAATCAAACACTTCATCTAACAGGTGTCTAAGATCTCAAAAATTGTAATACCACAAGAATGCAACAAAACACATAGGAACACATAGTTAAGAGTAATGTATAGATTTAGAAAGTATTTAATAAAATTTGTTTATATAAAACCACAAGCTTTGGTTGGTTTATTCATAGTTAAGTCCCCTCTATTAACTATGGTTTATTGATTGGATGATAATCATGTTCATATAGTCATAAACTGTGTTATGTAAAGTTGACTAGCGAAGAAAGGAACGTTCAAAAAAGGCCTCTAACGTATCACTTAATGTTTAAACTTCCAAATTCCGCGAAAGATACTCCTGTTTGCAGTTTCAATCAGTATTTTGAAAGGTTTGGGGGTTTATCAAAACCCGGTTCTTTACAAAGGGTTGGTCAATTTAAAACAGGTTGACAGTTTACCCAATCTTTCTTCTCATAGTGATATTGATTTTTGCCAAAGGCATTGTTTTGGTTTATTTGTCAAATGAATAGCGCTAAATCACAGCTAATGCAAATCATTGGTTTTATTTGTGGTCGAGAATAATTCAACCAAAACATAATATGGCAACCTTTGTCTCTACGGATAATACCGCCGACTGTCGTTTGTACTCAGTTGTGCACTTAAGGATGTCGAGGGCTGACTTTTGTGTGTGGCAAAATGCCATTGCAGTATAAATACTATTTTTCATAACAATAGCACGACTTTAGCTGTTAGTTCAAAAAGCCAGCTAATTTTAAAGTTTGTTTTAGCAGTAGTCTATCTAAATAAGCCAAGAGAGTACACAAATCGCTTCACCTTTTGACAACTGGTCAGTCAAGTTTGTATCCTTCAACTAGTTCAGACTTGTATCATTCCAAACCCTTCACTCAGATTAACTAGCGATGGCGTAATAATACACAGGGGCTTTGATATATGCTTGTATTCGTCGGTTGAATAACTAGTTTTGGCTCTCAGCTTGAAAACAGCTTTGCTTCTGACACCTGTTGTGTAGCTTTTATCATCACGTGAAATAATAAGAATCGTTGATTTGTTCTCATCTGGCGGCATCCATGTACTGTAATGCGGTGCTCAATGCATGACCTTGGTTTTGCAAACCATGTCACCCCACAAGTTGTTGTTTCGATCGACTACAGTGAGCTTCAAGTCGTGTTTGTTTTTCGTATTGTTTACTGGGAATATATGCATATTCATTTCGTTAACTCCATAGGAACATCTCATGACATAACAGTCGATACTAAGAAATATTATTATCAAAACAGCGTAAAACTAAAACACACTTTCAAATGATGCTCCTTCTAACTTATACCATATTCTTTTCTGCTTTTTGGAAGACTTGGAAATACTGATTTGGATTTTCTCTTTAACCTTTTGGTTGTTCATTTCCAAATCTATAAAACTGTAAAGACTGTAAAAGAAATTCGGATGTTTGTGTTAGCATGTCGTAATTTACTTTATTTCAAGAGCAAGTTAACTCTAGTGTCACATCGAAATACTTTTGGTTGTTTAAGATTTAGCACCTGAAATGGGCATGACACTGACGCTATTACTCAAGAATATTAATGTATTTTAAAGCTTCACTTGAAATCGATGTATTTTTGATCAAGTCTTCGATTTCGTTGGCCAGTTGTGTTTCCTGAATAACTGAATCAGTATCATGCTTGGAAGCTTCTCAGTCTGGGTTTTTTTCTATTCATAATTCCATAATTCCTTATGATCATTAAATTTATCATTCCAGAAAAAGATGACTAATCTAATATTATATTAATTATGTGTTTTTACCTTGCTTTCACTAAAGGTTCATGGTGTTTTATATTTGAAATAAGAAAAAATATATAATTATAAATTGATAAATATTCGTTGTGTATGATTAGTGAGCGGAATAGTAACAAAATTATAGAAGCCCGAAAAAAATTCGATACTCTCGATAAATTTCGATCATTTTTTCATAAATATTCTTGGTACACACGAGTTGGTTGTAGTTTATCCTAGCAACCAGAGGATATTTTCCGTCTTGCTTTGACGTTTGTAAATCACCAACGCTAAATATAAACGCTAAATCAAGAAAACCATCAGGGATGTTGTGCTTTCACCTTAGTAATGAAATAATTTTTCTTGAATGATCACTTGATTACAGCTGCTATATAAGCATTATAAAAGGCAGACCTATTCACTTTTATAAAACCACACATTTCCGTTATTCCATAATTTTATCGATGTAACTATTGTTACTATTAATATATTACTTGCTATTTTGTATAATAAATTGTGTTTAGTAATTCCGTGAGTTCTATATAATAGCTAGGGACGTTTTTCAGACATAAAGGCTTAAAGTATTGAATATGTTTGTGGCAGGTGATAAGGCCTTACAGCTTGAGTGGTTCACAATATCTGCCTGGGTAGCATACTATCTCTTACACGCACTTCAGCTTAGCTGACGCATTTCACATGCAACACAACATGGCAACTATTTTCAGCACTTCGTCCGGCTTCACTATGACTCAACAACTCTTCCTGAAAAACTGAATTAAAAATAATTTCGTCAGCAAATTTATTACATGACTTAATGTTTTCCGTCAAGCTAATCTAAAGCCCTTATATGGTGGTTACATTGTGTCACAAGATGAGTCAACCACGGACTCTGCCATGCCGAAACCTGCACATTTCCTGTTTCCATATGTATGAGGTTTCCTGTGGATTTTCTCCGAAGCTTTCTTTGTTTCATTTCCTATGTATACACCTAGTTCAATTATCATTGATCGTTTGGTTGATCTGAGACCAATAGTGGGAGTTTATTACAATTGAAATGCATTGTTTTAATCATGCTTCGATGGTGCTAAATCATATTTATTACAATACATTTATATTCCAACGTGATTATAATAGTGCATTGGCAATTTAATAATAATTGCTAGTTCTTATATAGCGCATTTCCAGAATTGCTCAATGCGCTTTCTCGACGTGTTTGAGTTGAAGGTATATCAAGGCGCATTAAGCTGCCACCATACAACCCATGTCTGAACACGGGGTTCTTTTACGTCCCTCAATGTTGTTAATTTTTTTTATAATCGCCAACAATTCTTATCGGTTTAAAATTAAGCTTCAACCTGTCCAATGTAATTATAGGGGTGAGGTTGGGATAGTAAACCAACAACCTGTACAATGCGAACAGAGCCGGAAGTCACGTGACTGGATATTAATAGCACTGGTCCAATTTGAATCGTAACGTAAACTCCTTCACTGAAAAAACGTCTGAGTAGTGGTTATTCATATAGCTGATGAGTACATTCAGGTGTTCACAGCTACTCACTACAATGACACTGAGTAGTGGTAGTAAAGCTTGCCTTTATTTAGTTGTTTAGTAACTAAACTAGTCAAAACGTGTTTAAAAAAGAACAAGTGATTTTCCGTGTCAGGTTATAGGGGTTTTATATAAAATGTTTGTCAGATTTTTATATATTTAGTGTTTAATTGGTAAATTTTTAGCCTGAGGGTTGGTTCCTTTATAGGTTTCTGTTTGATTTTTTTAACTATTTCTTGTGGAATGATAGTGACCTTATTCCCACAAAGTAAAACAAATTCGCATATGTAGTAATTATTTTGTTTTAGTTCCCGCTCTATTGCACTTGTCAAGAATGTCTATTGAAAACCAATTATCTAATTATAACTGAGACTAAATAACCAACTTCTCTATCAGACTGTTGCAACATCTCACCGCAGGAGGACTGACACTTTACATTTTTACAAACCCAAACAAAAGGAAAGAAGCCGGGCCGCCTTTGCTCTAGTTATCGACATCCCATTGCTTATTTGTGAAATAATTATTATATATGAATATATATGAATAATTTGAAATTGTATCCCTTGGCAACAGTGTTTCTTAATATTTGCAATAATTTTTATTAATTTTTGAGTTTTGGATTGACAACAAAACAGCCAAATACTGAAACAAGACGGTAGTTTATCGTACAGACTAAACAAACAAGCAAACAAACAAACAAACAGAAAGACACAAACTAACCCAGCCTCCTTCGCAGGCTACTCCTCAGTTTCTCCTTTGGGATTCCTGTGGGATTTCCGAGAGATGGAAGATTGGGGCCGAAAGTGAGGGAGGAGGAGTTCTTCATTCTCTCTGCCTCACCCTCCCCCACTCGTTTTTTTTTCTCCTCACCACAGCAGTCCCGATGAAGAGAGATATAAGAGATGCCTGCGGATGAGGCTAAAACTAACCCTCTCCTCCCCCGCTACTTTGGTTACAAACAAACTAACCTCCCCCCCCCCCCCCCCTCCCCCAAAATGCAACTAGCGAATACAACTCTAAAATATGTCGTTTTGTTAACATTGACTGTCATCATGGTATATTGACCGCTTTGTTTTCGATCTTATTTACAGAGGAGCTATCCAAGATGATGGAGTCAGCAGGACTCATTGAAGAACAAAATCATGCGGATCGCCGCTTACAAGTGAATCGCGGGCGTCAGTTACGGATGTACCGTATATGGATACAATGTAAATACCGTAAACCAAAATAACACAGTCACCGTCTATTATCTCTAATAAAGACACAATCTCGAACCCAGAGCCTGCGTTACTCTTGGCCAGCAGTGCCGAGCAACGTATAACTCTGGGGAAACGGAATTATTCTGCTCCAATTTTGGAGTTCCGGTTTTAACATGGAATGCGCATGCTTAGTTAATATTATAATTATCTGTTGGTTCGGGCATCCTGTGTTACTTAGTACGTTATGATGACATTCAAAATATTGTTGACCTAGTAGTATTTTAAATATTTTCTAAGCCAAAATATAAACATTTTCCTCACTAATAAAACATTTAAAGTTTAGGAAGGTTTTTTAACGGCCATCAGGTTTATATAATGATATAAAAACGCGTCTAAATCTCCTTCAATTTAGATCGCTTTAACCGTCGATTTATTTATAGTTTTCCAACGGTTATAAGTTTGCTTTCGTGGTACGATTGACCTTTAGTAAAATGCCAGAGACCTGAGTATTGTCAAGGTTTAGAATAGTTTAAAGGAGTATTTTGTGTGTATTCTAATTTGCTTCGCGACTCGATCATCGCTTCGCGGCGATACAATTTCTCGTCGCTTCGCGACTCGCATATATTCCATAAATGACGATATTATTCTATCTAGTATAAAGAACCGTTGACGTTGTATTAATCGTAAAATTGAATATACATTTGTTTACATGATGGACCAATCAGAGCTTTTACTTCGTCTGTTTCCGGTCTGACCATTGCATTTTCAAGGGCCAATCACAATAAGCAGAGAATCCCGGTACCCCAGAGTTATACGTTGCTCGGCACTGCTGGCCAAGAGTAACGCAGGCTCTGGGTTCGAGATTGATAAAGACACAGAAAACTATAGTGTCTGTTATTTGTTGTCTTCTCTTGCTGTGGAAGTAGAGGTTCAAGTTTGAACTCATACATGGCCATGGATCATGCGTAAATTGAGTATAAAAACATACAAATCAATTTTTAACGTCTCAATCTTATAGCCAGACACAAGTGCCCTACTTATTGGGGAGACTGACCCACAATCACGCACTACCTCTACTTTAACTATTTTAGTTCACATCTCTGCAAACGTGTTGATATTTGAGGAGGGAGGGAAACCGGATAACCCGGAGAAAAACCCTCGTGGCACGAGACACAAACATACTCTGTTCTCTTACCGCCTATGTGCTGCCAATATACCTAATTTAAAAAAGGTTGAAGGGGCGAACGGCGATTGCAGGTGATTGCACGACCGAAAGAAACTGTGGGTAATACGAATTTCTTCTTATTCCTTTCTAAATTTCCCAAACAATGCGTTCAGCGATGACCTTAGATGGGTGTCTCGAAGGTTTTTCTGAACGGTGGGGGCATTAAAGTTTGAGTAATCTAGAAAGGAATAAAAAGACGTTCATATTACCCATAGTTCCTTTGGGTCGTGCAATCACCAATCGCCGTTCGCCCCTTCAACGTTTTTTGAATTAGGTGCATGTTTGGTGGTGTCTTGTTTTCCTTGCAGACAAAGTTTTACGATTCTCGATGGTTAATGAATGTTTTGTTTTTAGCTCTTTGCGATACTTTGGGACATGCCAGGGAGGGGAGGGGCACACTTCAGGAGGGTAACATGCACTACAGACTAGTATGGCCAGAAATATCATTTATTAATTTGCCTTTGCTGTACAACGTTGAATTACAGTCAACGTTAAAATCCAAACAACGATAATTCATCGATACAGAAGGAACAAAACGATCCTTTAAATTAAATTGCCAATTTTAAATACACATGGCATTCCCTTTCCATTCAATCTTGGTAGACTTGGAATAACATTTGTCCCCTACTCTCTTTAGTCATAACATGACATTCAAATAGATTTACTCTCACTTATATTTATGTAAGGATATATGTATATGAACAAATCCTCGATGTTTTGGGATCCCATGGTGTGAAATGAGACAGTCAGTCAACATACACCCATTTCAAAAATCGTTGTCGCAGCCGAAGCTACAGTCCACACTCTGAAGCCTGCAAAGGATGTCGGTAATATGAACATAATTTCTGATTTATTACACGGTTTTTTTTAAAGAAAAAATTGTTTTATCATCTACCATTGCAACAACTTGGTTATGGTCATATAACACATTCACGTACAACCAAAATATGCTATGAACAAATCGATAACAAGACAAGAAATACCGACATCCTTTGCATGCTTCATAGTGTGGACCGTAGACTGATTGTGACAACGATTATTCAAATAGGTGTATATCCCTAGCCTTCTCCGCAGGCAACTCCTGGATCCGAGAGAATGATTTTGGGGTTCCTGTGTTTAAAATTCGAAGGACGCCAAAGCCTGGTGACGAGTCCTAGTCATTTTTTTGCCATATGCCACAGGAAGCCCGCGTCGTTCTTTTTCTTCATTTTTTCTGCCATAGAGATGCCTGTTGAGGAGGCTAATATTTCCCAATACCGTATTTACTCGAATAAGCGCCGCATTCGCTATATGTTACTCTAGAACAGCATTGCAAATAATTTGTTATCAAAAGCTATATTCTTCACTTCAAAGTAATTATATTACACTGCTCAGTCGCCCATTAAGTTATCTTCCCAATATTCGTAGTCCTGATCAAGAAGGGGGCAGTGAAATCGAGAAAATTTTAATAAAGTAAATACGGTATAATTTTCCATTATACTTCGATTCGAAGTATTTTTTTAATCTGTTTTGAAATCTGTTAAATTATAAGCGTGTTAATTTATGATCAATGCTTCTTTTTGCCTGATCTGCTTAAAATACTGTCAGCTCCAAGACCAAGGAAGACAAAGACTACTCCTATCCACTGTCTTCCAGTCAGCACGTTACCAAACAAGACAACTGAGCCAAGGATTGTGAAGAACTTTCTTGTTGTAGTGATTATGGAACAGGATAATGGACCAAAGTTTGCTACTGTCATGAAGATGAAGTTCTGAAAAAGAACATGATCAAATCAATAAACTCTCTCTGAAAAACAAAACAAACGTTTAAAAATTTTTATACTACCATATTACTTTTTCCGCCGCGAGCTTTAATTATGTTTAGTTATTTCCAAAAACAATAAATTCAAGGCAGAGTACATAGATAAAATTATATATTTGGAGTTTAAAAAACAACTCCAGCTGACATTAAACTAGCCTGCGATGCCGGCGGTCTGCGGGCTTGCGCATCGCAGGCTAACCCGGCTCAATCGGGAAAAGAACCATGCTTTGAATACTTTTTTTCTCATATCTTAAATTCTCATATTATTGGTGGGAGGGCTCAGAAAAAGAAATATTCAAAACGGAGGAAATGTTTCGAATCGGTGCCGGTATGTGATCGGTTCCAAAGTCTAGGTTTTTATATTTAGGGAAGGTTGGGATATTGAACACAAAAGTCACATTGACGCATGCGTTGCATTCTATATGTTGGGTCAATGTTGGTTCTCGAGCTAAAGCAAAGAAATCAAACAATTTCTTTACTTGCTGTTAGAGACGAGGGCCGATGGCTAATTACTGCCTTGCCGTGGTCTCAAAACGAGATTTAAAGCAAGAAGCAAAGTACAAGCCAATTGATCTTCCACGAATGTAACACAAGAATAGCATTAAAGCTAGACTGCTGACTGCTGACTGATTTGTGGACTGATACTAGCCTGCGTAGCCAGCGTTTCTTTTGGGGTGAACGGGGAGTTGTTTTGGGATAGCTGTGTTACCAATATGACCGCGCGAAACCTAAGACGAGTACAAAAAAATCAACAAAACAACTTTCTCCCGTTCGAACTGATCCATGAACCTTTGCGCCACTAGCTTGTGTGCTTTTCACGGGTGAAAAACTTTCTCGGAAAGGGTGTATTCAATGATCACCATTTCATTGTCGTACGTCAATAAATCAAAATCACGTACGCCCAAAAATACTCCATGTTTTTGCATGGACTTTTTATTATCTTTTATCTTTTCTTATTGTCCAAAAATTATCTCAATGTCACGTTCCAGCGCACACTATTCTGATAACGGAGCATTTCGATGAGGTTTAACGAGCTTTGATCTACATTCAAAAGGTTTCATTGCGTAGGCTATATAGCATAAAAATGTTTTCATCAATCAGGATTAAGGTTTAATCTCGTCCAAAATTCATCATCTCGCTAATCTACAAGTCTGCATTGTATAGAATCGAAGATAAATCATCTTAAAATACGTGTAAGGTTTGAACGATATTTAAAGCTTTTGAACATTTAAAAAAATGTTAATATTAACAATAAATGGTCCAAAATACGTTGAAGTTTCCTTTAAATGCTATTTCTACCATAAAAATATTTATAATAATTAATAATTGTAAAAATGGAAGATTTCCTAATTCAATCTTATATGAACTTGTGATCTCATTTTAATAGACGTGTGCAAAGCAAAATATTTTAGAATTAAATACAAATGTTCAAATATATTATGAGCCTTTTTTGATATTTTAACATCTATTTATATTTCGTACTCTATTTAAATATTTCTCTATAAAAAAAACCCCTGGATTTTCATTTTTGTGTCACTTCCTTATTTTATTCACATCTTTTATTCTTATTTTGGCGCTGGCTCTATTCTTACATACTAATTCTTGTCCTGCATTCTAATCCACATTCGCTAAAACAAAAAATAGGCAGTCTAAGACTGCATGAGGCTACTGCTTGAAACAGATAATATATAAACTGAACAATCAATGTGCAAAAATAATGTTCGATCTGAAGAAGAGATAAATGAATTGGCAGGAAGTCTAAGTGGCTGTTTATATGAAGGCGAGTTGTCCCTGCTAAGCGGGATAACTCTATTGTTTTGAGTCCCACGGGCATGGAATACAAAACAAAAGAGTTATCCCGGCTAGCAGGGACAACTCGCTTTCATATAAACAGCCCCTTAGAGAACAATATGTATTTGTGCAGTCGCGTCCAAATTTGCAGAACAATAATAAAACTGATAGTTGTCGAAGCTTATTTATTGTAGAGCAGAGCAGAGCAATATTCCCGGTAATATTGTACACTATTTATGTGCACCTTTCATTACGTTTATAGCGAATGTTGTTTCGGCGGCTATTCGCACCAATTTTACTATACGAAAATATTTGTCAAAAGCTCATTCTTAGAATAAAACTCATTTAGTATTTTGAAGAGTGACAAACATAGAGCAAAATGTGAGATTCTTGACCTGATATATGTTGATCTGACCTTAAAAATGCCAAAAATCGAAGGGCACTTCTATCGGTGTGTCATGACTAATGTCGGGCTAATGCCATGCTTTTGTTGTCAAAACAAATCATCCTTTTCACGGTTTTAAACGTCTCATTAAACCTAAAAAACTTCATGAATAGTACAAATACACATTAAAAATTATTTTTCTTTAGACAGATATGAAGTAGCAGCCAAAATATAAACGCATCGATCGTTCAAAGATGGCCACTCTTTCGAATTCTCGAAATTACAGTCACACCATGTGTCGACCACGTGACGATATTGGTATTTTCGGGTTTTCTGTGGTGTTATGGACTTGCTTGCTATCTTACATACACGACAGCAATAAGGCTACACCTCCATATATGGAGGAGTAGCCTCAAAAATGAGGCATTTTTTCGTTCAAGTTTTTTTCTTTCCTTCATAGACCTCCTAGTGATAGGTGTTGCCCTAATAATAGCATTTTACACGTTCCCATATTTTGTTTTATCTTTAACACAGGAAAAATGTTGAAATTTCCAACTTGGGAAAAAAATGGGATATTATTGGGATATTTGTGGGTTTTCCTTGGCATTTCCCATTATTGGAAAAGTGCTACCAAACCCAATTTGTGGACGAAATATTCCCAACTGAAATCCCATATTTGGGATATCATTGTCCCAATGCATCCTTAAATTGGGTTTTTATGTGGACAAAATGTTCCCAGTAAAATCACATTATTTGGGATATCATTGTCCCAATGCATCCTCAAATTGGGTTTTTATGTGGACAAAATATTCCCAGTGAAATCCCATTATTTGGGATATCATTGTCCCAATGCATCATCAAATTGGGTTTTTATGTGGACAAAATGTTCCCAGTGAAATCCCATTATTTGGGATATCATAGTCCCAGTGCATCATCAAATTGGGTTTTTATGTGGACAGAATGTTCCCAGTGAAATCCCATTATTTGGGATATTATTGTCCCAATGCATCATCAAATTGGGTTTTTATGTGGACAAAATGTTCCCAGTGAAATCCCATTATTTGGGATATTATTGTCCCAATGCATCATCAAATTGGGTTTTTATGTGGACAAAATATTCCCAGTGAAATCCCATCCATCTAAATCCCAGCATTTACCAAATTGGGTTAATGTCTCAAAGATGAAGCACACAGTAGGGCTAACAAACACCATCTTTTATTTAACATTAGCTCAGGTACTGTACTCAATAACTTGACAAATCATAATTACTAATAATAGAAAGTTGAACCTTAATAGTTTCATAATATTCAACAAACCTGAAAGTGTTCAATAATTTGCACTTACATATACCAGTACTAAACTAAGCTATGTATGTTACTTTTAAAGCGGCAATGAAACAAGCAAATAATGAACAAAACATACTGTATCTAACTCAAACAATGAACTTTCTTAAGATATGACTGTAGAATATTATATATGCTGTCAAAGTCTGTTTTTTGAAAACTAATAGTTAATGCAAACATAAACTAAGGTACTATAGGTTTATATACTCTTTCGTCAATTAAAAGAATGTCTTTAAATTTCAATCTCTTTTTGAACATGTAGATCGCTTTTCTTCAAGTTCTTATAGTTTGCACTATCATTGACTAATACATACTTACTAGAAATAAGTTTTTTAGCCAAAACTTGCATAAGTTTACTTGCAGTTAGAGAGATCAATACTTTGTTTTGAACCTGAAATTTTACTCTTAACAATTTAACTAGCTCATCTCTCCCCAATACCTTTCCTGTTACACTTTTTATCAATAAAGAAGCTGACATTTTTGTGATGCTATCAGCTGAAAGTGACCTCTCTAGTTTTGCAGGGGTTGATTCTTTTGACTGACTATCAAACAAAACCAACGTGTCATCAGTAGTATCCTGAGTATCACAATCCTGAGTATCATAATCCTGAGTATCATAATCCTGGGTTTCATAATCCTGAGAATCATCCTGAAATATATAAACAATTATGAGTGCACTTTTAACCTTAATTCTTATTATATTCAATTATATAATACATCCAAATGCCAATAGTATGTTAATATTAAAGTGTAGTGTAGGATATACTATACATACTTTCATATGCTAACATGCCCACTTTTAGAATGTTTATCAGACAATGACACGTTAATTGGCGGTACTCCTTTGATGTACTGTCGGGCAGTACAACAAAATAGGCTTGTCAGTATATGAAAGTAGGTGTGGCGATGGCACAAATTTTTCGTGGCCTGTCACAGTTCGGTGAGATCCGTAGTGGTACATAGGCAGATCCAGCACTAGTTCACTGATTTGCATCACAAAGCAAATTGGTGAAAATATCTACCATTTTATTTGGTGATGCAAATTTGTGCTGGATCCACCTGTGTAGTATGTGTCATATAATAATATTGTTTAGCAAATAAAGGTGCTGTCTTTATTTACATGTTTTAATATTACTTACCATAGAAGGAAGGGGTGGACTTGACTTAATACTCTTTTTGACCTAGAATCAAATCAACCAAATTTTAAATAAAGCGTTTTTTCATAAATACTAATACCTTTTTGGCAGACAGCAAGCTATCATGATCAGAGGAATTTGATTCATCAGGGGATTCATCTTCTGAACTGCTTGGTTGACTCTGCCAATTTTCAATGTAATGGCATCAATGTCAATATATTCACACAAGCACAAGATCAATCTGACTCTGACTATAAGTAACCTAGGGCAAACTACATATCATTAAAATTTTACTTACCACAACTTTAGGCTGAGAAGTTGCAGGTTTCTTGCAGTTTGACTTTTTTCTTTGGATCCCCTAATTTAATGAATTTTAAATAAGTACAATTTTTATTGCTGTAAAACACCACAAGGTGAATTAGGTATCTTCAATAAAGATTATCATTATTGAATTGTTTATTTTTATAAATGCTATTAAATGCACATAAAAATCTTACAATAAGACTTCATGGGAAAAGAGTTATGTTTATAGCTTTCTCTTGATATGATTATTATGATAAAGAAATAGTTAACTGTATTTTTGCAAGATATGTATACTTTCATCAGCTAGAATTTAAGGCCCTATATCCCTCTAGTAAAAATTAGTTCAAATAGTTATATTTCCGATGATAAGAATGTTAAATCCATTGATCAACAAGTCCCTGGTAGTATTTTTACCAATTAACTAGCCAAAATAGAACAAATTCAACAAATCGTGGATGGTACGTTATGGTAGTTTTCTTGGCGCCAAAAGTAGTGGTTTTAGTAACTTATATATTGGCTAACCAGGTTACGTTTTTCAACTCAATTCACCCCAAATTTTTGCAATCCTTAATAGTAAAAGGCTAAATAATAAACTGAATCTCATATCAAGTTAGGTTTGATTATAAACTTTCGCGTTTGAACTGCACATATTAATATTAAAGACGTGATAGCTGGGAGGACGGCACCAAACATACCTTCAAATTTCTTCGCGATAGCTTCGCCAAATAGCTTCTTCACTCTTTCAATTGGTGGTTTAACGCTTGTGTTTTCGGGTTGGTCATTATCAAGATCCTGATCGGGTACTTGTTCGTTGTTGTTCATAATTATAATCGCCGTATTTATCCAAACTTCAGATCTATCTCGCCACAACTTTGCAAATGGCCGGCAGATTGAAAGTCGGGTAAGTTCTTTCCAAAGCATGCCTATTTAGATGGTTAGTTCTGATTGGCTATGAACTCTATCCACATATAAGCGAAATGATGATTGGGTAAATCTTCCCGCCAAACAGCCTCGTTTTCAAGACTTTTTTCGAATAGATCCTTTTGTCGATAAAATTCTTTTCATGACGGATTTGAAAAAAAAAATTGTGATTACAAAATTTTCTATTTTTTGAAGAAAAGAAAGAAAGAAAAAAAACCAAAGAAATATTTTCCAGAAATTCCCGATTATGGGATCTTATAGGGATATCAAAAACGATGTTTGACCCAATTTTGGGATTCTTGTGTAAAATATTTCCCAGAAATTCCCAATTATTGGATCTTATAGGGATATCAAAAACGATGTTTGACCCAATTTTGGGATTCTTGTGTAAATATTTCCCAGAAATTCCCAATTATGGGATCTTATAGGGATATCAAAAACGATGTTTGACCCAATTTTGGGATTCTTGTGTAAAATATTTCCCAGAAATTCCCAATTATGGGATCTTATAGGGATATCAAAAACGATGTTTGACCCAATGTTGGGATTCTTGTGTGAAATATTTCCCAGAAATTCCCAATTATGGGATCTTATAGGGATATCAAAAACGATGTTTGACCCAATGTTGGGATTCTTGTGTGAAATATTTCCCAGAAATTCCCAATTATGGGATCTTATAGGGATATCAAAAACGATGTTTGACCCAATGTTGGGATTCTTGTGTGAAATATTTCCCAGAAATTCCCAATAATGGGATCTTATAGGGATATCAAAAACGATGTTTGACCCAATGTTGGGATTCTTTTGTGAAATATTTCCCAGAAATTCCCAATTATGGGATCTTATAGGGATATCAAAAATGATGTTTGACCCAATTTTGGGATTCCTTTGTGAAATATCTCCCAGAAATTCCCAATTATGGGATCTTATAGGGATATCAAAAACGATGTTTGACCCAATGTTGGGATTCTTTTGTGAAATATTTCCCAGAAATTCCCAATTATGGGATCTTATAGGGATATCAAAAACGATGTTTGACCCAATTTTGGGATTCCTTTGTGAAATATCTCCCAGAAATTCCCAATTATGGGATCTTATAGGGATATCAAAAACGATGCTTGACCCAATGTTGGGATTCTTTTGTGAAATACTGCCAATTTACTCCCAATATTGGGAAATTGTTGTAAATTGCTTGATTCGTTGTTTTTTCTCCAAAAAATTCCCAATTTTGTGCCAAAGATATCCCAACTTGGACCCAAAATTGGGAAATATCCCATTATTTTCCCAATTTTTTCAAAATTGGAAAATCAGATTTTTTTCCTGTGTAATACGTCACTGGCTCAGATCACACGAAGTAACAATGGTGCAGGTGTATTCTTGGAAAGGTTTAGCCTCCTCCGCAGGCAACTCCTTTGGGTTTTATTGACCCAGTGGCTTCACACTTAATTCTTCCTTTGCCATCAAAATCCCCTCATCAACATAGATTAATGATCCTTCTGTCCAGAAACCAGCAAAATTTTCACGGATTACGAGTAAGACCTCACGAAATCATATATATTGGGCGATATTCAACGACATTTTTCCTTCCGATCAACTGTTAGCCATCGTTGCTGGACACCGATAACTTCGTAGCCGGGCCTTATTTTGTAAATCTCGATCTGATTGGACGACTGGTTACCATGGAATAGAGTCGTCCAATCAGATTGAGTTTTACAAAGCCCATACATTGAGGCTTACGAAATGCGCAAGAACTGTTAATTAAATTATATTGAATTAAATTGCTGAGGGGATTTTGCAGACAAAGGAAGGATTAAACATGCTTTTCTTGGCCATCGAAGACAATCGGTTCATATCTAGAGTGATCAGCCTTTCTATATTTAAGTACAGGTGGGCAAACATTAAAAAAATGCTCTAAAACGGCCAAAAACGAACGAGAATGACACCAAATACATTTAACAACAACACAGGACTAAAATATGTTCAAGAAGACAATCGGTTCATATCTAGAGTGATCAGCCTTTCCATATTTAAGGTAGTATCGGATACTTGGATTTCTTCAATGAATTTTTTTATAAATCCTGTCATTTATAGATCATTGTTAGGCAAGTCAAAAAACGTGAAAAAATATTGGGGTCACCGTATTGGTTATAGAGTTATTAGATATAGTAAAAGTAGGTATTTGCAATAATTTGGGTGATTTGCTCAAAATTACCTATTCAAAGCAGTCAATAGAATGCGAACGTATTCTGCTAGGAAAAGCATAAGATGATATCAAAAGATAGAACTAAGGGTTATCTAACATTTCCTGTCATAAAAAACATTGAATCATTTCCATATATGGGTATAAGTGAACCATAGAGGCACAATTCTACGGCAATTACGCACCCTACATGTGAATAGAGTTGTAGCATTTGTAAAATTTCAGAAAATCAAATCAATGAATATTTTATTTTTTATTCTAAATCGTAAGAATAGTAAATGCAGTCTTGAATAAAAAGAAAAAAATGGGGGTCACCGTACTAATAGGCAGAATCCATTTTTTTTTTTTCAAAAAAAACACGGCAACGGTCCGCGCGGGACTGGGTTCTAGAACTTTAAACATCTGCTGGAAACGTGTCAAATTATCCTTGTCATCTCCAGAAACCCTAAAACCTTTTATCTGTTCATTTTTACAAAGTTGTAAATTTGTTGTTTTGAGACAAAACAACGACCATGTCAGGTAGTGAAAATCTGAGCATGTTTCAAAAAATGTCCCATTTTACCTCCAAAGTTGCATGAAATGACATAATACTTTCTGAAGATAAGGGTTCAAATTAAGATATTATTTAGATAAATTTTCAAAAAAACGCAAATAAATGATGAAAAACGAGATGCGCGAAATAGATGCGCAGTAGCAAGAGTCTGGAACTACCTTAAGTACAGGTGAGCAAACAATTAAAAATGCTCTAAAACGGTCAAAATCACGGAGAATGACACCAAATACATTTACCAACAACACATGACTAAAACATGTTCAAATTGGTTTTCACAAATAAATACGTATTTTTACTATTATTTCGTTTCATATAATTATGTACTGTAAAAGTGGATTGTTTGGGCTGCCTGTGGTTGTTTTCGCTCTATTCATCTACTTGTTTTGTTGCCTTTTCGTTTCTTTACTCTGAAGATGACTTCCGCTCAGGGGGGGGGGGGGGGGGGGGGGGTACGAATGTCAGTTGACAGTTAAATTTTCGGCTATTTGGCAGTTGTCAGTTAGATTTTGGCCCTTTTGTCAATTGTCAGTTAAAATGAAAGTAAGAATTAACAAAAAAATGTTCATTTGTTTATGCCATTTGTCAGCTATAATTTTGGCCAATTGTCAGTTGTCAGTTAACCCCATCCAGACCCTCTTATATGTTCTAAACATTATGGCAAAATGAATGGCCAATTTTTTTAATACATCCTTCTAAGATATTGGTCAACCTCCCATTACAAGTATTTTTCAATATTCTATATGGCGAGCAAGAATTTAATAGATCCGGTTGATTTGTAGTCTTTTTGATGGCGGGATATTTACTCAGCTGATCCACTTCAAGAAATATCGTGACATCCTATAGCACCTATTTTAATATATGTCTAATTTAAGAACCGCCCAAACAGCAATTACATGCTTGGTTTCATTTTAGTGTGAATTGGGCAGGTTTGTGGGGCAGTTGACTTTGACTATAGTCCTTCGAGAATAGCAAATACAACAACAACACCAATATAAATCAACAAAGATAACAGACAACAACAAAGATAAAAGACAGCAACAACAACAACAACAATAACAACAACAACAACAACAACAAGATACTGTAGCAACCAGGGAATTGAGAAGCGCCACCATTTTAATTTATGGTAAGTTCAACTTGGTCGTATAGCAAACTATCCTATAAAATTCCCTGCTATAGTAGAGGCTATTTAAAATGGCAAAAACCAAGGATACCTAGTGGTTTAACTCGCGCATCTCACTGCTGTGATCCAGGTTAGAGTCCAGGCTAGAGTTTGGATTACATGTGAGTTGAGTTTGTTTCATGTCCTATTCACTCCTATTCCACGAGAGATTTTCTCCGGGTTATCCGTGTCTCTGCTAAAGCCACTGAACATGTGAGCAAAGTTGTGTGCTAAAATAGTGTAAGAGTACTAAATGTGAGTTTGAGTCTCCCCAATTAGTAGGACACTTGTCTGGCTTTTCGCTAAAAAAAGTCATTGAAAACAAAAAAGGGAGAATGCAGTTACTGTCTCAACATTGTCCCGTTATATCCCAAGGCATTTTGAACATGATTGAAGATTTATAGATTGTTGAATATATGAAACATACGCAGACTAGATTAGGAGTTGAGGGATTCTCTCATAATTTCACTTTTTTCAGATCTTAAAATGCACTAAACCTATATCAGAGCATGACTTATGGATTTTATCAAGGATTAGGCAAAAACTACATCGCTCAATTGAGATGAGTTCATTTCAAGTTTATCTATCTATCTAGTTTTGGCTGATGGCAAATCTTTAAAAATGACAACTGCGATGAACATTCGCACAGACTCAAAATTAAAACTCAAAAAGTTGTTTATTTAAGAGAAACTACTAAGGAAAAAAACGGAAAAGAAAGCAAACTAAGACGAGCAAAAAAAAAAGGAAAATTGAAAGACAGGAAGTCGGTAAGGAAAATAAATAATAAATATAAGATAGAGGGAAAGCAAAGGAAAAGATCCAAGAAAAGCGCTAAGAATTGATACAAAAAAGGAAACGAAAAGAAAAGAAAGCAATATAAGGGAAAAAAGAAAAAGGGTTCATTTAATGATAACAATATATAGGAGGAGAAAAGCCATAGGAAGGAAAAAGTAAGAAATAAAATTGTAACAAAAATACTAAAAAATAAATTCACAATTGACTTAAAGTAGCTTGGCAGCATATACAATTAAAACAGTAAACAACCGTCATGAACGGGTATTCAAATGGATGAAACACACAAAAAATAAAATAATAATAATAGATTTTTAAACTTCATAAAGTAGCCACAAGTCATGTTTTTGCAATACTCATAAAGCATGGGAATAATGTTCATAAAGTGTACTATAGCAGATGTAGACCAACACAGTATGGGATAGAAGGCAGGTGTGTCGATCGCCAACAGATCTCCAAATCTTATAACGTGTTAACTGACCATCACAATCCCGCATTTCAATTACACGCACAGTATGGCGGTCAAACTAAGCGTATAATCCACTGAAAACCACAATAAGACCCATTATTATTGGTCCAAAATGATATGATCAAATTCAAATACAATAATCTAGATTTCGCGATCACGCTGTAATTCAGTTTTGAATGAATAAAGTTAATACGGAACAGTCGGTCCAGACAGAATCGATTCATCATGGAAAACAAAACGATTTTTTATTTGTGCTATGAAGTAAATATTTTATCTTGTTAAGTAACGTGACACACGGTCGATCATTGTATAAGGTGAGTAAATTCATGAAATATTGTAGGATGAATTTGGCAGGGTCATTTTCGTGCATTCGGTTTGTTGGTCGATTTTGCAATTGATTTCATATATATTTTGAGAAGTATCTAACTATTATTTATGAAAGTTTTTTTAATAAATCTGACAAAACGAGCAATAAGTACAAAAACATAATACAATAGTTAGTAGTACAATTATAGACTTCGTTCAATAATTTTTTTTTTTCCATTTTGCTGTGCATTTTTGCAACTTTTTAACAGCCATGTAATACGCTAACAACACCCATAAATATCGCGATTTAAATAACTTTGACTGTTCAAAATGACTTCAATCAGTTTTGTTTTCCGATCTTTACGCTGCTTAGAAAACTAATAATTTTTGCCTGTCTTTGATTGGCAACGATTCAGGAAATCGTCCAAGGTTTATTTATCTAGAACGGATCTACTAATGGAACATCCCTAAAAATAACTATTTTAGTTCTGGGAAAGAACGAAAACATCCCAGGATTTGGGCTTAAAGCGTTATACTACAACAAGAACTGGTAGGTCGAAAAAAATATTATACACATATGATAACTTATTTCATTTCGCTACTGTGATTTCTCGATTTTTTAAACTCTTAAAGCTACATTTTAAGCTGGGTCTTTTTACGATATTCTGTTGTGCTACGTTTAAAAGCTTTGCTCAAAAACGTTTTATTATTATTAAGGGCAAAAACTTGTGAATTAATAAAACTGAAATAGCGGAGGTAAATTTAAAACATTCAATGCTCACATATTTCGATATTTTAGTAAGCTATCTTTTCTGTAGCATTATTTACGATTTGAATCTTCAGAGCTTTAGGTCTAGCCTGAAGAAAGGCATTATTAATCCGGCGGAACGAAAACTGAACTGAAAACAAGATACGGTATAAAAAATGATAAATTATCTCAGCAATGTTCCTTTTTTCTTCTTTTTTTTTACATTTTTCATAAGATAAGGCATTTTAGCAGATTTTGCCTTTAATAAATTTAAAATTTCTCTAAAAGTTCTCTCTTTATCCGTGTGAATATATACAAAATTCAAACATGTTTTGACGAAATTATTTCTTTATTCTCACATTTATTTATAAATCTAGGTTAGATGGAATTGAATTATCTAAATGTGGTGTGTTTTTAGTTTGTATTGACCCTTGTCAGTCAGAACTCAACATCTAAAAAACCTATAATTTAAATTAGCATAAAAAATCATCAACACAAAGTTTATAGGATATACTATTCAGATAAGAGAAAGAGTCAAAAATCCAGCGAAATGTAAGATCACATATCGCCTTGCTTCTAACAAAAGTTAATTAAAATTATTAAAAATGCGCTTTATCGCTCTTCTAGCATAGAAAGTGCACCAATTCTCAAACAAAAAACTTTAGTAATTAAATACTCGAAGTTTTCAAGACATCTATTAAAAATTTTATTACAAAGACATTGGTGATGTTTCTATGTACAAATGTTCTTATGCTGCTTTCATCTATTTTCAATTGAAGCGTGACAAATTGTCTTTGTCCTATAACAGTAAAACGGAAGCTTCGTGTGCGCAGATTAATTGTTGAGTAAGTTCACTGTCATGGCTGTCCTGTTAGCAAAAGAAATTTGAAATGTATTGCAATTATTTCAAGTGCCATATTAATTTTATTCTGAAATACTAAGAGAAACAGAGAGAAAAAAGAGAAGGAAAAAAAGAGACAAAAAGCATCAATTTTGTTCGTTGAGTTTTGCGCATGTACTTTTGTGACTCGTGGTAGGTGTGTTGAAGAAGTTAAATTATTAAAATCTTGCAGTAAATTAATTGTTTTGATCGATAATTGTAAGTCGATTAAGATAATAACGACAAAAACAAATCTTAGCAAAAACCACCGAAGCTATACACTAAAAAGAAAACAGAGGAAACAAAAGAATGAAAAATCAAACGACTAAACAGACAAACAAACAAGCAAACGAGCAAATACACAAACAAACGAGGAAGCAAGCTAGCTAGCTAATAATAATAAAAAACAAGAAATTAAATCACAAACAAGCAAGCTAGCTAATAAACAAACAAAGCAAAATATAAACATTTAAACAAAAAAATATGAAAGACAAAACAAATAAATAAAAAAAATAAAAAAAAATAAAAAACAGGAAAGAAGTAACAACAACAACAACACAGAGCAAAATAAAGCCCAACAACGCCAAAGGCAAACAAATAACAATCAAAACCACAGTTAATAGTTAATATTAACTATGTCAAAACAAATTAAAACAAACAAAGCTCAAAAACGAACAAAAAATAGATCAAAATAAAATAAAAGCTGGACAAACAAGAACGAAACGAGGCAAGAAGCAGCATTTTTGTTAACAATCATTCGTTTCCAAACGTTTAAAGTCGAGAGCATCAATACGGAAATTCATAAGAGTTGGGATTAGTATTATCTAATGCGGGTCTTTATCGACGTCCATATCTAATCGCTCACCACATTTAGACTTTCAACATACTCAACCAATATATCTGTCTGCTTTTTGTAGGGATTTTTTTTGTGTACTTTTAATTCGTCACTGTGCTGAAGCCGTAATTATCCTCACTTTACTCACATGTTGATATAAGTCGACATAGCGATGATTTATAGAGGGCTGTATTACACTTTCGCAATTACCAAAAGGAAAAGAAAAACACGAACAAAAAGAAAGTAAATAGAAAAAGCCTTCACGCTCATATAACATTTCCTAATGGTTGAAATATTTTTAATTGTCTTTTTTTCTTTGTCACTTTTGACAGATTGGGGAGTAATTGTGTTCTCGCTTAATGAAAACGACTTTTCAATCTTTGTTTTTTGGTATTTGACAGAATATTTTAAGAATTTTGTTTTCAAGTTATTGGACTTGCAGCTTTTTCCTCTCGTTTAATGAAAAAGTATTGAAGTCAAACTCGTTTGGATTGTTTTGTCAGGCTTAGCATTGCTACATTCATTCAGAGTTTAATGTTTGACCCATATAATTCTATTCTCGATTTTTTAAAATAATAATTGCACGTTCACGTTCATGTTTGTTGTTATTGCTGTTTAGGTTTTGGTCTTATTTTTTCGGGAAAGATCTTTTGTTGTTTAATAAAACAGGAAAATAGTTTTAATATTGCTTAATTTTTCTTCTTTGATATTTTGCAAAATGTGTCTATAGCTAATAGTCTCAATAGTCTCAAAACAAATATCATTATCAAACATTTCAATTTTTTTTTTCGCGCTCTTTGACATAATAAGTTAGACAACGATCTTTAATAGCCTTTAAATATAACTGAGGTAAAATAATATTTTCTCACTCATTAAAAACACTGGACAAGATAAGTACATATGAATGTATGTAGCCGGAAAACAATGAATCAACTTTCTACGTTGATCGTTTTATGACGTTAAATGACGAACAGGAATTACTTTTAGTAGTAAATTAGGACGAGAATTCGTGTATTTTAGGAAACAGTTTGGACATTTGAGCTGGACACTTCAAGCCCTTAAAAGCACTCACCATCGGCACTTTCTTTTATCTTGTCTTTTAAGCATTGATCAAGGGTGTAGACATTGTCACTGTAGTTACATTCATTTTGTTTCTGTATATTTTTTCTTGTGGTTGTTTTTATGTCGTTGAGTATAAAAGACTATAACGAATAACTCTGAGTATCGTATGATTTACGGATATAAAATAACGAAAAAAGAATGTGTTAATTATTGATGATTAATAAGATCGACAGGTCTTCATTAAAGGTTAATGATGACGAACAACTGTAAGTAGAATAGAAACTAACCCTAACCACAAGAACTAAATGATAACAATACAACAGAATAGGCCTCAATCCAAACATGGCGGAAACAAGCATACACCGTTTAGAAGTTCGGTCACCAATTTTAATAACTATAATTATATTGGCTGATCCTCAGGCTATATGGGCTAGGATTGACTGTAGCTAGGAATAACTGTAGCTCAGAACACAAAGCATTCTGGGTACCACACGATGACAGCCAAATCCAAAGCGGAAAATGGTTAAAACTATAGCATACAAAATAAAAACATAAATGCATAACATGGTTTTATTAACGTCTCCATCGTCTAGCCACACACTAGTGCCTGAGACAGATACACACTTTAATACTACGCGTTCACTTGTTTATTTGGAGGGGGAGGGGGGCTCGTGACCCCTACCGCGTTCACTTGTTTATTTGGAGGGGGAGGGGTATTCAGTTGAAAACCATTTGTCTGTGGAAATAGGTCATTCAAAACGTAAAGGTAAAACATCAAGGTTTCTCAATGGTGATTTCAATTTATACGGTTTATAACACAATGATTGTAAAAGCCTCGATAATTGGTTATTATACCCACAATTCCGCTCCGTCCTAAAAATGACCTTTCACCTTGGACAATATCTTTTTTTAAAGTATATATACACCTAATTCAAAATAGGTTGTCGGGGCGAACGGCGATTGGCGAATGGTGATTGGCGATTGCACGACCGAAAGGAACTATGGGTAATACAAATTCCTTCTTATTCGTTTCTAAATTACCCAAACAATGCCTCCAACGTTCAGCGAAACCTTCGAGACACCCATCTAAGGTCATCCCGGAACGGTGTTTGGGTAATTTAGAATGGAATAAGAAGAATTTCGTATTACCCATAGTCCGTTTCGGTCGTACAATCGCCAATCACCAATTGCCGTTCGACCCGTCAACCTTTTTTGAAAGAAGTATAAACAGTATATATTTTATACGAAGTATATATATAATAATAATATGCTTTAATTAGCACCGAAAATGATTCCAGCAGTTGAATGATTTCCGATGAATCGTTAGTCCACCGGCACTTATCTTGAGGCGTTTTCAAAACAATTAAGTCGGAAGTAGAACAGGTTGTATGCTATTATATTACCGCAGATTAGTACTATATTCATCAAGCAATATAGTTATTATATTGAACACCAAAAGACCAACTGACTTTTATAGAACTTAAAGCGGCGAACAATCTAGATGACCATTAGTACGAGCAATAACCTCCCCAGTGAAGATCCAAGCAGAGCTGTTAAACCGTTTAATATTTTCTTTCTCAGAAAGCAAGCATGAACAACACCACCGTGAAGCCGCCTTTGCCAATGGACACCGGTGGACTGTTCATATGGGCTACAGTGTACGGAGGAGTAGCTGTTGCTGTAGTTACAGGCAACTCTATCATCATTACAGCTTTTTGTTTGAACAAAAAACTTCTTCACACCCGTACGAATTACTTCCTAGTAAGTCTTGCCATTGCTGACCTTCTTGTTGGTTCGTTCTCAATCCCAATGTACGTGTATGATATATTTGGTTACCTGCAGCAGACTTCAAATAGACTACAAGAAATCTACTCTTCTATAGATATCTTCACTGCATTTGCGTCCATTTTCGCTTTAGTGTTGGTAGCTCTTGAACGTGCCTTTTCAGTCAGCTTTCCACACAAGCATCGCTTTATCAACCGTCGAATCTACTTCATTCTGATTGGATGTGTGTGGATAATAGCATCGTGGTTAGGTGCCTTGAAGTTTTTTGGTACCCACACAAACAATAAATCCATCAATGACGCATTTTCTTATCTTATGATGGTGTCCATACTTGTTTCTCTAGTGCTTATAACCAGTGCTTATAGCACGATCTGGCGAAGAGTTACAGCACCGTCACACGCACAGCATAAAACACGTTCCCTACAAGAACGTCGACTGGCCAAGACTTTAACCATCGTTACTTGTGTGTTCTTCTTCTGTTGGCTACCATTCTACACTATCAGCATCGCGATTTTCTTTTGTCCAATTTGCTATCACCTGCAAGTGGTCTACTTTTGTAAGTTATTACAATACAGCAATTCTCTGGCTAATGTACTTATCTACACACTGAGAATACGAGATTTTAGACATACTGTCCTGCGTTTGTTTTGCCGTAAGCCACAGCCGTTGGCTCTACCTAGTATCCCTGCTCCTAAACACGACGTTGGTATCGACGGCCACATCTATCATGATTATCACACGGCAAATGAAGTACACTTAATGCACATTGCTGAAATAGAATCAGGGTCGGCTCCCAGGGAACATGAAGTAGAAACTCCATCGAAACTTTTTGGTCCAAACGCAAATAAGAAGAAAAAGTATTTTGCAAGCTATAGTGTGTAACATGTTTCTTTGTTATCTTGCTTTGCCATAAGGTACATATTTGACGCTAACGGTACTTGAAAACCTAGCCGTGTTGTCTGAAGCATTTCTCTTCACATTTGAAAAATGTAGCACTAAAACGTTCTTTGGGCCCTTTATAATACTCATAATTGTAAACTGCGTGGCAGCAATGTGCGCCTTCATATAGCAGTCCGTTAAGTCCTCCACATTTCTGATGTACACTGAGACGTCTGTTCTCAGTTTGTATTATCACTGCTTAGGGTGAGACCGTTTACTTTACTTTATTTATACATGAAGAGAGGGAATGAAATGAGAGCGGATTTAATTATTTTGAGACATTGTCTATAGCGGTAACTTCGAACTAAATCAAAATACAACAATAATAATTGAGTTTGATCTTTTTATTTTGATTCGGTGTGTACTAAAAGAAGACAACGCCTACAAACGAGTTTGTGGATGAGTTTCAACATCGGCTGCGGTTACATCAAAAACCAGCGGTGCTTTATGAAAGCTTCAGATTATCGAAAGAAGATTAATAAAGCTTGTAAGGCATTAAACATCAAGAGTCATTGAGTGTGGTGCAGACTACAGTAAATACCGAAAACCTCACGGAACTATAATTGACATTTCCTTCTTTTGTTGCTGAAATCAATTATAAAAGCGCCAGTTTAATCATAGTTAATATTAACTATGGTTTAATGCTGAGATGTCGTGAGAACGCAAGGTGAAGATCGTAATCTTAGATCGTAAACTGCATGATAGACTAGATCACAGAACATTAGCTTATTATAGGAACAATCGTCGAAACCTCAATGATCTTTGCACAGTAAACATAACAAACCTAACTAATGGTTAAATAATGTTGATGTTCGAGGAATCCTATTAGAATTCTATTAATCGTAACAATCGTAGGGATAGTACAAACTATACACTAGGTAACAGAATGTGAGCACGCGTAACAATCGCAACATGTGGCGCAATTTTATAGAAACGATTTATAATAGAAACCGTTACAATCATAACATTCATTGCAATCATACAGCATCGTAACCCCGTGCTCTGTGCATGTAGATCACAAAACATTGCGTTGGCTCTAGTGACAATCGTAAGTGTCGTAGCAATCGTTAAATAATTGTAATCACCACAGCAATCGGTAAATAATCTTACGTATTGTAGCAATCGGTAAATAATCGCAATCAAGCAATCGTAAATAATCGAAGAATCGTATAGCAATCGGTAAATAATCTTAAGTATTGTAGCAATCGGTAAATAATCGTAATCAAGCAATCGTAAATAATCGAAGAATCGTATAGCAATCGGTAAATAATCGCAATCCAGCAACCGGTAAATAATCGCAATCACCACAGGAATCGGTAAATAATCGTAATAAAGTAATCGGTAAATAAACGTAAGTGTCGTAGCAATCGGAAAATAATCCGAGCGTAATCGCTACAGCAATCGGTAAATAATCGAAGTATCGTAGCAATCGGTAAATAAACGTAATCAAGCAATCGGTAAATAATCGTAGGTGTCGTAGCAATCGGTAAATAATCGTAATCCAGCAATCGGTAAATAATCGAAGTATCGTAGCAATCGGTAAATAAACGTTACCGCAAATCGTAACCTTGGTATGATATCAACTAGAGTAACTCTCATAGCAGTTTACACATGGGCTTGCATAACATACGATATCAGTACCAATCATCATAGTCACAATAATCGTAACAATTACAAAAAATCAATAAAACTAAAAAGTCAACGATGACGTTCTTACAAACAGAACACGTGTAAGCTCAAAGCTCAGATCGCAACGACTGCTGCACATTACCAGCGAGTCGGTTCCAATGCAAGGTAAAGATCGCAATCTTAATTTACGTACTAGGTCGTAAGTTCATAACTATTACATAGTTTGGATGAGAATAAAAATATATTTAAATAGATTATCAAACCAAAAACAAAGACAACCGGCGTCGTTGCGCCCGGGCTTATCTTAAAGGCCCAAATATAGCTAAATATATTTTTGGTAATGCCTCCATAGAAAAATTGATGATTATTACGCAGAAAATATATGAAGCAGTTAATGTCATCATTTTATAACCACATAATTATATGCTAACTAACCTGGCCGACAGCGCTTGCACAGCTAAACGTAAGCATGTAGTACAAGACGTATGGGTATTTCTCGCAAAATCTAAAGAACTCAAAGACCTCTCCAGTCGTTACTATACCTGTGAATAAAACAAAAAAAGTGTATTTCAGTTTGTTGTAACGAATCATAACTATTTTGAAGTCTTGACTTCAAAAACAAAAAATAAATATAATAAATAACATAATGATATCAAGCGTATCTTCGTATTTTACCAAACTTATCACATAATCATATCCTCAATATCATCCTTAGCCTCCTCCGCAGGCAACTTCTCGCCTTTTAACGCTTGTTTGCTATTTTGGGGTTCCGGTGGGACGGCCGACCAAGGACTTGGGACGAATTGAGGGGAGGGGAAGAAAAGTCTGAATTCCGGTTGGGTTGCCTGCGGAGGAGATTGCATCATCCTCATATTTTCATCATCAGCATCATCAACAACCTCATTAACGTTACATCCACAATTATTGATGTAATCATCGTAAATTTCTTCCTATGTTTATTACCATCATCATTTATTACTATCACTGTCATCATCATTGTTATCATCACCAACATGCGTTATCATCCACAATCATTCATATAATCATCGTAAATTTCCTCCTAAGTTAATTATTATCATCATTTATCACTATCACTGTCATCATCATTGTTATCATTACCAACATGCGTTATCATCCACAATCATTGATATAATCATCGTAAATTTCCTCCTTGGTTAATTCTTATCATCATTTATCACTGTCACTGTCATCATCATTCTCTATCATCACCAACATGATGAATTAACATTATCAGCCACAATCATTGATATAATCTGTCATCGTAAATTTCCTCCTTTGTTAATTATTATCATCATTTATCACTGTCACTGTCATCATCATTCTCTATCATCACCAACATGATGAATTAACATTATCATTCATTATCTCATAACATCGTCATCATCAAGCAAAACACAATCTTCGTAACTATCATCATTATTATTTGCCTAATATATGGATCCAGAAACTAGCTTGCATAGCTTGGCAGCTTGCAGAAGTGCAACTCCAAAGACTGCCAAGCTAAGCAGACTAACCAGAACCAAGTTGACACTCCATTCCCAAATTAACACAGGTAGCCCAAAAGCCAACACAGGTAGCCCAAAAGCCAACTTACTTAGTCCTAGGATACCAATGGACCAAAGGTTCATGTTATACATCATGTGATGTGATTGTACATGGTGTTCTCCTCTCATACGATCCTGTATTGCCCCAGTTAGACCATCACACGTCAATGATATTAACTGCAGGAAATATAACAAGGTTTCAGGTTTATATTATAAAGACAGAACAACAAGATCAACAGGTTTACATACAGAACAACAAGATCAACAGGTTTACAGACAGAACAACAAGACCAATAGGTTTACAGACAGAATAACAAGATCAACAGGTTTACACACAGAACAACAAGATCAACAGGTTTACAGACAGAACAACAAGACCAACAGGTTTACATACAGAACAACAAGACCAACAGGTTTACAGACAGAACAACAAGGTCAACAGGTTTACATACAGAACAACAAGGTCAACAGGTTTACATACAGAACAACAAGACCAACAGGTTTACACACAGAACAACAAGATCAACTGGTTTACATACAGAACAACAAGGTCAACAGGTTTACATACAGAACAACAAGACCAACAGGTTTACAGACAGAACAACAAGGTCAACAGGTTTACATACAGAACAACAAGGTCAACAGGTTTACATACAGAACAACAAGACCAACAGGTTTACATACAGAACAACAAGGTCAACAGGTTTACATACAGAACAACAAGGTCAACAGGTTTACATACAGAACAACAAGATCAACAGGTTTACATACAGAACAACAAGGTCAACAGGTTTACATACAGAACAACAAGGTCAACAGGTTTACATACAGAACAACAAGACCAACAGGTTTATATACAGAACAATAAGACCAACAGGTTTACATACAAAACAACAAGACCAACAGGTTTACAGACAGAACAACAAGGTCAACAGGTTTACATGATTATCCTTATATACTTATTTCTGCCAATAAAGTTAGTCATCAAAAACATACATGGAGAAACAAGAATTATTGGCAAAAAACAGACATCAAAAGATAGATATCAAAAGACTTTCAACAAATATATAGATATATAGCTTATGGATGTTCACATGTCCGTGTTGGTCACAGCTTTATAGGTTTAAGGTGAATAACTTTATTGAAATAAGTATATCAACAGAAAGAGTAGATGGAAGGAAGTAGACTGTCTGTAGTTCTATAACTTATTATCTTGTATCGTTCTGTAAGGTATTTTATCTGATACGTCATAAAAGAAAGTATCAGATAAAATACTGTACAGAACGATACAAGAAAATTTATCTTCCGTTTGCTGTGAGACATTTTAATTGATAGATATACAGACATTTTTTACCATATATATTAATATATTATATTTAAATATATTGTTTTATTGCATCTTATATATACATAGTAGTCCTCGAGTCATGTAAAAATGATGTAATTCAATTGTTTTATCCTTCTTAATAATTCTCAAGTCATTTAATAAAGTCATTATTTTTTTTAACCATTGATATACAAAGAAGTTATTAGAAAGTGCAACATGGACCTGCAAGGTGCACACTCACCAAAAGTAGTTCTCCAAACGCAATGGAAAATATTCCACCTGTTTCCTTAGCTGATGATGGTTTCTGCAGATTTATAAAATAAAATTTTATCAATTAAAATTGGGGTCCCTGTGTTAATGGTATGTTAAGAGAATGGAATGTAGAGCCTGTCTCCCCCACACACATTTCTTTGTTTTGTCATATAGAGTACTCACTTCCTTGTACATAAATAGAGCAACACCAGCCACAATCAGGAATACACACAGGTATTTGATTAGAGGATATCTTTTTCTTGCAAGAAGTACTCCCAGAAGCATGACTAATGGAAACAAAAAATGTCATTTAGATATTGTCACATATTTTTCCTATAAAATATTTCATGATTGAAGGATCAAGTGCAAATAGCCCATTGGTCATTGCAGTTTATATTTTACTGTTTAGGCTGTCAAAAATCAGACACCACATAACGAGGCAGTCTTTGAATTGTCAAGACATTTAAGACATTCTCAGAAATCATTTTCATTTTACTAGTGATCTAATCTCACCTGGAATAGGTTTACATGACTTCCCTAAAACCTGTGATTAAAAATACATTTGTAGTTAATTATTTGATTTTTAAATAAAAATTGGTATTAGTGAAGATAAAATTATATTATGTTGTAAATAAAGTGATCATGACATAAAAAGCCAGTCTGAGAATAATAAATAAGAACAATAACAACAACAATTATTGACACTCAAATTGGGTTTACACTGAATTTCATATTTACATGACCATCAAAGATCAGACAGCAACTAGTAAAAGGCACTGCACCATAAACTGCCTTTTTCATGTTGGAATTTGAACATTGGTGGTTGCATAATTATGAAAGACACTTTATTACAAAGGGTGAACACATCTTGTATTTAACAGTAAATATAAGCACATTTTTTTAATTCAAACTTTTTCTTCTATATCTAGTTTATATTTCTTCCTTTAGCATAAACATAAATTTGTGTGTTGCTATTTTCTCACCTGTGTAGGATAACTGACCCATTGTAATGCTTTGTTACTGGCTAACATTGCACTCAAATATGTGAACGCACAAGCACCATACCACAGCATAGGTGTACTATCCATCTTTTCAGCACTTGTGTATGTGAGTTTAATAACTGTAATAGAAAACATTATACTACTGACATTGGCATACTGGTGAGTTGTATACAATCATTTTAATCACTGTAAATAATGATTGGCAAGTATCATTTTAAGTATAGTTTAATAAACGAGCAGGAGCGTTTTATCAGTATTTAAAACACTTGTCACGGTTACGATTTCTTTTGTCAATTTCTCATGAATTATTAATATGTTTTTGAAGATAAAGTTAAAGCATCTCAGATATAGTATTTATATAATCACCGCTATTATTATTGCATGTGTATACTGGGTCAATGAGTGTGTTCACCAATGCATATTTACAAAGCTCTCACCTGATTTGGCAAACAGTGTATTTACTATACACTGTACAAATACAAGGGTCAGTGCAAATGTGAACTTTTCATTATTCTCTCCATATGGGGCTCTTGTGCTATATATAAAGAAATAAACAATTAATAGATCTCTTTACCTTCCTTGTTTGTTGTCCCATTTCAGATCACGTAATGCTACCCTTGGGAATTGTTTCTTTCACATGTAAATGATATAAGATGTTCATCATAAAAGAGCAATTCTCAAGGGAATGACACATGGTCTGAAATGGGCAATTTGCATACGGAGGTAAAGAGGTCTATTGATTTCATGTTGCCACTATACATAAAAATACATCTCTTGACAAGTTATTGATCAGGTAAATGAACAACACTCCTGGGTAATATACAAAATACACCTTTCTTTGATTTCAGACGTGAGTTGCATGTGATTTGCGATTCTGCACAACAAACCAATCACCACAGGAAGCCCAATCACACGCTCAAAGAAAAACAAAATACTTTTTTTTAATATGGCTCTCGGCAAGCAGTAAAAAGTAATTTTAGTTTCCCAGATAGATTAGTTGGGCTGCCTGTGCCCTGAAATTCTGAATGACATTAATTTCTTATCACATAAACAAAATAAACTGGTAGATAATATAAAGAAATTTGTGAAAATGACTCTAATAAACTTATTACAACACAACACTCAAAACAAAAAAAATCCATAAAAATATAAGGTAGTCGTATCTATTATCGCGCACATCCTATTATCGTGCTATTCGTAAAAAATAATATATATCTTCTATTCTGTGCAAACTTTTATTGAAAAAAGTGGACCAAAAAGTTGGTTACAACAGAATAAGCAGCCATAATTGTTTTAATTACTTTTGAAGCAGTTTTTTAGAAGATAAATATTATTTTTTACGAAAAGCACGATAATAGGATGTGCGCGATAATAGGTACGACTGCCTTAAAGCACTAAAATTACGCGAAGATTACTGAGAAATAGTCGCATAAACAAATACATACTAAACTATAAAAAGGAAAATATACAAATTTAAGTCGAAATTAAGCCAACGTTACTATTAGGATTACAATAAGCTTTCTACAACACGACAAATAAAATATGAAAACAGCTACTTACATTTTTTCTTGAATAATTCCATAGTAAAAATACGAAACAAATACTCCTAAAAAGCAAATTAAAAACTTGAAACGGTGTGTAGTTGAAGTAGCAGTCATATCTCTAATAATCTGTTCTTTTTCTGGGTCTATCTTTATAGAAATCATAAGAAATGTTCGTAGTTTTGGTCAAGTCTTTCATTGATCACCGCGCGTGGTATCCGTTGATTGGAGAACTTTGATGCTGTGACCATGTGACCGGAAGTTAAGGGGATGCCCGGATGAGAAACCGCTGGTCACCGGAAACCGACTGAACGAAAAAAGGGCAAAATAATTTGAATTTGCAGTTTCTAGTTACCAGTTAGCGTTTTTATAACAACAAAATTCTTGATATCCTTTCAGAGTATGCTTTCCTTTCCTATGTTTTTAGAAAAACATTTTTTTGAAACAAATGCCTGCAAATTATAATATCTGATATCTTTATACACCTACTTGCAAGAACGTTGTCATACAAAAAAGAACATTTGTAGTTTAGTGTATTAGAAATAAATTAAAAGTACAAAAGAAAGAGTTCAGCTTCAGTGATCATCTTTTGTACTTTTAATTTATTCCTAACACACTAAATACAAATGTTCTTTTTTGTATGACAACGTTCTTGCAAGTAGGTGTATATTATATTCATATTTTTATAATTAGAACTATTTTCAGAAATAGAATACAAGTTCATAAAAATTGCTAAAAAAAAACAATATGATGGAATACAAACTTTTAATTATATTTATTATATACATAACATGTACAATGCAGTTTTCACAACCTTTTTGAAATCAGCTACACTTCATAACAATGATAAGCATGGTATTCAATTAGAAGGTTGGCCAAGGGGTATTTTTCATTATGCTTCATACATCTATTTTTCTGATATTTAACTGGAATTTATAACACACTAAATTTTGTTAATGAATAGAAATGCGAGAAGGCTTGTCATTTTTATTTCTTTGAATATTTCGGCCTTTATCCAAAGGCCATCTACATCAAAGTGAACTGAATATGAATCTAAATTAGTTCAAGAGGCTCAAGGGAATCGATTGTCCTTGTTCATTCAAGCTAGGCTTTTGTTCTTTTATAAATAGTGCTTCTGATGTTTTTCTTTTTCTGTAATGTCTAAAGTGAGAAGCGAGAATACTCGAGTGTTCGATGTTTATGGTATCGTGTCCTGTTTCAATGCTATGTTTAGTGAACGATGATTTCTTGTCTTTTCCACTATGTTCTGCTATGCGTTCCTCTATTCTTCTAGCTGTTTTCCCAATGTAGGTGTGAGGACAACCTTCTTGTGGGCATTCTAGTTTGTAGACAATGTAAACTAATGTTAAACTAATTTAGATTCATATTCAGTTCACTTTGTTGTAGATGGCCTTTGGATAAAGGCCGAAATATTCAAAGAAATAAAAATGACAAGCCTTCTCGCATTTCTATTCATTATCAAACTGTATGCCCAAGTAAACATATTAAATTTTGTTATTTTAATGAATCACAAATTTATTCTGGACCAACTCATGTGTGACATAGTTATCCCTTTGCCATCCTGTTCTTTCATCTTCATCCTCAGGAACCTAGGGGAAATCTTCTGTCGCTTGTTTCTCACTACCAGAAAAAAATACCACTGGGAACGTAGTCTGTTTGAGCTTGTTCCAGAAGTCAAAATTCAGCTCTGTCCTGATTGGTCGACCCGCTGAAGTCAACCAATGAAAATCAAGATAACCACTCAAAGGAAGTTGTTAAATAATAGTTCCCAGGGGTATTTTTTCTGGGAGCGAGAAACAAGCAACAGAAGATTACCCCTGGGTTCCTGAGGATGTTTCATCTTCTTCTTCAACTACTCTCTGTCTTCTTTATACTTATAAGTTATTGGAGTTTTTGGCTCTTCCTCCTCTACATTCTTCTAGCTATTATTTATTTGTTCTTTTTTCTGGTCTGTCATCTCAGTTTTGAGTCTTTTTGTAGCTTTGATTCAAGTTCTGTTTTTTCTTTCTGTTTTTCTTTTAATAATTCTTAAAATAAAAACAAATATTTGTGTGAGATTATTAAGAAAACAAGCTGTTTAGAAATTTTATTGTAAGTTTGCAGCCTCTCAAAACAGTACTGTGAGTCTAAAAATACATACGTTTGTACTCCATAGCTGTTTTTTGCGAGTTTGGTGACAAGAAAAATATATTTCCCCCTCTACTCTTGACATAAACACTCTGTAAATTAAGAAATTATAATTATAATTCAAACAATATAAAACCACAAATAATAATATAAGATAATTCACAATTTTTAAATTTATACATGTAACTTAAATGGTATACATTAAATGTCAATAACTGATTATATTTTAAGGCTCAATTGCTTCTTTTTTAATAAAAACTTACACGGTTTTTTCTCAGAGATTCAAGCTCAGAGTTGATCACTTCTAGTTCTTGAACCTGGGCAACAATATTACGAAAGGAAAATTAACCAAACCTACCAAATCTAAAAGCCATTTATTATCATATGAATAAAATACCTCTTCTATGAGTGAATTATATTTAGGGTAGAGCTCCGATAAACTTGAGACACTTGAAGCTTTTCGCTTTGGAACTTTTTCCGCCATTTTTAATTTTGCAACCACAGGAAGCCCGAAGTCAAACTCGAACACAGGTAGCCGAAACACAGGTAGCCCAATAGTTATGCCGACCGATAGGTTTTTTGCTAATTCTCAACTTTTTGTGTGTGTAAAAAAAAAAAACAGAAGGCATTATGGTTATGTGAAAATAGAATCAATCGTTACTCATTCCCACGGTGCAGTGACTCAGGGATAAAAGTATCGGGCATGCTCGCCTGGAAGTTTCAAAAACACCCCTAAAAGATATGCACATCAAGTCCTTTTAAAAGGGCGTGGCACGAACTATTTTTAAAACAACAACAAACCGGAAATCACTGATGTTTACTTGTAAGAGATACGACAAGCATACCCAATGCTTTTACCCCAAAGTGCCCCCAGTCCTGTATCAATACTTCAAGTCACCCTCCCCATCCCCCATCAAAACTTTTGAGAAGGCCTTTGTTGCAGATACCAGAAGTCTTTTTTAAAATAGCATGACATGAAGTGATTCACCTATGTTGCAAGAGATGCTTATGACAGCATAAGTAAACTTCTTCACATAATTATATTACTATAGTTGTCTAAGTAAAGCATAAATATACACAAGTAATAAGTTATGTTCATTTATTTAATTTGGTTATTGATACATTCAAACTAGACGAATATATATCTGCGTGAACTCGGGATTTATTACCATTATATAATTGTTTTCTCGGACTAGCTTGAGACTGATTTGAAACGAAAAAATATGTATTCATTGTTTGTTGTTTTATTTGTATTATTTTATGGTCGCCGCTCCTTTTCCCTTAGGTCCGTCGTTCCGTCAGTCCGTGATCCGTGGTCTGTCGTTCTTTTACCTGGATCTTCAAAGAGTGCCTTAGAAACAGTGTTGTTAAGTTGTTCTTGCAAAATAAACGCCAGAAAAAAGCAAGATAAAAAGTCACTGAAGTAATTAGTGTTATATTTGAGGCGATTCGGGCTGTTGGGTGTAGTTTACAGAGAGACCGATTTCGGATGTTTATTTGTTGTTGTCGAGCTTGACCTGGAGGTTTAAAACCGGTCACGTTATCTGACATATATTGTAAGAAATAAATATTACTTTCATCGATCTACATATATATAGATTGCTAAGTTGAACTGCTAGATGATAGGGTGAAGCGATTTATTAAGCCGGGTTTTGTTTTATCTTTCCACGAAGGTTTACAAAGTTTCCAAAAATAAACGTGTTTTTTTTTTTCGAATCAGTTTGTTTCCTGAAAACCGTGAACCCGGTAAAGCGCTCAATGAATACATTAGTTTGTAGATTGCGTTATAGATTATAGATAGATTAAAGACAAGACATAACTTTTGCTGTTATACTAGCTCGGAGTTTCACGTTTACTAAATAAGTGATTAGAGACTGTCTGAAGATATCGCGTAAGCGTGATTGTTCTGGATATCACAAAAATCTCATCCAATAATTGTATAAAACAGCTGGATATCAACTATTAGAATACTTTTATCATATACTGAGTAGGACTATATTTACTATCAACGATACTGATTTTTAATTTCAACTGTGACTAGTGCCCTTGGTGTGTATAATGAGCAATTTATACTGATTTAAAACTGAAATATAAAAAAAAAAAATGCATTTTTATTCCATCAACTTGACACCCGAAGTCCATTCCATATTTCCTTTCTTAAAATTGTCACACGTGATATATAGGTACCAGGATCCATTGCAAACGTCGTAAAGCGGGAAAGTTAAAATTGGCTGTTGTGTGCTGTTTGACAAGACGAGAAGCTGATTTGAATTTTCGCTTTTTTCCATGGTGAGTGCAGTTTAAATGTCTCGAAAATATTCCAAAATTAACTGTAATAGCAAACTTTCAATGTGGGCCTGTGTCTAATTCATTTTTAGTGAAGAAATTTGCTTTTTGTGACATTCGAACTACTAGGCTTTCCACGTGGTTTGAAAAGTCGAAAATCCTTTGCAAATTCTTTTATGAAATGACAACTATTACTTTTAATACGATTTTTAAGCAATCATTGTTTCATTACTATTACTGTATTGGTATATTTTAAAGCGAAACTTGTATTTGTTCTGCAGAAACTGAGCAACATCAAGACGACAACTTCAACTGAAAATTTGAACATTTTCGGGCCAGCATTATCTAAAACTTCATGTTTTGAGAGAATATCTAGCCGAATACCATCCCAGACAAATGAAAAGCAGACTAGAATAAAGTGATGAGCTACAAAACATGGCTGTATGTGTGTAGTGTTGGTAAGTACATGAAGTATTTTGTGGCTGTTTTACGTTTGCTGTTGCTCGGTTGTTTAACTGTAGGACTATAAAAGTGACCATTCTTTTAATGAGGTTTTGCTTGTAATGTTCACCAGGAGTAGTTTCTTTTTGCACGTAATCCAGTAATTATGACATTTGATATTAGCTATTTAAGATATGGTTAACGTTATATAATTTCATTTTAATATAATAGAAGTATTATTATTATTATTTTGTGTAATATTTTTACTATGGTGATTTATGGGTTTCAATTTAATGGTAGATATTTGGGTGGGTTTACACCTATTTCAATTAACGTTGTCCATCTGGAATGGTTGATCTGAGACCGATAGGAATTGTGGGAGCTCGTTTAACTGCAAATGTACTATCATAATAATAATAATAATAATAATAATAATAATAATAATAATAATAATAATAATAATAATAATAATAATAATAATAATAATAATAATAATAATAATAATAATGTCTATAGCTTATATAGCGCTTATTCAAGTCTGTTCTAAGCGCTTAAAATACAAAATACAAAAATACAAAAATGGATATGATTACAATGAAAAAGCTAATTTAAATAAATGAGTTTTGAGTTTACTTCTGAAATACTGTTATCTGTAATTCAGCACCATTCAAGTGTGATTAAAACAATGTATTTGAAATTTAACGAGCTCCCACAATTCCTATCGGTCTCAGATCAACCATTCCAGATGGACAACGTTAATTGAAATAGGTGTATAAGTTTCGTTGTATAATGCAAGTTTGAATAGAGGTGTTCTTTATCTAAATTTAGTTTATTGATTATCAAGTATTCATGTCATAATTATATTGTTATAAATGTTTAAAAATCACGAAGTTGCAAATTGTATGTTGAAAGTTGTATTAATGAAAGTTGTATCTATGAAATATATTACTTGTATTTTATATGTGCTAAAGCAGTACCACACCATATTGATTGTTGAAATCATAGCTATTTTAATTAGAACACGAAAAGTCCAAGAACATGGAGATTAAAATGTGCATATATGTTTAATGATGAATTTTCTTTTTGAATGACAAGGAAACTGAAAGTAAAGCATTTTATAATGAATAGGAAAGCGAGAAGGCTTGTCATTTTTTATTATACTTTGTATATTTCGGCCTTTATCCAAAGGCCATCTACAGCAAAGTGAACTGAATATGAATCTAAATTAGTTTAAGAGGCTCAAGGGAATCGATTGTCCTTGTTCATTCAAGCTAGGCTTTTGTTCTTTAATAAATTGTGCTTCTGATGTTTTTCTTTTTCTGTAGTGTCTAAAGTTAGACGCGAGAATACTCAAGTATTCGATGTTTATGGTATCGTGTCCTGTTTCAATGCTATCTTTAGTGAAAGATGATTTCTTGTCCACTATGTTCTGCTATGCGTTCCTCTATTCTTCTAGCTGTTTCCCCAATGTAGGTGTGAGGACAACCTTCTTGTGGGCATTCTAGTTTGTAGACAATGTTGTGTTTATGTCAAAAATTTGTTCTATCTTTTAACTTGAAGCGTGATGCTAGTTTATTAGCTTTAAACGCAAAAACGGTTTTCACATCAGGTGGAAGTAATTTTTTAGTAGTTTGTTTTAGCTTTTGTACTAGCTCAAAAAAAAAAGCATTTTATCTTTTGGATGAAATTCGATTTAAAAAAATATTTAAGTGGCACTCGTAAAGCTCCATCAAAAAGCTTTTTCAAATATTTGTTTTCTCTACCTTTCTTTGGAGAATCCTTAAGGCAGATGTAACTTCATAATTAATAAGGCAGAAACGTTTTCAAAGAAGCTTTGTCTTGTTTTTCCAACTTTTTGGAACCTATGTTTCAAAACTACTGACTTATCTCAGTCACTGGGCACTTCACATTTCCTTTGGATGTAAAAATGTCAATATGTGTTATAACTTTTAACCAATGGATAGCATAACACCAATATTGGAGGATCTTCACTGGTTACCAGTTAAGCGCCAGATTGAATTCAAGATTTTCCTTTTTACATACAAATCCTTGAACAGTATGATGCCTGCCTATATTTCAGATCTATTGATAGGTTATATATTGGTCTTTTTCTGCTGTCGCCCCCAAATTATGGAACAATGCAATTTACCAGAATCAATAAAAAGTGCCCCCATCACTTGATCGTTTTAAAACTTTATTGGAAACACATTTATTTCTTAGTATCTCGTATTCTAATTTGTTTACTGATTGATTTTTGCGCACATTAATTTTATCACGGTCATGTTTAAGAACCTACTATCATTATTATTTAACCTGGCATGGGCAGCTCATGGCATTCATTTCTACTGCTCTCTAACGAAATCCTATATATTGTCATGCTTTTCTGAAATTTTCATATTACCACAGGTGTCTCTGTTCCGTTTTCATTTTCTATATATTGGGTGCCCTGTCTCGAGAGGGACTGAGTGCCCCACAGGAGAAAGAAACAGTATTAAAATCTTTAAAATTACGCTGCTCTATTGGCAGGTCAGTATAAATATAAAAGAATAGGAGTAATATGCTCGAATTTACGAGAGAGACTAATAAGTCCATTGTAGCTGCAGCATTTTGCATGTGCTGTAGTTTATTTATTAGTTTTTGGGAGACCATAAAGTAATCCAACCCCTGGCCTCATTCTTTTGCTCATGCAGTCCTGTACAAAAATTGCAATGCATATACAAGGGTTTCACAAACTTTTTGATTGAGAAATTTACAAACTTTTATGTTTAACTGTTATGAAGGTGAAAAAAAGGAAAGATTTACCGATCACTATGATGTGATCCTCAAGAGACAGTTTTTCCTCAAAGATAACACCAATATTGTGGACAGTAGCGGAAGTACTAACATCAAAACCAGAAATATTTAACGAACCAGCAAATGGACAAGGACGATGAGCTGCAGAAAGAGCAATGATCTGAGTTTTATCACCATTCAACTTTATTGGTAACCATCAATGTCTTTGACACAAGCCTCAAGTTTAAGTGCATGATGTGGAAAAGAAATATAAAGTTGAGTCTCATCAGCATACAAGTGACAGTCTATATTATGACAGTTAAAGATTTCAATAATTAAAGAAATATATAATGAAAAATGAAATGGGCTATAAAACTGACCCTTGAGGAACACCACAATTAAAGGAATGAGAACTAGATGTGTCACCTTCAACACTTACCCAGAACTGCCTCTTACTTGTGTAGGACTGAAACTACGCTTTATCTCTAATTCCAAATTTCTTAGAGTCTTTTCAACAAAATTTCATGATTTACAGTGTCAAAAGCAAGAAAAACGGATCGTTGATTGTCAATGGCATACAATGTTTGTATAGTCTGATTGAAATGTCACTTGAAGATTATTTTTGTTCATTTAATTATGTGGCAACCACTTCCTCAGCAATCTTGGAAAGAAACTTCACATTAGACATTGACCTGAAATTGGAATAGTCTTCATGAGACGTCAAGGCTAGATTTTTGATGAGGGGTCGGATTGTTGCTTGTTTCAATGAGGATGGCATTAATGCAGAGGATGGAATTTAGAGTAAACATTTACAATTCATCAAGATTTTCCAGGATCAAGTTCACAAGATTTACCAAAAAAGAGAGAAGGGAGAGATAACCTTTAGGAACATTTCTTGTTTCATGTTTTTATGATAAATGAAAGAATGATGATGTTTTATGATAAATGAAAGGAACCACGCAGTCTCATCTAGTGGTATAAAGATTAATCCACTATAGATAACGTTAGAGTGAATATATACAGGACAAGACGTCCAGAACTCAGTACAGTCCATAGAGAACAAAAATAAATTGATACAATGTACAATAAAGCAAATGTTTGGTATATATATATTTCAAAGTGTATTTACATCATAACTGGTTAAATCTTAACAAAAAAAATACAATCATATACATACAGAAAGTCTGTAAATTAATGAAGAAACATTCAGGCTCCAAAGGATTTTAGATCTAAGTCCAGTAGTAAAACGGATAGAAAAGGAAGTCAAAAACCGTGTGTGCTAATATCTGACTAGTCACAGAGACAATTCCAGTGATAATTTAATTTACAGAAATTGGTACAACAGTGGACTTCATGTTATTTCTTCATGAATAACCAAGAGGAAAGTGAAAAAATACAGTTATTTGAGGAAATTGGTTACAACAGCATAATTCTTTATGATTAACCAAAAGGAAGTTTTAATACAATAGGGCACCAAAACTCAATGTGCCCAATCAAAACACAAAAGTTTTTTAAAACCCAAACTATTGCTATATTAAACTCACACTAATCTAATAAAGATATATGCTAACCTAAAATATAAATAATGATACACCTAGTTGCAAGAACGTTGTCCTAACTTTTGTTATCTAGTCGGGGGAAATATGATTGTGCATTAACCCTTTGACTACTGGGCTTTTTTGACATTTTTGAGCATTTTTCTGGATATAAACGATCCGTAGGATTTCTTGACTCCATATTTGGCGTAACCATGGAAAGTGCTGCTGTTTTGTAATCTCAGGGGCTCAAGTTTCTCAGGCCACATGACTTTTAGATCGTTTCAAAGCATCGTTGGATATTTACACTGGCTCAAAGTTGGCTTAAATCGGAATTTCGTTAATTTTAGGGTCATTTTTTGCCTTTAGTCACTACTGGAAGAGCATCATTAAGCTTCAAGGTAGCAAAGAGCTCACTTTCTGAAAGAAAGCAGCGAGGAATCTCTCTTTGTCAGCAAAAAACGATCAATGTTTGGTTTGTTCGGTTTTGGTGGGCTTTAGAGAACAAAGTCAGGTTTGAAGTTCGACTAAAGGCAAATTCTCGGACCTGCCACGCCTATTTATCGAAGTTGTGATGATAGAGGAGCACAACAAGCGCAAAATGTTTGCGGAAAAACCGAGGTGACCCTAGATTTATAATAAATTTATAAAGGGACTAAGATAATAAATTTATAAAGGGACTAAGGGGGAACTCTATGCAAGCGCTGTCATTGTTACCCACAATGCTTTGCAGTCGTAAATACTTGAAAACACGTGCGTATGAAAATGGCCGTAATCAAACGACCGCAGCTCAGTTCGTGAAGTGACAAAAAGTGAAAAAACTTGCCAAAGCTATAGCACAAGGACTGAATTTTGTTGTGAAAACGGCGTTTTCGTCTAAAATCGACTTTCTCGATAAAAACTCCAAGGTCAAAAAAGTGTGATTTCCACTATTGAAAAATAAGGCAAAAACGGTATTTTTTTACTTTCCTAAAGTTCATTTGGAATTTTTGTGCTGAAATTGCTTGTTTCTTGTGACTGATATGCTATGAAAATTTGAAGAACTTCCTAGTGCTTACTAACATTCAAACAGCTGGGCAAATTTGGCTTGTTTAAAAAAGTTAGAATTTTTCTTAGCAAGGTCGTTTTTTACGGGTGGTTTCGGGCGCTGTAGGAGTCAAAGGGTTAATATATTAAATAATATTAAATTATATGATAGTGAACTGTATATCTAATAGTTAATACCAATTTGTCAGATTTGCTGCGGTGTGTGTGTATGCATGTGTGAACATTAACCATTCCTATTAAACATTAGAAGTAAACCAAATTATCACTATAGTAAAAATATTACACAAAATACTACTATGTTTATATTAAAATAATTTTATATAACTTTAACTAAATCTTAAATAGCTAATATCAAATGTCAGAATTACTGGATTCCGTGCAAAAAGAAACTACTCCTAGTGAATATTACAAGCAAAACCTCATTAAAAGAATGGTCTTTTTTATAGTCCTACAGTTCAGCAAGTTAGCAACAGCAAATGTAAAACAGCCACAAAATATTTCATGTACGGAGGCCAACACCGCACACATTAACAGTCCTGTTTAGTAGCTCACCACTTTGATCCAGTCTCCCTCTCCTTTGCCAGGCCCGTGCAAACGGTTTCAACATTTGATTCAACATCCGTTTGACTTTCTTAAATAGCAATGTTGAAACACTTTTAAACTCTTTCAACATCAATTCATCATCGATTCAACACGTTTCAACAATGCTGAAAGAGTTTAAAAGTGTTTAAACATTGCTATTCAACAAAATCGAACGGATGTTGAAGCAAATGTTGAAACCGTTTGCCCGGGCCTTTAGCTTGAATTATTTTCAAAATGTGAAGTTTTTCATCCCCTCCTGTCTGTGTTGCTTTCTTGATGTTGTTCCGTTTAATGCAATGTTTGTTATTTTTTCTTATATACTTATTTCAATAAAGTTTTTCAACTAAAAGCTAGAAAGCTGAGGCCGACGAGGATTATGGGTAGATGCGTTTTGCATGTATCGATATATTTCAATAACAATTTATGCATTTGAAATTTTTTTTGTCAGTCAGTTTTGCCTCGTTAGCATCAACTAGCTAAGTTTCCTTCACATTTTACTTTTCTGATATTAATTATTTGTCATGATCCTCGATCTGCAGCTTTGTAGACTTTTGGTGACTAACCTTCTTGAAATAAGTATATATTTCTTATTTTGATTCTGCCATGTCATTCTATTATCCTCATTTCATACTTTCTCTCCTTTCTTTCTTCTCACAATTTCATTTTTCAAGATGGAAATAAAAGTGCCTTTTGTGTTGTTTGCTGATTACTTCCCCAAACCCATAATCACTAGTATATCGTCATATCATTAGTACATTCATATCATTAGTATATCATTGTCAGTCATTAGTATATCATTGTCATATTATTAATATATCATTGTCATCTCGTAAGTATGTCATTGTCATCTCATTAGCATGTCATATCAATGTCATATCAGCATATCATTTAGTATGCCATATCAGCATATCATTTAGTATGCCATATCGTAGTCATATCGTGAGTATATCATTGTCATACCATTAGTATGTCGTATCATTAGTATATCAGTCATATAATTAGTATATCATATCATTAGTATATAATTGTCATATCATTAATGTATCATTAGTACATCATTTTCATGTCAGTATATCATTGTCATATCATGAGTATGTCTTATCATTAGCATATAGGCATATCATTAGTATGTCATATCATTAATATATCATTGTTATCTCATAAGTATGTCATTGTCATCTCATTAGCATGTCATACCATTGTCATATCATTAGTATATCATTGTCACATCATTATAATCTCATTGTCATACCATTAGAATGTTGTATCATAGTCATATCATTAGTATATCATATCAGTCATATCATTAGTATATCATATCATTAGTATGTCAAATCATTAGCATATAATTAGCATACATTGCCATCATTAATATATCATTAGTTTATCATTTGCATATCAGTATGTCATATCGGTACAATATCATTGTTATATCATTAGCATGTCTTATCATTAGTATATCATTGTCATATCATTAGTATGTCTTTCATTAGCATATCATTGTCATTATTATTGTCATATCATTAGTTTGTCATGGCATTAACATGTCGTACCATTAGTATATCATATCATTAGTATATCATATCATTAGTATATCATATCATTAGTATATCATATCATTAGTATATCATATCATTAGTATATCATATCATTAGTATATCATATTCATATAATTAGTATATCATTAATATATCATTGTCATCTCATTAGCATGTCATATCATTGTCATATCATTAGTATGTCATAAGTATATCATTGTTATATTAGCATATCATTGTCATACCATTAGTATATCATATCATAGTCATATAATTAGTATATCATTAATATATCATTGTCATCTCATTAGCATGTCATATCATTAGCATATCATTAGTATGTCATAAGTATAACATTATATTAGCATATCATTGTCATACCATTAGTATGTCCTATCATTAGTATGTCATATAATTAGTCTATCATTAGTATATCATCGTCATATCATTTATATATCATTAGTACATCATTTTTATATCATTGTCATATCATTAGCATATCCTTAGTATGTCATTCATTAATATATCATTATCTCATAAGTATGTCATTGTCATCTCATTATCATGTGATATCATTGTCATATCATTAGCATATCATTAGTATGTCTTATCGTAGTCATTAGTATATCATTGTCATATGAGTATGTCTTATCATTAGCATAGTCATATCATTAGTATGTCATTGTATTATAATGTCGTATCATTAGTATATCATAGTCATATAATTAGTATATCATTAGTATATCATTGTCATATCATTAATATATCATTAGAATATCAGTCATATCATTAGTACATCATTGTCATATCATTAGTATATCATTGTCATATCATTAGTATATCATTAGTGTAACATTATAATATCATTAGCATATCAGTATGTCATATCATTAGCATATCGGTATGTCATATCATTAGTATATTGTCATATCATTAGTATATCATTAGCATATCAGTGTCATATTAACATATCAGTATGTCATATCATTAGTATATCATTGTCATATCATTGTATCATTAGTATATCATCATATCATTAGTACATCATTTTTATATCATTGTCATATCATTAATATATCATTAGGATATCATTTTCATGTCATTAGTATATCATTGTCATCTCATAAGTATGTCATTGTCATCTCATTAGCATGTAATATCATTGTCATATCATTAGTATATCATTAGTATATCATTGTCATATCATTAATACATCATTAGTATATCATCAGTACATCATTTTTAGATCGTTGTCATATCATTAGTATATCACTGTCATATCATTAGCATATCATTAGTATATCATTGTCATATCATTGTCATCATTAGCATATCCTTAGTATGTCATATCATTAATATATCATTATCTCATAAGTATGTCATTGTCATATCATGTCATATCATATCATTAGTATGTCATTGTCATATCATATCATTAGTATGTCATATCATTACAATATCAGTTATATCATAAGCATATCATTTTTCATGTCATTAGTATGTCTTATCATTAGCATATCATAGTCATATCATTATTGTCATATCATTAGTATATCAGTCATATAATTAGTATATCATTAGTATATCAGTCATATCATTAGTATGTCATATCATTAGTATATCATTGTCATATCATTAGTATGCCATATCATTAGCATATCAGTATGTCATATCATAAGTATATCATGATCATATCTATATCATTAGTATATCATTGTCATATCATTAGTATATCATTAGCATATCAGTGTCATATTAACATATCAGTATGTCATATCATTAGTATATTGTCATATCATTAGTATGTCGTATAATTAGTATATCAGTCATATAATTAGTCTATCATTAGTATATCATATCATTAGTATATCATTGTCATATCATTAGTACATCATTTCTATATCATTAGTATATCATTAGCATATCATTTTCATGTCATTAGTATATCATTGTCATATCATGAGTATGTCTTATCATTAGCATATAGTCATACCATTAGTATGTCATATCATTAATATATCATTGTTATCTCATAAGTATGTCATTGTCATCTCATTAGCATGTCATACCATTGTCATATCATTAGTATGTCATATTCTTACAATATCAATTATCATATCATTTTTCATGTCATTAGTATATCATTTTCATATCATTAGCATGTCACATCATTAATTTATTGTCATATATCATTTTCATATCATTATATAACATTTTCGTATTAGTGTATAATTATCAAATTATTAACTCATCATCATATCACATTATTTTGTCTTTGGAAAATTCCTTTTTTCGGGAATTCATTTTATGGGAATTTTGAATTTTGAAAACTACTAAACTTACGTTCAATGTGAAAGAAATTTAGTTGCTTAATTTTATTTAAAACAATGTATGATGAAAAAAAAATTTAAACGCTTTTCTTGGTTACTCTATCTAAAAGATTAAAACAATGTATGATGAAAAAAAAATTTAAACGCTTTTCTTGGTTACTCTATCTAAAAGATAGGTTACCAATATATCATCGTGAATATATATCAAAATATACTTGACGTGAAGTCACAAATTTCCTAAGCTAGCACAATCGGTTAACACGATACACTGTAAGGGTTAAGAGTTTGAATCCAACTGACATCACTGGGTTTTTTTCCTTTTCTGTCTTTTTTTTTCTCCTTGGAACACGGGCCAAAGACAATATGGAGTGGCCAAAGACAATATGGAGAATCCTAAATTACCGGAAAGCGTAAAATTTACCCTCGTATTAGCCAATCAGTGTCGAGTATTTCCGATATCTGTCAAGAACGGTAAATTTTACTCATTGTCAACCAATCACCTTTCAGAACACTGGTAATTTTTACTTGTTTCAGTAAATATTACTACTATATACTGCCATATGTTCGTGAGTTTTCTATTAATTCGTGCAAAAAGTAAAACTATTTCAACGTGAAAATGTTCTATTCGTTATTTTGTGCAAACTAGAGATAAATTTATCACTGTGTACGTGTAAATTTCGAACGTTTAGTTGTCACGCGACAATCAAGACGACCAGCCAAGTGAAACCGTTCGGGACAGTTCAGATTAATAGTTCTGATCATCGTTCTTTGCACGTTTCTAAATACTGCCAACACGTACATCAACTATAATGTAATTTTAGAACGAAAGGCTATTTATTTGCGTTGTCAAACTCAATCTTTTCGAGCTACAAGCACTTTTGATTGTTGTTCATCGCTACGTTTATTCGCGTACATTGTACATTTTAACGCAACTTTAGACACTGGTCATCGTGAGAAATGCTTTGAAATTATCGCATTAATTTATAGCAACTTCAATTTAAAAGTTGTATGACACTCATGTAGCGGGTTTAGAAAGTTTTATTCTGATCGTTATAATCAAAACTCTATGAATAATTGTAACAAGAAGGCTAAACTCTTAAGTCAATAACAATTATTGTAAAAAATCATTTTATGTTCTTATGTTGTCAGTGAATATTTATCTTTACATTTGCTATTTACGAACGTATTTCTGCAGTATTTAATACGATACGGAGGGCTTTCTCAATACGCATTCGTTTGCAACTGTTCTGGAATCTTTCTGACTCTAAATCTGACAGATGTCATGTACTAACGAGTAAACTTTACTCGTCTCAGCCAATCGGAGTTGTAAACTCAAGTAAATTTTACTTGTCGGGGCCTTTGTAAAGATCGTTTTGCGAGGCAAACTGAATTTTAGTTGACTTGAAGACGTTTGCACTTCAATGAAATGAGCACACTACATGACAAAACAAGCGCAAACTCGAAACTTTTAATCGTCTGGACGCAAATATTAATTTCGTTCTGATAGCGCTTTTGTGCTTGAAATATATTTCTACGTTATTTTTGTGTTTCTATAATGTTATTGACTTTATTCTATAAAAAAAAAATCATTTTAACATTGCAATGCTAATCCTATTTTAGTCATTTTTGATTTGTAAATCTATTTTTGGGTCTATTAAAATTGTTTTGAGATCGAACCTAACTAGTACATCTGTAGTGAATTCATGTCGCAAAATTTAGTATCATTATGTTTAAGTTTTTTCTACCAAATATTTCCAATCAAAGAATTGTTAAAAGCGAGTATTTTTAATAACTATTGTTTGCTCACTTGATAAATTTGCGAAATGTACAAACGTGTAAATCAACATACTGTTGAGTAAAACTGTTATCGTTTTGCAAGAAAATTAGAGAAATCTCCTCTGCTTCGCAGATCTCAAATCGTATCTCATGCATTCAAAAATCTTCGAATTTGTGTAAAAACATTTTTTTAACAAAAATTTTCTATATTCTGTTGTTTGCAAATATTTATCTGATTGCATACAAATTCGTCTTCTAGTATGGTACGCCTTGCCGCTTCATCGTGCATTCGTTTTATCTGATGCGTTGAAACCTCATTGCAACTGTTCTGGAATCTTTCTGACTCTAAATCTGACAGATGTCACGTACTAATGAGTAAAATTTACTCCTCTCAACCAATTGGAACTGTAAACACAAGTAAATTTTACTTGTCGGGGCTTTTGTAAAGATCGTTTTGCGAGGCAAACTGAATTTTAGTTGACTTGAAGACGTTTGCACTTCAATGAAATGAGCACACTACATGACAAAACAAGCGCAAACTCGAAACTTTTAATCGTCGGGACGCAAATATTACTTTCGTTCTGATAGCGCTTTTGTGCTTGAAATATATTTCCACGAGTGATATTTTTGTGTTTCTTATTTACTGGATTGCATTTTAACATTGCAATGCTAATCCTATTTTAGTGACTGGCTTTGATTTGCGTGTGAATATATTTTAAGGCCTATTCAGCTTTTTATCGCGACCCCCTTCTTTCCAGTGAAGGCATGTCGCAATCTATTCACAACATTTAGTAGTATTATATTTCAGTTTTTCTACCAAACATTTTCAATCAAAGATTTGTTAAAAGCGAGTATTTTTAATAACTGTTGTTTGGCTCATGCACTTGATAAATTTACGAAATGTACAAATGTATAATTGAGCATACTGCGGTATGCCAATCACCAACGCAATCAATGTCATTCCTGATCGACAAATACTATCATTCATACAAGTTAATATTTAACAAAAAGAGTCAAAGCTGCTCGTAAATTAGCAATGTCAAGAAGATTGTTCAACTTGTGTTTGAACGCTCATGCAGTTATCTCAAAAAGTACAAATTACGATGTGCAAATAAAACATGGTTTTTGGTCTCTCTCTAGCTATTCATATCAGAATTAACTTGCATTTGAGTATCTTTATAATTATTATAATCTTTTTCATATTTTTAGAACGTAAAACTGTTATCGTTATACTGCTAGCAAATTAAAGAAATCTCCTTTGCATTGCACATGTTATAATAATTAAATTAGCCATGTACGTAGGTTCAGCTAGAATACTAGTATCTCATGCATTCAACAATCTACGAATATTTGTTAAAACATTTTTAAAGGAATTTTTTTTATATTCTGTTGTTTGCAAATATTTATCTGATTGCATAAAAATCTGTCTTCTAGTATGCAGTACGCTGGGCCGCTTCATCGTGCATTCGTTTTATCTGGTGCGTTGAAACCTCATTGCGACTGTTCTGAAATCTTTCTGACTCTAAATCTGACAGATGTCATGTACTAATGAGTAAAATTTACTCGTCTCAACCAATCGGAACTGTAAACACAAGTAACTTTTACTTGTCGGGGCTTTTGTAAAGATCATTTTGCGAGGCAAAAGTAGTTTAGGGCACGTCACATAAATACACATGGTAAAGTAGTCTACAACCCAAATGAAAACTTGTAACTTGTAAATATCATTTTCCATTTTAAAAATTGTACTAAATTGTACATTTTATCAAATAGGTTTTCTAAAAAAATACCTATTTTTTAGCAGATCTTTTAGGGAAAACTATTCCATATACTAAATTATTTAAATAGACTTGGACGTGATTTCGATTCAAACTAGTAAAGGCTACAAGTTTTCATTTGGGTTGTAGACTACTTTACCATGTGTATTTATGTGACGTGCCCTAAACTACTTTTGCCTCGCAAAATGATCTTTACAAAAGCCCCGACAAGTAAAAGTTACTTGTGTTTACAGTTCCGATTGGTTGAGACGAGTAAATTTTACTCATTAGTACATGACATCTGTCAGATTTAGAGTCAGAAAGATTTCAGAACAGTCGCAATGAGGTTTCAACGCACCAGATAAAACGAATGCACGATGAAGCGGCCCAGCGTACTGCATACTAGAAGACAGATTTTTATGCAATCAGATAAATATTTGCAAACAACAGAATATAAAAAAAATTCCTTTAAAAATGTTTTAACAAATATTCGTAGATTGTTGAATGCATGAGATACTAGTATTCTAGCTGAACCTACGTACATGGCTAATTTAATTATTATAACATGTGCAATGCAAAGGAGATTTCTTTAATTTGCTAGCAGTATAACGATAACAGTTTTACGTTCTAAAAATATGAAAAAGATTATAATAATTATAAAGATACTCAAATGCAAGTTAATTCTGATATGAATAGCTAGGGAGAGACCAAAAACCATGTTTTATTTGCACATCGTAATTTGTACTTTTTGAGATAACTGCATGAGCGTTCAAACACAAGTTGAACAATCTTCTTGACATTGCTAATTTACGAGCAGCTTTGACTCTTTTTGTTAAATATTAACTTGTATGAATGATAGTATTTGTCGATCAGGAATGACATTGATTGCGTTGGTGATTGGCATACCGCAGTATGCTCAATTATACATTTGTACATTTCGTAAATTTATCAAGTGCATGAGCCAAACAACAGTTATTAAAAATACTCGCTTTTAACAAATCTTTGATTGAAAATGTTTGGTAGAAAAACTGAAATATAGTACTACTAAATGTTGTGAATAGATTGCGACATGCCTTCACTGGAAAGAAGGGGGTCGCGATAAAAAGCTGAATAGGCCTTAAAATATATTCACACGCAAATCAAAGCCAGTCACTAAAATAGGATTAGCATTGCAATGAATGTTAAAATGCAATCCAGTAAATAAGAAACACAAAAATATCGATCACTCGTGGAAATATATTTCAAGCACAAAAGCGCTATCAGAACGAAAGTAATATTTGCGTCCCGACGATTAAAAGTTTCGAGTTTGCGCTTGTTTTGTCATGTAGTGTGCTCATTTCATTGAAGTGCAAACGTCTTCAAGTCAACTAAAATTCAGTTTGCCTCGCAAAACGATCTTTACAAAAGCCCCGACAAGTAAAATTTACTTGTGTTTACAGTTCCAATTGGTTGAGAGGAGTAAATTTTACTCATTAGTACGTGACATCTGTCAGATTTAGAGTCAGAAAGATTCCAGAACAGTTGCAATGAGGTTTCAACGCATCAGATAAAACGAATGCACGATGAAGCGGCAAGGCGTACCATACTAGAAGACGAATTTGTATGCAATCAAATAAATATTTGCAAACAACAGAATATAGAAAATTTTTGTTAAAAAAATGTTTTTACACAAATTCGAAGATTTTTGAATGCATGAGATACGATTTGAGATCTGCGAAGCAGAGGAGATTTCTCTAATTTTCTTGCAAAACGATAACAGTTTTACTCAACAGTATGTTGATTTACACGTTTGTACATTTCGCAAATTTATCAAGTGAGCAAACAATAGTTATTAAAAATACTCGCTTTTAAAGGGGGACTAGCACGAAAATGGGCCAAAAATTCAAAATTAATTCAAAATGCTTAAAAACTCGATTGTTATAATCTTTATAATATCATTAAAAAGCCACATGATTTTCTTTTGCTAAATCTAAGCGTAAGACCTTCATTTCAACGGGTGTTTTTTGACCCGCCATTTTTCAGATGTCGCTTGATCATTAACTCGGTAAAGAGCCTGGGCCGAGATCTGTGACGTCAGTTACTTGATAGAAATAAACCAACCTGAGAGAATCTGTAGGTGAGAAGCAAAACACGCGATAATTTCATAACTGATAAAAGCAGACAAACATAGTTTTTTCAGCATGCCATCAAATAGATGTGTTGTGCAGGGCTGTAGCAACCAATCCGATCCAAAAAATGGCATTTCGTTACATCTCTCGCCTACTGACAAGACCGAATGTGCCAAATGGAAGCGCTTTGTTGACATTCACAGTGCGAACTTTGAGCCGCAAAATCGATTTGTTGTGTGCTCAAAGCATTTCGAAGGAAGCTGTTTTGAGCGAGTAATGAACGTACAAGGAATCAAGAGATTCTTAATCAAAGGGTCTGTACCCACAATCTGGTTTCCAGCCGGCGACGAAGGTCCAAATGATAACAAGTTCAGTGACAGGACACGCCGCAAGGTAGGTTTTGCTGACTGTGTAAATATTATAAATATTATAAGCTAAAGTCCTTCTCCTGAATTTTAACAGTTTTTCGAGCAGAAATTTATAGAAAACTTATTCATGTCGTTTGTAAAACTTTAATTCTGAGCTAGCTAAGCTAGCTGTTTTGTGATCGATGTTGTATTTACGCAGTGTCAGTGTATGTATATGTTCGCGTGCCTGACACTAGGTCACGAATAACTACATGTTAATTTTTAAAAAATCACTGCAGAATAGCATACTAGTTTAGTAAAACATACTTTACTTTGTTTAGCTCTACCAAATCATTCTTTTCACCGTATTAAGTCGAGATTTCCAGGCGTAAAAATAATTCGACTCCCTGACAATATTCTGTCACGCACCCGGACATATAGACACGTACTGCGTTGTATTTAACCTTACTACATGGAAAATACACGTAAATGAATAAACAAATGAAATAAACAAAATACAAAATCAAGTTGAAAAGTATGATTTTTGTAATTCACGACTTATATTTTGTACTTAGCACTGATACGGCGATGTTTGAAATCTGACGAGTCTAAGTTAGTAGTTGTTTTGTTTTGCTTCGATGAAAAATTTCCTTACAATTAGATGCTTAAAGACATGGGAATTGATCGAAGACCTACAGTGGAAGTACCCAAGGTGGCCTCTCCAGAAGAAAACCAAGTCCAAGACCAAATAGCCTCACCACAAGAACCAATAGCTGTAGAATTAACAAAAACAACAACAACAGTAGATCTAGAGTTGGAGCACCAACAAAATTCTATTGCACAGTCAGTAAGTTGACAATTCAGACATACATGAGTAACTGACCAAACTTTACTTTGTAGCTATAGAGTCTTATAACATAACACTGTGACAGTCATAAAACTCAAATATTCCTTTGATTAATCATGTAGGTATCAAACCTAAATCCTAGTCCTACATGTAGCAGTGCCAGCAGTCCTGTAGATAACAATCAGCATGATCTTAAGACAAAAGTAAAAAACCTGCAAACCAAAATCCGCAGAATGAAAAAAAGTGAATCAGATTTGCTGAGTGCATTGGCTACCAACACAAAAAAAGCCCCAGTGGTCTCAACAAAAAGTAAGAAAACAATGTACACAAAGTACATAATTGATAATGACAATAGATATAAAAATAACTGATAAAAAAAATAAAATGGATTATAATAATTATGATGACAGCAAGAAAAAATATAATTAATGATGACAATAATGATAATAAATGTATTTCTTTTTCTAGCTACTCAGACTTATCCATATGATTTTCCTGAAAAGGAAAACAAGAGGCAAACATCTGATGAAGAATGGGTTCCCAGTGACAATGAATGTCCCGTGGAATTGCTCGACATGGAAGGGCAACATACCCTTGAAGAAGAGCCAGAAGAAATACCGGAGGATAATGACCAACAGTATATAGATTATGGAGACGACGATGAAACTATAGCTCAAAAAGTCACATGTAACACCAGGTTTGCTATTTATTCAAATTAAAAACAAGATTATTTATTAAGAATTAATGATTGTGTGTTCCAGTGTTTAACCCCTAGCTTTATAGCAGTATACATATATATAGTGCAAACACTAAATGTCTACAATATAAATTGTAGAAAATAGTACTATATTATGCTAATTCTATTGTTTTCTATTGTTTATACAGTACTATGTAGTAGTGAATAGTGCAAAGTATTCCCCACATTTAATGTTTGCAATCTAATACTTGCATTAAGATATGCAATAAAATACTTTTACATGCTACAATTAAAGTTACATTTCTATTTAATTAATACAATGTAGTCTGCTATTTTCTTTTCATCTTTAGATTGGACACAGAAGAAAAGGATGCCCGCAACGAACCAAAAGCAATTGTTTTCCTATCTAAGCTACTAGTTCTTTTCCAGTTCTGTCGGTACTGCTTCTGTCCAAAACCTGATATCGACATCAAGCAAAGTGGAACATACATTGTAATAACTTCCAAATGTCAGAAATGTGAGAAGGTTTATATCTGGGAAAGTCAGCCCAAAATACTTGGAAGGATTCCTGCTGGCAACTTACTGCTGAGTTTTGCAGTTTTGTGTGCAGGAGCATCCATAAGAAAAGTTTTGCTTGTACTCAAGCACATGAATCTGTTAGTTTATCATGAAACAACATATTACTACCATCAGCGCCATTTACTTATACCAAGTGTTGTTACATTTTGGCGTTCGTACAAGCAAAAATTGATTGACAGTATAGATGGAAAAGAAGTAGACCTGGCTGGTGATGGGAGGCATGATTCCATGGGGCATTCTGCAAAATACTGTACATACTCAATCTTATGCTGCACTATTGGCCTTATTATTGATGTTCTTTTAATTCAGGTATTTTAACATTGATTTTTAAAGTCATGTTTAAAGTGAACTAATTATACAACAGTATAAACTATGGCCTTCCTGTGTGTCTCCAACACTTTAAAGTACCAGTAGTTATGTGTGGCTGAAGACTGTCACTGTGATTCATTTCTTGGGTTGTACAAAGGATGTTGGATTCATGGTTCACTGATCACCTAACAAAAAATATAGAATTAAGAATAAATAAGTTATTAAGTGATTTTATTTTCAGGCTAATGAAGCTGGTAGCAGTACTGCTATGGAATTTTTAGGGCACCAAAGGGCATTTGCCTACTTGTTCACTACTGGAATGATAATTAAGTCATTCATTTCTGATCGACATAAGTCTATTGGAAAATGGATGCGTGTAGAATGTCCCAAAATGTGTAAAGAACTTGGGAAGCCTGTAGTACATCATTTCTATGACCTTTGGCATGTTGCAAAAAGTAAGTAGTTATGCCACACCTACATTTACACCCATAGTAGGCCAGAGAAACAACAAAGTTTCAAATAAATCACAGTGATGTAATTTTCAAAAAGGATCTTGTCAACCTCCTGATAGCTCAAATTCATTTTTGCATTGTGTAACATATATGCCCTAACGTATTACATGTCTGCATACCGCAGATAAAATTGTAAACTTATATATTTGTTTCTATTATAAGAAATCCAGAAGATACTTATCAAATTAAGTAAAGAGAAATCATGTGAACTAATTGGGCGGTGGAGAAAAAAGTGTGTCAGACACTTTTATTGGTCAGTAACAACAACCAAGGAACTTCTGGGCGAGGTTAAACTAGCAAAATTTCAAAGTTTTTTCTCACATGTGATAAATGTCCACAAAGAATTGCCAAATCGCATATTTAATGCTTGTGCTCATGATCCTCTTACCAAAGAAAGGGTCTGGATGACAAAAGGTAATATTAAAATGCATTTGTATCAGCTACAATGCATTTTTGGCAGAATTAGAAGTTTGTTTGTTCAAATTAATTGCAGGATCAGAAGCATATGGAAAACTTGTTGATGCCCTAAGTACAACCAATATTACAACAGCAATAAAAAAGGCCTCTTCAAATGGTCAGACAAGTTATTTAGAAGGGTACCACTCGGTAATAAATCAATTTGCCCCTAAAATGTTGGCGTACTCTTATCTTGGAATGCTAAGCAGGTACTAGACTATACAATGTATAAACAACTAACTACTTACCTGTCAGTAATAATAACACCCAGATCTTCTATTGTTCATCATCTTCCTCATCCAAATCCTGTTGAATAACAAAAAAGATAATTGATTCCAATCCATTGATATGATTCGTTTATTTTAGATCATATCTGGCAGCACTGCATTTTAATTATAATGTGAAAAGAGAGTCAGTAGTAAATGATCATGGTGAAGCCAACCTCAGAGTACACTATCCAAAATACAAGTATGGAGAAGCAACAGTCAAGGAAGAAAAAATACCACAAAAATTTGGTAAATTTACTTTAAAAAAAAAAATATCATTTAAAAAAATACTTGCTGGTAGTACTACAATTATATCTGATATTCATTGACAGGTTATGTTGATGAGATTTATATGACATTGATCACAACACCAAGAGACAAGTTAAAAGAGATGGAAATTGAACTAGACAACAGTGTTCCTGGGCCAATGTGCTTTGGATTAGATAAAGATTCCAAACTAGATGCCATGGCTAAATACAGGCAAAGAAAAGCAAAAGCAACAACAATAGTCCCACCAACATGTACAGGTATGTAATATATAAAATACATAGATAACCACAATAAACATTTTTCATGTGTATTAATTTTGTAGATGAACAACTTCGACAATGGACGACTATTGGACCAAAACAAAGAAAGGCACCTTCATGCAAAAAATGTGGACAGCCAATGAAAGGGCACAACAGAAGCCAGTGTCAGCAACAGACATAATAATCATAACATGGGGACAAATACAAGGAATTAGTTTAAAAAAAATTATTGATAACTTGAAATTGATTTTTGAAATTTTTGAAATATCTATTCAGTGAGGATTTGTTGATATTGTGACCGAATAATAGTTGTTTTAAATGTTTTTGTTTTTTCTGTTCATCAACACCATCACTATATCATATCAGCTATAATCAAATATATGAATGTTTACCTCTGAGTCATTCTGTTCTTCATCATCTTCCTCCTCGAAGCCCTTGTATTGTCCATCTTCAGATGGGAACTGTTTTCTGATCTTATCATAGGCACAGCAAGGTAAAGGAAGCCTTCTTGATTTGCCAATATACTCCCATACCAGTCTTATAAACTGGCGGTAAGCTACTGATCGTAAGAACCTAGAAATGTAAATGGTTGATTATAAAGTGTGACCACACTAAAAAGAAATAAAAAAATAATGGACATGTTCATGTAGATGAAACTGGCATCTCAAGTTGTGTGTATAAGCACTATATAAATACAATAAATTATTTTTCTTGACAAATGAACAACAAATAAATAATAAAAAGTAAGTAATAAATACAGTAGAGACCTCGATCACAATCAATTTATTGTTCAAACAATTCAAAATCCCTAAATAATTTATTGTGTCTGCTCTTGAATACACGAGAGAGAAATGTGAAATTCGACAAAAACTCTAAAGTTGGTTCATGGTTTTATTTTCCACACAATAAATTTACAAACAAGAAATTAAGATAATATAGGAAAGTGGTTAACACTAGTATCAAACACCCTTACTCTAAATACAAAACAGTAAAATTTACAGGTCACAGAAACAATGGCAATTACAATCTGAAATTAATAGTTACAATGAAGTTATAATGAATAATCTATATATTAGGTATAGTATACAAATACGAAAAAAATTTATCAAATATCTAAAAGCTAAAAGGCCCGACGGTTTCAACATTTGCTTCAACATCCTTTCGATTTTGATTCAACACTGATCCAACACGTTTCGACAATGTTGAAAGAGTTTAAATCAACAAAATTGAACGAATGTTGAAGCAAATGTTGAAACCGTTTGCCCGGGCCTTAAAGTCAAATATATCTTACTTGTGTTTGTCAACGCGATTTTCCTCGTACATAACAGTATAGCGCTTGTTTTTCCGCGTTTTCAATCCGATGGCGGCTATCTGGAGTACCCACTCATCTAGACAGCCAGATGAGAAGCCAGGGTGATCTGTTATACATGCTGGCGGTTCTTCGACGAGCTCTGCTAGCCTTTCTTGACACCGATCGATGTCGCAACAACAAAAGCATTCCTCCGGCTTTGTTATCAACTCCAAAGAGCAGTGTGTACACTTGCACCTGTGAAACAGTAAAATTGCTGTAAATAATTATCAAAAAAAATACACAAAACCATTCATTTTAAGGTAAGAAATCGATGGTAAGTATTATAAACATACCACGAATGAACGTCTTGCTCTTCATAACGTCTCTTTAGCATCGCTTCTTCCTCTTCTTCGGCGGCTAAAGTTTGTCTATATAACTCGTTCTCCTCTTCAGTAGCGATCGGCTCTATGTCCTCATCGTCCTGAGAGAGAATGTTTTCACCTGGGTTCATAGTAACGCTTTCTGAATCGCTCGAATAGTCAGTACTTTCTGAATCAGAAGCCATGTTGTATGCCAAGTCTATCAAGTAACTGACATCACGCGCAGACCGCTGTACAAAAAAATGCGGGCCAAGTAGGCGACAGTCCAGCGATGGCGAATAGGTGTTCAAAGTAGGTTTAATGACAATTTTTGTTAGGTAAATGCATTAAAACACCATTTTTTTTGGCAAAATAAGAAGGAATTACTTATTTTTCATCATTTAAAGCTAAAAAGGTTATGTTAAATTGCAGTTCACTTTCGTAGTATTCTTGTGCTAGTCCCCCTTTAATTAAATCCTTCTATGAAATATATTTCAAATATATTTTTACGCGAAAACTCCTAGGAAACGAGTTTGATCGAATATAGTGGCCCGGAAAATCAGGAGACAAGCTAGATACAGAGATTAATTGCTAATCTTCCCTATCATTTAATTTCTCTCCGATGCACCTTATTGTCGCCGCGTCTGTCTCGTCTCTCCTCAGTCTCTCTCGGCTAACACTTCATTCAATCGAATACAGAGGAGCGGAAGGGCTTATGGGTAAAAGTATCGGGAATTTTCACGTATCAAAGATAAGCCTATAGTTCTGTTGCAATCTCAACCTGTTAAAAACAATCTCGCGCGCTAATCCGGGCAGAGTCTTTTGTTCCTTCTCACCTACAATACCATAATTATATGGTAATGACATTGTTTTCAAGATTGCATACCGTATTTCTGATACGAAAAATACCCCTGAAAGTACTAAAAAAACTTATTTTTATAATTCATTTATCCAGAAATGTGTTTGTAACTCGCGGGAGCCTGCAGAGGTTACTTTGCTCGTCGCTCTAAGGGTAAGAGAAATTATTATATATCCTATTCAAACTCGTTTTCTTATTGGTCGAGAGCACGTCACGTGGAGGGAAATAAATTCCCCTCGTGAGAGGGAATAAATCCACGTAAATAAAAAAAATTCAAAATGGAGAGAAAATGTTTCTTCGTTTGAATAGGGTATATAATAAAACACTTAATGACTGATCCCTTGGGAAATCAGTTAGTCTTGTTTCCCTCGAATCTCAATGTTTCCCGAAGCGATTCTCGGGAAACAAAACTAACTCAGTTTCCCTCGGGACCAGTCATTAAGTGCTTAAT